>JBAIZL010000005.1:230867368-231214868 GCA_036971475.1 Prosapia bicincta
TGACATCGCTCGTCTCTCTCTCTCTCACTAGAGCGGGTTCGATACTCTATCTCTCTCTCCCCCACGGGTCTAACTGCTACTGATTTATAGATGTCAGAACAAAATACAAAAAACGCTATATGTGACTAGCGATGAAACTAGCTTGACCCACAACGTGTTCAAATGCTTGTGTTTTTGAACAGAAATGTACATTACCTGCCAGACTTTTAAATATTAAAAACTATCCTATTTGTATTAATTTTTTACTTTTTATGTTGTTCGTTTGTTTTTAATTTTTGTTTTGTTTGGGAGACAATGTAAATAGACTTAGGAATTTTTTAAACATCATAAAATAAGTAAAGTTCACATTTTTAACTTTAAAATAAGTCATTACTTTAAACTGATATGTTTTTATGTTAAAAAAAATTCCTATTGATAAATCAAGGTTGAAGGCATTGTGTAGCCTATTACATTAAAACAGAACTTTTAAAAGGTTTTGCCATATGACCAAGATGTTAACTAAATTAATTATTAGAGACTAGAGTGTAAGCTAATATAACTTGAAAGAATCGAGAATCGACTAAAGAATCGAGAATCGAACGGAAAATTTTAGAATCGGAATCGGAATCGAAAATTTTAGGAATCGGCCCATCCCTATATATATATATATATATATATATATATATATATATATATATATATATATATATATATATATATATATGAAGTTAATATATTACTAATGTAAGTAATATTTTATCGTGAGATATAATTTTATCCACTTGTAAGTAGTAATATATTAACTTCATAAAGTCAGTGCAACGGAAAAACAATGGATAACGTTAAATATCAAGAATATATATATATATTACTTTGTAAGTAATTTTATCCACCATTAAGTGCAATAATAATGAAAAACTGGTTTTTCTCTTTCTTGACTGAAGAAGATCATGTTGATCGAAATATTTCAAATAAAAGTGTATTAAGTGTTTTATATGTTTTATATGTGCTTATTTCCAAGAGATTGCAGTTTTGGACTATTGCCTTTAGGTAAGTCTGACAGTCTCCTATCAAGTCCAAAAAATTCCTAAATAAGCTTTAAGCTCTACTAGAACTAACCTAAAATATATATATATATATATATATATATATATATATATATATATATATATATATATATATATATATACAAAAAGATTTGTGTGCTTGATCTGTCTAGTTAGACAGATTTACGGCATTCAACAACTGAACTTGTGAGGAGAAGTTATCTGCTGATTCAGATGCGATAGATGTTTTCAAAAGAGAGTCCACCCAAGGCTATAGTAAAGACCAGATTTACAATACCGACAAAATAGGAGTAAATTATAAGATGCTGCCTAAAATATCACTTGCTTCAGCAACCAAAATGGCTGCCCAGGGTCACAAAATGAAAAAATAACACAGCGAAAAAATCTGTGGTTGTCTTCTAAACTATTAGAAGAATGGTTTTTTGAACAGTTTGTGCCAAAAGTCCCTCACACCTCAGAGAATTAAAAAGAGGTGATATCGTTGTTCGCTTCCTTTCTCCAAATGTCACTATCCTAATTCAGCCTCTCGATCAAATATAGAAATATTTAAACAACACTATCTAGGGCTGTTGTTGCGAACCATTCTGTAGGATTGCTAAACACCAAATAAGAATGAAGCGCTAAAGTTATTGAACATGAAGCACGTACTATTCTGAATAAATGTCTATTCTACAAGTATGTGTCACTGCTGAATATCAAGATTAATATCAGTGATAGCTATCTTTTAAAATTTGTATGTGGTTTTTAGTAATAAAAGTGTGTTTTATTAGCTTTTATAAACCTATTAAATATAAAGGTTATATATTACTGTGTTTTTATCTTACTAATAGACAATATTATATACTGAAATATCTAGAGTGTTTTCGATTATCCAAACTATTTAGTAA
The DNA here is from genome assembly GCA_036971475.1 of Prosapia bicincta. Classification (NCBI taxonomy): domain Eukaryota; kingdom Metazoa; phylum Arthropoda; class Insecta; order Hemiptera; family Cercopidae; genus Prosapia; species Prosapia bicincta. The sequence goes on from JBAIZL010000005.1 coordinate 230,869,302, forward strand.
TCAGAACCACTTGTTCTCATTTAGTTCGGATAACAGATATACTACTGTTATTACATTTTTTTAGATTACAAATGTTTGATAACAATAGTTTCGGAGGACCAATAATTATTATAATTATATAAATTAATAGTTTGTACTTACGTGCACCATGGAATACACACTTATCACACTCGCGTATTAAATAAGCGATTTCTGGCCAGAAAACTTGTTCGTATTCCCCGCACTGGTCTCATTCGGTTTAAAAATTAATAAAATAGTAGCATTCACGTATACTAGTACCTAAGGTACGGAGATTGAAAAGTATAATAATATACTAGAACGTAGGGGTATCGGTCTACACTCCGGAAAGGTCTAACTTGCTCTGCCGTTCAAACAGCTTTGCCGTTTCAAACGGCCAAAGCAGTGAGCTTTGTCTGACTTTGGTGGCGGGTTTAAAATAAAAGAAATGAGTCTATATTAATTTTAAATACGTAACAACAAAGATAAACCCAAAAATATTAACAAACATTAACAAAAAAGTTCACATAAATTAAGTTTTGGACATCTTTAGTTATGAAATTTATTTTCTACTAACAATTCTTTTTCTGTCTTATTTTTACTGATAATCCTATTAGCACTTGTACTTTGTAAAGAAAGTCTCCTCCCCAAACAAATACACTCCCATTATTCGTTACAAGGAAGCTAAAGGTAATGATATCTGAAGATTAAAAATTACTAAGAAATGGAGTATTGTACTTACAACAGCTACTACAAAACAAGAATACAATTTGTTTTTTAAATATAGGTTAAAAAATACTGTATGAGTAAGGATTTAAAAATATAGCATCATTAATTCCCAAATAAAAGGCTATTTTTATTACAATTTTATTTTACAGTAAAATTAAAGCGCTAAATAAAATTACCGAATAAAAATATCAAAAACTTGTTTAGAATATAATTATATAAAAAAAACTTCTTCCAAGTACAGATTTGTTCTATTAGATGGGCCAAGTCAATTTGAAGAGCAAGGGGACTATGTCGAAAAATTATGTAAATATTAGTTTTCTATTTCATTACAATAAAATTTATAACTACATTGCAGATAATAATTGACTTATCTTTGTGCATGCTCAAATATGCCGTAAGTTCATCACTAACCTAACTATATTTTTATCATGTAATTATATTTTATGTTTCTCAAAGAAAAATTCTGCTATTTCTTAATTTAAACTAAAAAAAAAATTAAAACCATAGAGAAAAATATTTGAGCAACTGTATCCCTTATGAATGATTACATGTTTATGGAGAAGGCTTTACTGTTCTTACACTTATACTTTTACAGTAAAATCTGTAAAAATGATACATCACAATATCTTTTTTCAACTACACTTTTAACAGTTACAAATAAATTTTACTGTTTTTCACTCAAATTATAAAATTTGGCTCTTTCTAGTATTTGTATTCACTGATTACAATAAACTAAATTTGTGACATTTTGGGAAAAAGTATTATATAATATGCATTAATTTTTAATAAAAAGAGATAACTATATAGCCTACTTACAGTAGATGCAAGCATACTTCCACCAAACCAAACAGCATATCTCTGTATATGATGTGATACCACTTGAACATCTATTGGTTTTGGCTGCAACAAAAACAATTATCAGGCGTATAACCACTTACAACCTTAAGATTATTTTAAAAATGACTCAAATACTAGTTTTGAAACAAAATTTCTAAAAATCAAATTAAGGCTTATTTTTGTTAATTAAAAAAAGAGAAAAACTATTGTCATGACATGCCAGGGTAGGCCTACATTATCAGCAATCAAAAAGCTTCTCTTGGTAATCTTGCAAATCATGTCTACGCTTTTTCCTTTTGAAGTTTGACAAACATCACAAGCAGAAAAATCATTAAGCAATGGAATAGGTCAGCTAGTCATGACAATATATTAGTAGCGGCTATAAAGACTAGCTAGTCACAAATATTGTCATTGTTTGATTGATTTGTTTGCTTCAAGAGAGTTTATTTTCTGATATGTCACACACAAGATTAGGAGTCTGTGCTTTCTAAGGGAAATTTGCCAACTTTAAAGCATAAATAAAAAAAAGGTATTTATGTCCCATTGAGCTTCTGTCATAACATCTAAACATAATAGAATGCTTCAGCAGTTTGTATGTCAATGGAAGTGAGAAGCTCAATATAGCTTTTACTCGGTGTCGATCAGTAGCTGATGTTTGTTACTAGTTTTTTTATAATTAGTGTACATACAAAATAAACAATAATAGTGGGAGCCTAAAATCTAAAGCAAATTCAAACTGTAAGTAGCTTTTAATTTGTTTTACTAATTACGATTACACAAATTAATCAATTAACAAATAATTAAGTAAGGTACAAAATAAGGAATAAAAAATTGCACTTGTTTAAAAATATTTAATATTTAGTGCTTTATAAGTAAGAATTTTTTGTAGCGAAATACAACTCAATTGATGCGAGGAATTAATTCGTACCCGCTAATGTTCGTGGTGCGCATATCATTAAATCAGCAATGGGTGAAGTAAACAAACAAGAAACATTGTACACTAAAACATCATTAACAAAAGCTTCACTAACCACAATAAAAATTTTAGTGGAGAAAAGAATAGTTCAATGGATATTTTTTTATAGGAAGAAAAATACTAAACATATCAGTAAAATGTACCTTTTTCCATATTTTACAAATTACAGTAGCCAACACGCATATTTTACAAATTACAGTAGCCAACACGCATATTTTACAAATTACAGTAGCCAACACGCATATTTTACAAATTACAGTAGCCAACACCCATATTTTACAAATTACAGTAGCCAACACGCATATTTTACAAATTACAGTAGCCAACACGCATATTTTACAAATTACAGTAGCCAACACGCATATTTTACAAATTACAGTAGCCAACACGCATATTTTACAAATTACAGTAGCCAACACGCATATTTTACAAATTACAGTAGCCAACACGCATATTTTACAAATTACAGTAGCCAACACGCATATTTTACAAATTACAGTAGCCAACACCCATATTTTACAAATTACAGTAGCCAACACGCATATTTTACAAATTACAGTAGCCAACACGCATATTTTACAAATTACAGTAGCCAACACGCATGTTTTACAAATTACAGTAGCCAACACGCATATTTTACAAATTACAGTAGCCAACACGCATATTTTACAAATTACAGTAGCCAACACGCATATTTTACAAATTACAGTAGCCAACACGCATATTTTACAAATTACAGTAGCCAACACGCATATTTTACAAATTACAGTAGCCAACACACATATTTTACATTTTTATTCAAACATTTACCTTATTTTCTAAAATCCCCTTCTACTGGGGATTTTAGTAGAATTATTTTTTCACTATATTATTTTGTTTTATAAAGTAAGAGATAAAATGACGATTATTCACAAACCTTCAAGTGACTGCCAGATAAGATTTCTGAAGCTTTTAACCTTGCATCAACAACTCGCTTAATGTCACGTTGCAGGCGTCGACCAAAATCTCTAAACATTGTTGAGCCACCAGACAGCACAATATTATTATACAATGGCCGTCTTACATCAATGGGACATCTTTGTATTACAGTGTCAACAATTTCAGAAATTGGTGTTGTGAAATCAGGATTAGAAAACTGTTAACAAAAAATTTAATAAAAATTAAATATGAAGCTTATTATAGTCATAAAATAATGTTTGTATCTATTACTTAAACTGTATGGCTTTATTAACCTGGTCAGTAAGTTTTACTTATGTATTTATGTATAGCTAAAGTTTATAAAGACTATCATTGCTGGGTAGATAGTATTAATATGTTGGAGAATCTGCAAGCAGTTGCTCAAAACCTAAATCTCCTCCTGGCAAAAAATTGAAAGTAATAAAGATATTTATTTATCTGTGACTAGATTTCATTCATATGTGTGCAAGGGCCGTCTTAATATAGCTGAATCAAGTTACTAGACCTTAAAGTGGCAGAACAAGGGTACTAGGCAGATAGCCATGTCATAGCTGTATCTGGTTTATAAAGTGAGCCCCAAACTGGTCAATTGGAATGCATTGAATGGTGAGCTGGTCTTCCTCTAGTAGATTTGTGGAATATGGGTGCTAGCATTCAGGCCTTCTGTCTCATCACTTATTCAGATCCAGATGTAAGACTTGGTGAGATTCATCTTATGCACTGTATTTCATATTCATATTGAGTGCCTTTCAATGAAGAAAACTTTGCTAGCTTTATGTAAATTTTATGTAAATAACATAATGATTATAATAACATTATGCATTTGTTCATAATTATGTGAAGGGTAATGAAACATCATTCAAAAATCTCAAAAGCGATATCAGATCAATGTGGTAAAGTGTTACTTTACAATAAGCAAAATGGCAGAAATATATTTTTGTCTGTCTTTAATTTTTCCCTGATTTTTAAAAGAATTTTTACAATAACCATGGATTGGTGCTAAAATTAAATGGATATTGAAATATAGCCGTGACTGAAATAACTGATACCTAAATGGATTAAATATATTTAATTTATTTCTATGTTCATGTTTTGTATGGATCCATTTCCGTTAATCGGGGTTAAGGGAGCCAAGGTTTTATTGTAACCCTTGTACATTTTCACTCCATCAAAGTAAATTGGTATATATTCTTTGATATGGCTGTTGGAACTAATAACAAGATAATTAATAAAAATTATAAATATAAAATACCTCTGGATGAAAGAAAATCTCAGGTCCTAAAAACCTTTCATATCCTACATCAACAGAAAATAGTTTCTTCGTAACAGCATTCATTCCTTCATATTTCTTTATCCACTTTGCAGGGTCAGCATCATATTTGGCAAACTCTTTAGCAATATCTGGGCAAATGTAGCAATACCTTTCTTTAATTGCCTTAGCTGTTTCCAGGCTTTGTTCAGGAGGTATTCCTATTTCACGTTCCCGTAGCAATGATTGTATGAAGTAGGTAATGTTACGACCTGCAATAGGAATGTGCTTGATGCAACTACCTATTACATAACCTTCCGCCTGGAACAAAAAATTAATTTACTCATTGGTGAAATCAAGCCACACTTCAAGAGCAATTAAGTTTTATAGTTTTCACTCAGTTACTCAATAATTACTTATAATTTATTCAGTGAATTCAACATGATCATAATACACAACAACAATAAATACTCTTTAACTCTGATAAATAGAAGATCTATCGTATCCATGTAATCCTCCAATATTTCAAGTCAGGAGAGATTCTTGTCTACTTCTAAATCTAACTACAATTCACCATACATGTTGCACCTTAACTAATTAGTGATAGCTCTACTAGCTACAATACCTTTAGTCCAATGGCAAAACATTGAAGAAAGAATTTTTTAGTAAAGAAATCAAACAAGTGCTTATAAGTCTTTATACGTTATACTGAAATAAATAGAGAAAGTGTGTGTGTGTGTGAGTGTGTATGTATGCGTGCGTGCATGTGTGCGTGTGTGCATGTGTGTGTGTGTGTGTGTGTGTGTGTGTGTGACAGACCGCTAAGCAACCAAAGCGCTCAACAGGTTACAGCTTACCGAGCAACCGCCGAAGGTAAAATGATAATAATAAGTCATATAGATCGATACTTCCTACAATCTTCAAGTTATTTAAAAAGCTCTTACTGAAAAGGCTTAAACCAATTAAAGAGAAAAATTACCCGATTCCAGAATACCAGTTTGAATTCAGAGAAAAACCTTCTACTATAGACCATGTTCATAGATTAACCCGTTCATTGCCAAGCTGGAAATTGGAATTTTTTGTGGTGGCCGATATAATAATTCACTTAGCATTTAGATAGCAACGGCCACGCGATATCGCGTGATTGGCCATCCAGTAAAATCTGACATTACGCGATATCGCGTGATTGGCAATGAACGTGTTAATGGATATAATAGAATAAGCCTTAGAAGATAAACAGATTTACACTGCACTATTTCTAGATGCGGTCCAAGCCTTTGATAAGGCGTGGCATGATTCAGAAATTAAATAAGATGCTCCCAAAGGAGTATGTTTCATTGTTAATATCATTTCTAAATGTGGTCCAACCCTTTGATAAGGCGTGGCATGATTCATAAATTAAATAAGATGCTCCCAAAGGAGTATGTTTCATTGTTAACATCATATATAACAGACAGCACCTTCAGGATCAAACAGGAAGGGGAATAGTCCGAAATTCAGGAAATCGAAGCAGGACTACCATAAGGTAGAATACTGGGCCCAGTACTCAACTTACTTTACACCTATGATATTCTAACCACCCCAGAAGTGATCGTTGCAATGTTTGCAGATGACATAGCATTATTAGCACTAACAAAGACGTGTATTGGACGGACAAAGTCCAGAGAGCAACAAACTCCTAGAATGGACTGATAAATGGAAAATCAAACTGAATGAAATGAAGTCAGTCCACATCAACTTCACAAATAAAGTATTCTCCAGTATTGGATGTTAACGGAATGGTTATCCCTTTTGAAAATAAAGCTAAATATCTACGTTCGAACCTAGATACTAAACTTAAGATGGAAACACCACATCAAGAAAAAGAAGGAGGAATTAAATATTAAATATCAAATATCGTAAGAACTATTGGCTCTGGGGTAGAAATTCAAACCTCTCATTAGAAAATAAAATAAATGTATACAATCAGATTTTGAAACCAGTTTGGCTCTATGACAGGCAACTGTGGGCATATACAAAGAAAACTAATGTGGAAATTCTTCAGATTTTCCAAAATAAGGTACTGAGGAACATGGTTAATGCCCCTTGGTATGTAAAAAACAATGATATTCACACAGATCTGAATATCCTGACGATAATAGAAGAAATAAAAAAGATGACAAAAAAACATGAAAATAGACTTCCCCTTCATTCAAGTGCAGTGGCTCTTCAACTTCTTGATTCAACTTCAACAACTATAACCAGTACATAGTTAGAAGATTGAAAAAAAAACACATTTTAATTAGTGCAGTGTAGTGTTGTGCTAGTTCTAATATAAGTAATCAACAATGTCCAGGCAAGAACTAAAGAGTTAATGGGCACATTAGTTATATTAGTATGCATGGTAAGATAATGCAAGAAAAGTTAATAGTTGGTCTAGAGAGAATATATGGAATTTGTACAAGCACATGATTAACATAATAAATAAAATGAAACTGCAAAATACTTACAACAGGTATAACATGAGTCACTCCATCTCCACTGTCAACAACAATGCCTGTTAAAGTTCGTTCAGCTATAGCTCTTGAAGTCCATGAGGCAGCTAATGCTAAAACAGCTTGTACTGCTATGTATAGACCAGGGACATTGAATGATTCGAACATAATTTCTGAAAATTATTTTTTAATAAGCTTTTTACAATTATTTTGGTAAAGCAGGAAAAATACAATTTCCTAAAATGAAAAATAAATACTTATTTTATTATAATTTCCAACTTCACAGTTGTAACACAATTAAAATTTTTTTTTATGTTGAAAGAATTAATACCCTGTTAAGGTTCTCCATAACACTAATCTATTTCTACTTATTAGACTGGAGTTTTTGTCTTGAACTAAAAAGCTAAGATATAAAAGAAAAGATTCACTCATCAGTATAATGCCTTCAACCAGCTTCTCACTATATAAGGTAAAAAAGATATATTGTAACATTTATAGAATGGGCTATATAATATTATTTAAGAATTGGAAAATAGATGAGAAATAACTCACTCAAAATTTAGAAAGAAATTCATTAAGATATTGGTTAGGTTAAATGAAAACTAAATTTAGGTAAAAGCATAGAATTGTAAACAAGGTTTTTGAACTGGAAATGTATTAGGAAATTTGTTATATCAAATAACCTAACACATAAATTAAAATAAGATAATCTAATAATGGTTATGTGTAAACAAATTTGTAAACTGTAGTAACATAGGGCCTAAGTAATTACTTGAAGGAGAAAGTGAACACGTTTGTAAACAAAAGAAAATTGAAAGGTTATGTTTATGAAAGACCAAGCAAAACACACACAATTCAGAACTATTTCAAAAGTAAAACACAAAGACACTTCACACACTAATAATAGTAATTAAAGAAACACTGAAAACTTTATTAAGGATCGGAAAATTGAAACAGTAAGTTTCAACCAGGTTTAACCAAGTTAAAACGCCATTCTAAACAAGCTCGTTGTGGACGCATCAGTTGTAAAACGGTGAAAATAGTTCGTTGACATTAACATGTGTGAAAGTCAAGGAAACATCAGCTGTAAAAACAGAAGAAAGTAAGTCTGATGGAAAGTCTAGTGGAAAGAAATCGAACTAAATTATAACCCATATGTGTTTTTTTTTAAGAAGAAAGGCGGCCATATTTTAAACAATTTTAGAAATCTAAGGATGCGTTAGTAGTGAGAGTTTAGTTTGAGATAGCGTGGGTGACGCTACAAGATCGGACCTGCCAAGACCAGTCAAAATTCTATTTATTAGGAACTTCGTCAAAATTATACCGATTTGTTAAGAAGATTGGCCAAACTAAATTAAGGAGAAGTGAATTTCAAAATATAATACAGTGGAAATATAATGTGTAGTAAACAAAAAAGAATTTAAGTGTGTAAAATGTCTAACTGGAGAGAACGGGAATTTTACATAAGCGACCAGCAAAATTTTGATATTTATTAAGTTGAGAAATAGCGCTATAAAAATAACTTTAGTGGACTTTTAAGATAATAGAGAAGTTAAATTTGTACATTAGAATATCTTGTAGTTTAATTAATAGTAAGAAATAAGAAATAATCCAGTTCAAATAGTTTAGCCTTTTTGCATATTCAAAATTTAAGTATTTCCATCCGGAAAATATTTATTAAAGCTAATTTCAAAATTTAATATTGTTTGTTCAAAATTTATTTAATTAACCTAAGAATTAAAAAAAAATATAGCCCATGCTATAACCCCGAGATACTAAGAGATCGTAAAATTAGCCAAGGGTATTAAAATTGTGTAACTCTAAAATTAAAAGAAAATAAGAAGTAGTATATTTTGTTAAAAGTTGTTAAGTTTATTTTTGTTCTGTTTATTGTGTTAATTGTTTACTTGTTGAATTAATAAATAATTGTAATAAAGAATTTAAATTACAAATGCCTGAGTTGTGTTGTGTGTTATAAAAATAACTTTACATTTGGCGCAACAACGTGGGGGCTCGATAAAATTTATTTAGAGAGATTTTGAAATAAAATTAATTTAGAACTTTTTATATGAAAAACATTTGAACTGGAAATAGATTTAGAAAAAATTTTGTAAAATTAAACACTGAGTTGAATAGAATCAAGGCTAGGTTTATAGTATATATAAAAATTGTTTATGTTTGTATAATAAGTTACTTACAGATAAAAAAAAAAAAAAAGAAAATATTATAGGCGAGCTGGTAGTTGTAGGGGACCAGGAAAAAGGGACAATTTTGGAAATGAAAGAAATAGAATTGGAAGGCACAGATATGCCAATAGGAAACATTGAGGTAGAAGAAGCTAGGGGACTACCACCTATGCAAACCCAACAGGAACAGGGAAATAATGAGAATGTAGATTTAAGGGATATAATGAGAATTATAATGGAAATGAATGCAAACTTAAAAGAAATGAATGAAAATATAAATACAAAATTAGATAAGATAGATGGAATGAGTGAGGATATGAGGGAAATAAACAAAAAATTAAAGGAAAATAGAGACGAAATGAGAGAGACGAGGAAGGATTTGAAATTCATAAGAGATGAAAACAGGGAGGAGAATAAGAAAATGATAGAGGATATGAGGCGACAGTGGAGGACAGAGAATAATGCTGTAGTAGAGGATGTGAGAAGAGACTTAGAGGAGAAAGATAGAGAATTAGAGGAGATTAAGGAAAATTTTGAAGAAACAAAAGAAATAATAGCTGATGAGATAGAAATTAATAAAAAAGAGATAGAGAAAGTCGAATATATAACAAAGAAAAACACAGAAGAGTCAGGAGAGTTAAAATTAAGAAATGAAGTAGGAAAGATGGAGGTACTGCAAATAAAAAATTTAACAATTCAAACCGCAACTAATAAGAAAATTGAAAAGATTAATAAAATGAAAATGGTAATAGGAGAAAGAGGAGGAGTTAAATATCCGTCTCAATGCTTAGTGGTACAAAGCTTATTGAGAGAAATGATCATAGGTACGGATATGTTAATGAATGTGGAGGCACAACTCGAGTTTGGAAAATGGGAAATGGAATTTAAATATGAGAGTAACACAGAAAATAGAAACTATGAAGCAGATGAAAGATACAATGGAGATGTAAACCGTGTTAAGGCAAGGACAGGCGTGGGGACAAGAAAAGAGCATGGTGCCCACAGTCAATTGGAAAACTAAGACAATCAGAAACCCAGAAATAGAAATTAAATAGAGGAAACAAGTTTACAGGCATTAATCGACACAGGCAGTAAAATGACATGTATCAAGGAGAACTGGAAAAGAAAAATAATAATAAAATAGGAAGGGAGATATTAATTATAGGTGAAGGAAGCAATATGAATAAACTCTAGGTGATTATGTGTATAAGAAAACGTTAGCAGGAGATAAGTTTTAAGGGATGGTAACTATATCTACGATAATTTATTAGAAACTTCGTCGAATAATGAATAAAGATAAAATTAGGTATATTTAAACTTCGTCGTATTGTAAGGGAGAATCTGCGTTGATAAATAATGGAACTTCGTCGTATATATCATATATTATAAAAGAAATATGAATCTATGATAATAAATATTAAAGCATCGTTGTAATAAAAATATGGTAATTGTGTATTTAAACTTCGTCGTATTGTAAGGGAGAATCTGCGTTGATAAATAAGTATTAAAACAAAATTTATATTCGTTGATATAGGGATAGTGTAATCGAAGGAACTGTAGATATGATCAAATAGAGGATATGAAATTGCAACCTTTAAAAATATTAGATGTTAAACTTCATACAAAATAAACTGAGATGATATAAGAAAATAATTGAGCTGGATGTGAGATTGGAAGGGGAGATAAAATACTAACTTAGAACTGAGAGTTAGATGAAGCTAAAAGCAAAATAAATATGAGACAAATAATAAACAAGGAATAAACAGAAATAAGGGAAAGAGAAATGTTATAACCAATTTGACCAAATCTAGACATACTATGACTCGGATAGGCTGGGATTTAAAGACACGGTATCAGAGAATATATGTTAAATAAATATTGAATCAGACTTATGATTGGAAGGGTTCCAATTGTAAAAAAATATAAAAAAAAAAAAAATATATATATATAATTATGGAAGGAATTGTAAATACCAGAACATGATTTATTGTTACTATACGTTAGAATTGTTAAAGAATTGTCGATTGAATGTTAGTTATAAGTATATTGTATTGTTAGAAGATATGTTAAGTAATATGTAGCTTGAAGTGTTCAGCTCAGTATTTGATTGTTAAAGAATTAAGATAAAATTGTGTCGTAGGAATTAAGTATAAATGGACAATTTAAAGTATAAATGTTAATTTAAATTTAATTTAAAAAAAAAAAAAAAAAAAAAAAAATATGTATATTTAAACAAGCTTGTAGAATGTAAAGAATGTGTAATGTAGATATTGAGAATATTTTTTTATTTAAATTAAATTAGGGGACATTGTAACATTTATAGAATGGGCTATATAATATTATTTAAGAATTGGAAAATAGATGAGAAATAACTCACTCAAAATTTAGAAAGAAATTCATTAAGATATTGGTTAGGTTAAAATTTAGGTAAAAGCATAGAATTGTAAACAAGGTTTTTGAACTGGAAATGTATTAGGAAATTTGTTATATCAAATAACCTAACACATAAATTAAAATAAGATAATCTAATAATGGTTATGTGTAAACAAATTTGTAAACTGTAGTAACATAGGGCCTAAGTAATTACTTGAAGGAGAAAGTGAACACGTTTGTAAACAAAAGAAAATTGAAAGGTTATGTTTATGAAAGACCAAGCAAAACACACACAATTCAGAACTATTTCAAAAGTAAAACACAAAGACACTTCACACACTAATAATAGTAATTAAAGAAACACTGAAAACTTTATTAAGGATCGGAAAATTGAAACAGTAAGTTTCAACCAGGTTTAACCAAGTTAAAACGCCATTCTAAACAAGCTCGTTGTGGACGCATCAGCTGTAAAACGGTGAAAATAGTTCGTTGACATTAACATGTGTGAAAGTCAAGGAAACATCAGCTGTAAAAACAGAAGAAAGTAAGTCTGATGGAAAGTCTAGTGGAAAGAAATCGAACTAAATTATAACCCATATGTGTTTTTTTTTAAGAAGAAAGGCGGCCATATTTTAAACAATTTTAGAAATCTAAGGATGCGTTAGTAGTGAGAGTTTAGTTTGAGATAGCGTGGGTGACGCTACAAGATCGGACCTGCCAAGACCAGTCAAAATTCTATTTATTAGGAACTTCGTCAAAATTATACCGATTTGTTAAGAAGATTGGCCAAACTAAATTAAGGAGAAGTGAATTTCAAAATATAATACAGTGGAAATATAATGTGTAGTAAACAAAAAAGAATTTAAGTGTGTAAAATGTCTAACTGGAGAGAACGGGAATTTTACGTAAGCGACCAGCAAAATTTTGATATTTATTAAGTTGAGAAATAGCGCTATAAAAATAACTTTAGTGGACTTTTAAGATAATAGAGAAGTTAAATTTGTACATTAGAATATCTTGTAGTTTAAATAATAGTAAGAAATAAGAAATAATCCAGTTCAAATAGTTTAGCCTTTTTGCATATTCAAAATTTAAGTATTTCCATCCGGAAAATATTTATTAAAGCTAATTTCAAAATTTAATATTGTTTGTTCAAAATTTATTTAATTAACCTAAGAATTAAAAAAAAATATAGCCCATGCTATAACCCCGAGATACTAAGAGATCGTAAAATTAGCCAAGGGTATTAAAATTGTGTAACTCTAAAATTAAAAGAAAAAAGAGTTAAACCTATTTTGTTAAAAATTGTTAAGTTGTAAAATTTTGTTTTGTGTGTATTGTTTAATGTTGAGATGAAATTGTGAAAATAAATGTTAATGAATTGTTCCTGAGTTGTTTGTGTTTTAACTAGAAATAGATATCATCATTCAAATAAATATTTAATAATAAAAATAATAATAATAAACATTATTGTAAAGCGTTTTATAGTATCATTACAATATATATATATTTAGGTTATTTTGGTTGGTAAAGATTATTTAGATTTTTTGGACTAGGAGACAGACAGACTTACCTTGGTAAGAGTCCACTCTGTAGTCTTGAAATAGAAACACATAAAAGCACTTAATTGTTTAAATATCATTGTTTAAGTGCTTTTATGTGTTTCTATTTCAAGACTACAGAGTGGACTCTTACCAAGGTAAGTCTGTCAGTCTCCTAGTCCAAAAAATCTATATATATATACTTGTATTATGACAAAAAGATATGAGACATTTTATAAAAATATTTACTAATGTTCAGTAATAATGTGTTAGATTGTAACAAAACTTTTTCCAATTCTTTAAACTTCCCAGTCATTTATTTTTTTTCTTTCCGTTTCACCTTGCGTTACGTATTCTTCTAACTTCTTTCTCTTTTTTAAAATTGTTCTTAATGTAGAACTTGAAATTTTCAGATTGTCCGCAGTTTGCTTTTGATTTCTCAAATGTTAATTTTCATAGTAAGACTTCAAAATTTACAATTTATCATCAACTGATCAAGCAATTCTTTCTATCCCGCTTGTCTTATAAGACTAAAAACATACCACTCTATACTTGATAACAACTATACTCTGTAATAATAAATGATCCTATGGCACATCCACTTACGTACTTCCTGTACAAAATTTCCAATGTGACTGACTAGAATCTACTGACAACATTTTGTATAATATCAGTGTTTAGAGGATGTTGGAAAAGTGGAGAAAGGGGAAAATAAGAGAGGAGAAATTTATGGTTGATTGTATACTATACTTGTACATGTACAGTAAACAAATTAAAACATTTTGTTATAAGCAAACATAAAAGTGTGGTGTCATCATATGCCGTGTAAACTCTGAGCTCTCAAACGTTGACGTAAACATCCTGCTGAATCATTTTAGACAGACTTTATCAGTTCTATTCTTTTTCCTATTTGATTCTGTTCTGTAATAAACATATTTTTCATATCCATTGGTATGTTATATAGTACCGTAACTGCTGAAATGCATAGAACTATCATAATGCTTTTTTACTTGTTATTTATTGCTAAGCGGTAAAATTTCTGACAGTAGTCAAGAAAATCATGTCAAAAAGAGCATATTAAGCAGGATTTTAAGCACATTATCCATGAAAATTAGTATGTTTTTTTATGGTAAGTTTTAGGGTCAGAGAAATAAGGGGGAAATCGTCTTAAACGGGAGCATATTAAGCAAATTCTAATGTACTTGTATATGTAATGAAATTATTAATTTAAAGTTATATCAATGTTAAGTTTTTATAGCCATAACTTAAATCTAACTTAATTTGGACCCTCAGAGACAGTATTTTGATGAGGGAGCCCCAGCATGAGTTTCTTCTTCTTTTCATATCTACTATGGCACTAAGGAAAAACCACTGCATCCAGTCAAAAAGTCCACAATCAGTTTCCCCCTGTGTTCTAATGCACTAGACAATCGAGGAGAAGATGGCAGAATAGATCCAGCTTATCAATCAGAGACCCAGACTCCCTCGTGCCTATTGTTTCTCATCACACATCAAGCAACAAAATTCTACCACTGTTTTTAATTATTCATTAATGTGCCATACTTAACTTTAAACCTCTATCTACAACTTGTTTAACAAACTCTTTATATTATAGTTTTTTTTTTTTAATGATCTAAGTTTTGTAAGATTACAAACTATGCTTTACTAATGATGCATTGCTAATATTTTACCGTAGGGTAAAAAATGTTAATTATTTCAAAACAATACCAGCTGTGTATTCTCTGTTCTCTGGTGTGTTGAGTGGAGGTTCTGTAAGCAGGAAGTAATGGTCTTCCGGTTCAGCTCTCAAATACTTAAATATACATTGTTCTAAAAATTTTTCCATCAAATCCCAGTCTTCAACTAATCCATGTCGAACTGGATACTGAAAAAAAGTAAAATGTACCACAAAAAACAAAGAATAAAATACTCATTTAATTAATTTATTTGGAAACATATTGCTAATGTTAAAATATTTTATTCATAAGCATACAAAAAAATCATCTTGAACGAATTAAATTTATCTAACACACACACACACACACACACACACACACACACACACACACACACACACATACACACACACACACGCGCACGCACGCACGCACACGTGCCCGCAACTAATAAGAATAACTTAAATGTCTAGAAAATGATAATTTCAGTTTTTGAGTATTGTCTGGTCACAAAAACAAGTACAAAGTAATACATAATTATATTCAAACATGTTTAGGCAATAATAACCATGATTGGTATTTGTCAAAGAATTAAAATTGTATCATGTTTTAAACTTTAGAAAAAATACACTGGAGAAAAATATAAAAAACACTTTTTGTCTATTCTAAAAACATAAATATTTTAAATAACATTTAATAAGAATATAAAATATGAAAATAGTAAAGAATTAAACAAAACAATTATTTTTTTAAAAAGTACATATTAAATGTATATACATTATGGTGAAAACATTATTTTAATAATTAAAACACTTGGAATTAAGACACTAAAGTCAACACTTGATGATATTTTCACCAGATATGTTTTGTAGTGTATAAGCAAAATGGATTCAGTAGTTGTGTTACTGTTTATCTGTGGTGTAAAATAACTTTTTTATAACATAATACAAATCCAGCATACATAACATACAAATAATTTAGCACCACATACATAGGTAATATTTGTTGGTACTAGTATTACTCAACACTAGTAATTAAATAATTATATTAATTATAACTAATTACTTATATTTGTTGATTCCATCTTCACGTGACCTACTAACTTTCACTAAACACTTGTAAATATTTACAAACTTGCCTATAGTAACATTTACTTATAAAAAATAAAAATATTAGAATTAAATTAATTTACTTATATTTGTTGAGGACGGCCGTTTCGGGAGATGTGTCCCATTGTCAACTCAGACCATAACTGATCTCAAGGTTTACGTAGGTTAGGGTATTAGGGTGGGGGTGTGATATTATGGTGGTGTGGGTGGAATTTGTGATTATTAGGAGTTATGATGTCAAAAAGTCTGTGTGATTATTAGGAGTTGTGATGTCAAAAAGTGTGTGAGTCAACTCTACAAAACATGACTACATAGACATAACATCTAACCTACAAATTCTTCATAAACAACACAGAAATAACCAACGCTACACATCCGAACAATATGAAATATACAGACACTTCAAACTACACCCTACACACATACTCAATACACAACTACATTACAACTCACACACACTTTTTGACACCATAATTCTTAATAATAACAAATTCCACCCACACCACCATAATATCGCACTCCCACCCTAACCTACGTAAACCTTGAGATCAGTTACGGTCTGAGTTGACAATGGGACACATCTCACAAAACGGCCGTCCTCAACAAATATAAGTAAGTGCTACGATAGGCAAGTTTGTAAATATTTACAAGTGTTTAGTGACTAATTACCTAATTAGTAAATAGTATCAATTAAGGTGAAGGTAATTACTTACTTAGTAGTATCAATTAAGATGAAGGAGGTATACTTAATCAGTAGAATTAATTAAGGTGAATGTATCAATTAAACATAGAGCAACCTCAGATAAATAATAACAAAACTACCTGGAGCAACTAGTCTATTTGAGCCTGAAAGCATTGATCGATAACCTAATCTTCTGAAATTGAGCTATACATTGTAAAATAAATTTGTTGAAAAATCAGTATGTGGTTGCTTTAGTCAACAGCTTAATTATTGAGATAATGAACGGCAAAAAGCTTCAAGATGAACAAAAAATAATATATGAAAGAATATATATAGACTTATCTATAGTGCAATTCGCTTTTGTTGTTATTTTGAGAAAATGTGTATTTTCAGAAGATGTATACCCATATAAACACAGTACACATGATTTCTTTGTCTTTATGAGCAGGAAGAGAAACTATATTAAGCAGTTAGATATTTTTGAAAAAATTATGTGAAATCTGTGAGTTGTAATGTAACCTGGTTTTCGTAAGTTTATGCAGTTATGGTTTATAGGGATGAGATGTTTAGTAAACCATAGTAGAAAGTTATGGTTTAACATGTTGTTGGTGTCATATGCAAAATGTCCTCCTGTTTCGCTTAATAGATGCAGGGGTATAACTATAACTTTGTTTAAATACACCATAAAAGTTACATGTATATTTGTTAGAATTACTGTTTGTGTGGGATATATTTTGAAATTGTATTTATAAGAGATATTGTTAGTTTGTATGTTTGGGGTGATCTGTAAGGTAGTCTTAAACATTTTATAGATTTATAAATTTATTAAGTTGGTTTTTAGGATTATGACTTAGTGTTTGTTTTTTAACTGTAGTTTATCAATGTTTGAGACATTATATCCAGTATCTTTTGCTGTCTATTTAGTGCTATTTAATTCCTTGTATTATTATTTTTGTGTTTTGAAAGGTATTTTTAAAAGAAATCATGGTGCAGTTGGTAAGGCGATATCACTGTTTATAGGTTTGTGATATGTGTAAAACTGTACCTTTGTCCTTTTGTAAAATCATGAAGACAAAAAATTGAACAAATTATTTGATTCAGTTTTAATAGTATATGTTAATTTTTATTATAAGTACTGGAGGATCCAAGGGAAAACACATATTTTCTAGACAGTCAAAATTTACACCAAATATAATTGCATTACTGAAAAATGATTGGTCACAATAAAGTTTTGTTGTAAAATAGGAGGTGATTATTTAAACATATATCTGAAATGCCATTATGATTAAGCATTCATTATTATTCTACACACCTTAACAGCATAGCCAGTAGCATCAAATGCTTCATCTCCAATAAAGAAATCTAAATCTTCTACTCCTTTTGCTAATCTTCGAATAGACTGGTCCCCTACTTTAGCAGTTTCCTTAATAGCTATTGCAGATGGGATAATGAATTGTGGCTCTTTATTATCAGCAAAACCTAATTTTGTATACCTGCAAATATGTAATAATAAATATTAATTATCATTATTCTGGAGTGACCAAAAAAAATTTCATATTTAAAAATTGATGCTAATGAACTTATAACAATAGGCAATAGAAACATTAACTACAACAACAATAAAACTCAGATATTTAATTTTAATATAAGATTCTTCTCCCTGATTCTTTTCTGTTAGTATTATTACAAGATGTTATTTGAGTATTGTTATCATAACTACTTTAATTTTCAAAGTGTGAGCTACAAACTAAGACTGTATATTTGATTTTTTATAGCAAACATTTTACTTCAAGTTATGTAAACTAAAATTTATCCCATTACCGTTTTAGTAGTTAATAACGAAATATTAGTTAACACAGATTACTATTATATATCAGCGTGTTTCAGCTTTTTACAACATGCTACTGTCTTGATTGGATATCTATCTGCCCTCCCCACTAGCAGGATGCAGCTAGTCAAGTGGGGATGTCTCAAAGGAAAGTGTTGTTTTGTTGATTTATTTTTAGACTAGGCTATAATTGCAACCCTGACAGTTTGTGTTTTTGGATTTTTGTTTGTTTTGTCCATATTACGTTTTTATTTCTTAAAACTATCTGATTTTACATAATAATTATGTAACAAAAATATCAGAACAAGAAAGATAAATGATACCAAAGAAACTATGCAATGTGGAAGAATGCTGCTGATAACTGAAGACAATTATAATCCTCATACCTCAAAATAAAGAATCAGTAGAAACCATTTGTGTAGAAGCATTAGAAATAAAATCACCTGGAAAAGATGATTTAGGTGCAATAAGTGGGTCTGTCCAGCTGATCAACAGAGTGTATATAATTATTGTGATGAGAACAACACCAAATAATTTGTTCAACTTAGAGTTGACTTAGAATGACTTTTTACTTTAGTAATTTGACAAATTTAATGCAATTTTTCTCTTTACATTATTTTTTTTATAGTCTAACAGTATAATAATTAGACATATACAATTCAATATAAAAATGCAGCACTTTTTATTACGCCAACTTTTACAATTTTTGTTACAAATATATATATACATTTCTATCGCTCAAATCTGTTATTCCTTTAAAAATTTTAAAAAAATTTTTTAAATCCTGATTAAATACAGTTATATATTTTAAACAACCAAAATGTATTAAATAGCAATCCGCATAAACACTCATGTTTCAAAAGCCTTTAATGTGAGTATTGTAATGTTAAAATATACTTCTCAAAAATGTGTGTCTTAAAATTCTTTTTTTTAATTTTAATTTGCTTGACGTTAACAAAAAAAATATTTGTTATATTTAAATTCCTAATACTTAACCATATATAGGTTCTTTTTTTTTGTTATAATATCTGTTGTATAAAACAAGTCCTATCAACACAATAAAAATATTAATTATCAATAGACAAATATAGCTCTTAAAAGTCAAAAAAACTGGAGCATAATCTATATGTAAAAATACTCACAAAACTGTATAAACTCGAGGTTTCTTAATTAAAGAGAAAACTATTCTACTACATCACTATATAGGTTTAATGTAATAAAGCTACAAAGTATCCAGTTAGGATGAATTTTGTTTTAAAAATTTAAAAAAATCATCAACACCAGCCAGCTTTTCTGTAATGGATTGATGAACAAATAACAGTTTACAATGCTCTAAAACAAAATAATTAAACAAAAAAATGTTCAAGCATCATAATTTGTTTAACAAACTAAAACTAATTGAAGTATCAAAACTAAAACAAATTCCAGAATTATTAAATTTCATGATAAATAATTCTATAAATATATATTGTAAAGTTATTTTTATAACACACAACACAACTCAGGCATTTGTAATTTATATTCTTTATTACAATTATTTATTAATTCAACAAGTAAACAATTAACACAATAAACAGAACAAAAATAAACTTAACAACTTTTAACAAAATATACTAACTCTTATTTTCTTTTAATTTTAGAGTTACACAATTTTAATACCCTTGGCTAGTTTAAGATCTCTTGATATCTCGGGGTTATAGCATGGGCTATATTTTTTTTTTTATTCTTAGGTTAATTAAATAAATTTTGAACAAACAATATTAAATTTTGAAATTAGCTTTAATAAATATTTTCCGGATGGAAATACTTTAATTTTGAATATACTAAAAAGGCTAAACTATTTGAACTGGATTATTTCTTATTTCTTACTATTAATTAACTACAAGATATTCTAATATACAAATTTAAACTTCCTTATTATCTTAATGTCCATTAAAATTGCTTTTTATAGCGCTAATAACTTATCAAATATCGAAATTTCAGTTAGCTTACGTAAGATTCCATTCTCTCCAAATTTGACTTTTTACACACTTAAATTCGTTTTATCTACTTCACTTTATATTAACACAGTATTACATTTTGTAATTCACTTCTCCTTAATTTAGTTTGGCCAATCTTCTTAACAAAACGGTATAATTTAGACGAACTCTTTCCAAATAAATAGAATTTTGACTGCACAGCAAGGTCTGCTTCCTCTAGTAGCGTCACCCACGCTAGAATGCTCTACCACTACGCGTCCTTCGATTTTTAAAATTGTTTAAAATATGGCCGCCTTTCTTCTTAAAAAAAACACATATGGGTTATAATTTAGTTCGATTTCTTTCCACTAGACTTTCACACATGTTAATGTCAACGAACTATTTTCACCGTTTTACAGCTGATGCGTCCACAACGAGCTTGTTTAGAATGGCGTTTTAACTTGGTTAAACCTGGTTGAAACTTACTGTTTCAATTTCCTATCGTCAACAAACCTTCCAGTGTTTATTTTATTAATATTATTAGTGTGTGAAGTGTCTTTGTGTTTTACTTTTGAAATAGTTCTGAATTGTGTGTGTTTTGCTTGGTCTTTCATAAACATAACCTTTCAATTTTCTTTTGTTTACAAACGTGTTCACTTTCTCCTTCAAGTAATTACTTATGCCCTATGTTACTCATATTTACAATTTTGTTTGAATATAATTATTATTAGATTATCTTGTTTTAATTTATGTGTTAGGTTATTTGATATAACAAATTTCCTAATACATTTCCAGTTCAAAAACCTTGTTTACAATTCTATGCTTTTACCTAAATTTTAACCTAACCAATATCTTAATGAATTTCTTTCTAAATTTTGAGTGAGTTATTTCTCATCTATTTTCCAATTCTTAAATAATATTATATAGCCCATTCTATAAATGTTACAATGTCCCCTAATTTAATTAAAATAAAAAAAATATTACTACTCTCTACATTACACATTCTTTACATTTTACAAGCTTGATTAAATATACATATTTTTTTTTTTTAAATTAAATTTAAATTAACATTTATACTTTAAATTGTCCATTTATACTTAATTCCTACGACACAATTTTATCTTAATTCTTTAACAATCAAAGACTGAGCTGAACACTTCAAGCTACATATTACTTAACATATCTTCTAACAATACACTATACTTAAAACTAACATTCAATCACCAATTCTTTAACAATTCTAACAATAAATCATGTTCTGGTATTTACAATTCCTTCCATAATTATTATTATTTTTTTTACATTTATTACAATTGGAACCCTTCCAATCATAAGTCTGATTCAATATTTATTTAACATATATTCTCTGATACCGTGTCTTTAAATCCCAGCCTATCCGAGTCATAGTATGTCTAGATTTGGTCAAATTGGTTATAACATTTCTCTTTCCCTTATTTCTGTTTATTCCTTGTTTATTATTTATCTCATATTTATTTTGCTTTTAGCTTCATCTAACTCTCAGTTCTAAGTTAGTATTTTATCTCCCCTTCCAATCTCACATCCAGTTCAATTATTTTCTTATATCATTTCAGTTTATTTTGTATGAAGTTTAACATCTAATATTTTTAAAGGTTGCAATTTCATATCCTCTATTTGATCATATCTATAGTTCCTTCGATTACACTATCCCTATATCAACGAATATAAATTTTGTTTTAATACTTATTTATCAACGCAGATTCTCCCTTACAATACGACGAAGTTTAAATACACAATTACCATATTTTTATTACAACGATGCTTTAATATTTATTATCATAGATTCATATTTCTTTTATAATATATAATATATACGACGAAGTTCCATTATTTATCAACGCAGATTCTCCCTTATAATACGACGAAGTTTAAATATACATAATTTTATCTTTATTCATTATTCGACGAAATTTCTAATAAATTATCATAGATATAGTTACCATCCCTTAAAACTTATCTCCTGCTAACGTTTTCTTATACACATAATCACCTAGAGTTTATTCATATTGCTTCCTTTACCTATATTTAATATCTCCCTTCCTATTTTATTATTATTTTTCTTTTCCAGTTCTCCTTGATACATGTCATATTACTGCCTGTGTCTATTAATGCCTGTAAACTTGTTTCCTCTATTTAATTTCTATTCCTGGGTTTCCTATGGTCTTAGTTTTCCGATTGACTGTGGGCACCATGCTCTTTTCTTGTCCCCACGCCTGTCCTTGCCTTAACACCGTTTACATCTCCATTGTTACTTTCATCTGCTTCATAAGTTCTATTTTCTGTGTTTCTCTCATATTTAAATTCCATTTCCCATTTTCCAAACTTGAGTTGTGCCTCCACATCCATTAACATATCCGTACCTATGATCATTTCTCTCAACAAGCTTTGTACCACTATGCATTGAAACGGATATTTAACTCCTTCCATTTCTCCTATTACCATTTTCATTTTATTAATCTGTTCAGTCTTCCTTTTAGTTGCGGTTTGAATTGTTATATTTTTTATTGGCAGTACCTCCATCTTTCCTACTTCATTTCTTAATTTTAACTCTCCTAACTCTTCTGTGTTTTTCTTTGTTATATATTCGACTTTCTCTATCTCTTTTTTATTAATTTCTATCTCATCAGCTATTATTTCATTTGTTTTCTCAAAATTTTCCTTAATCTCCTCCTCTAATTCTCTATCTTTCTCCTCTAAGTCTCTTCTCACATCCTCTACTACATCATTATTCTCTGTCCTCCACTGTCGCCTCATGTCCTCCATCATTTTCCTATTTTCTTCCTTTAGGCTTTCGAATTTCTTATCCATTTCCAACCTACTTGAGGCAAATCCTCTGTTCATCTCTTCTTTCATCTCCTTATTTTCCTTCTTTATTTCCTCACTATTTTTATTTAATTTTCTTATTTCTTCATTACTCTGTTCAAATTTTCTATTCATATTTTCATTATTTATATTTAATTGTCTATTTAGATCCTCTCTCCCTTTTTCACTCATTTCCATGAGAGTTCTCATCATCTCCCTTAAATCTTCATTCTCATTATTTCCCTGTTTTTTTTGTTGGGTTTGCATAGGTGGTAGTCCCCTAGCCTCTTCTACCTCAATGTTTCCTATTGGCATATCTGTGCCTTCCATTTTTATTTCTTTCATTTCTAAAATTGTCCCTTTTTCCTAGTCCCCTACAACTACCAGCTCGCCTATATTTTTTCTTTTTTAGCTGTAAGTAAACTTATTATACACATAAACCATTTTTGTATATACTATAAACCTAGCCTTGATTCGATTCAACTCAGTGTTTAATTTTACAAAATTTTTCTAAATCTATTTCCAGTTCAAATGTTTTTCATATAAAAAGTTCTAAATTAATTTTGATTCAAAATCTCTCTAAATAAATTTTATCGAGCCCCCACGTTGTTGCGCCAAATGTAAAGTTATTTTTATAACACACAACACAACTCAGGCATTTGTAATTTATATTCTTTATTACAATTATTTATTAATTCAACAAGTAAACAATTAACACAATAAACAGAACAAAAATAAACTTAACAACTTTTAACAAAATATACTAACTCTTATTTTCTTTTAATTTTAGAGTTACACAATTTTAATACCCTTGGCTAGTTTAAGATCTCTTGATATCTCGGGGTTATAGCATGGGCTATATTTTTTTTTTATTCTTAGGTTAATTAAATAAATTTTGAACAAACAATATTAAATTTTGAAATTAGCTTTAATAAATATTTTCCGGATGGAAATACTTTAATTTTGAATATACTAAAAAGGCTAAACTATTTGAACTGGATTATTTCTTATTTCTTACTATTAATTAACTACAAGATATTCTAATATACAAATTTAAACTTCCTTATTATCTTAATGTCCATTAAAATTGCTTTTTATAGCGCTAATAACTTATCAAATATCGAAATTTCAGTTAGCTTACGTAAGATTCCATTCTCTCCAAATTTGACTTTTTACACACTTAAATTCGTTTTATCTACTTCACTTTATATTAACACAGTATTACATTTTGTAATTCACTTCTCCTTAATTTAGTTTGGCCAATCTTCTTAACAAAACGGTATAATTTAGACGAACTCTTTCCAAATAAATAGAATTTTGACTGCACAGCAAGGTCTGCTTCCTCTAGTAGCGTCACCCACGCTACAATGCTCTACCACTACGCGTCCTTCGATTTTTAAAATTGTTTAAAATATGGCCGCCTTTCTTCTTAAAAAAAACACATATGGGTTATAATTTAGTTCGATTTCTTTCCACTAGACTTTCACACATGTTAATGTCAACGAACTATTTTCACCGTTTTACAGCTGATGCGTCCACAACGAGCTTGTTTAGAATGGCGTTTTAACTTGGTTAAACCTGGTTGAAACTTACTGTTTCAATTTCCTATCGTCAACAAACCTTCCAGTGTTTATTTTATTAATATTATTAGTGTGTGAAGTGTCTTTGTGTTTTACTTTTGAAATAGTTCTGAATTGTGTGTGTTTTGCTTGGTCTTTCATAAACATAACCTTTCAATTTTCTTTTGTTTACAAACGTGTTCACTTTCTCCTTCAAGTAATTACTTATGCCCTATGTTACTCATATTTACAATTTTGTTTGAATATAATTATTATTAGATTATCTTGTTTTAATTTATGTGTTAGGTTATTTGATATAACAAATTTCCTAATACATTTCCAGTTCAAAAACCTTGTTTACAATTCTATGCTTTTACCTAAATTTTAACCTAACCAATATCTTAATGAATTTCTTTCTAAATTTTGAGTGAGTTATTTCTCATCTATTTTCCAATTCTTAAATAATATTATATAGCCCATTCTATAAATGTTACAATATATATGTAATAAATTTGCTGGGCATTGCATGTGATAACTTAACTTTATTCAACATTTTGTGACCATAATTACATAAGCCTGTGTAGTTAAGTAAAAAATCATATATACTGTATGTGATAATTATGTAAAAATTTTTACAAATTTTCAGCAAATATATTCTTAAATATATGTCATATTTTTTTAAGAAATACGTAATTAACAATTTATTATAACAAAAATTATAGTCCTTTATATCAAAAAATATTTATATCATTAAGTTTTTGTTATATTATGCTGTATTGTTACTGATCTCTTGCATCTATCATATACATGGACATCAGGCTATCGGCTACATCTGAAGCTTGATGCCTGTACAAAGAAAAAGTAAGTTATTGTACTGAACAATGACAAAAACTGAACTACACAGGGATTTGTCATTGAAAACGTAATTACGTAAAAGATATTTATAAGCTATATACCTATTCACATAAGAATGATACTAGAGGGCAAAAGAATAACTTGAGAAAGGTTGTTTTAACAATTACAAAGTGTCATTTTATTTTATTTTAGAACCAAAGCCTGACACTTTGTAGCTATATTTTTGTACTGATATAACTCACAAGATTTGGTTAGACGATGACGAATTACCTACTTAACATTTAGAGTGATGGGGTCTGCTGACTCAGTTTTTGTCAAGCCTTGTTGCTATACATTTCAGTCATCCCAACTACTGTGCATAGGTGATAGAGAGGATTATACTGCTGCCTGGCCTGAGACCTCCACTCTCCTTGTGCATATATCAACTCTCTTACTTTGTCTAGCAAGTTACACATAGTTGTATTTTATAATATAATGCTGTTTAGATAAGGAACTTTATGTTTATACAGAATTACAGATAACTACATTCTATTTGCTAATTTTAAGCATTAAGTACATCAATTTTACCAATAATTCACTTGTACTGAATTCGTTTTTTTTTATAACAAAAAACTACCCTTACTGGATACTTTTTTTACATTCTATTATAATTAATAAGGTAGTATATTATAACACTATGCTTTAAAAAAAACACTGAGTTTATTCACATAGATATACCATATTCATTAATTTCATTAGTTTCTAAATTCTATGTTTAATTGAAGATATTTATATTTGTTTCCAACCAAAGCTATTTTAAGTTGTTATTTTCTATAACTACATTTTATTATAATGTAAAATAGTTGACTTGTTTCTATAGAGTAGTTACCAAATAATGAGTCAGTATTATACTGAACTGAGTGTAAATTTTTTTAATACTTGTTGAGAGCTGTGATCTGTTTATCTAATGTAGAATTTTGTATATTCCTTGTACTTGGAGTTTATAATTTTGTTTGTGTTAAATTATATATTATGAGTATTCTCTTAGCTATAAATACTATCCTATACCCTAATTTTTTGAATTTTCTGGGCGATATATGTGAGGTTTTATTTGTTCTCTTGGATTTTATACGGTGTAACTTAATTGATAACTCTACATTAGTTTATGACTATACAAACTTTAATATATGTTTTATTTATGTATCTGAGTGTTATAAACTTCCTTTTTACCTTTGGTGTATTTTTTTGGGAAATTTTCTTATAATTTATCAATTTTTGAATCTATATGGTTTTATATGTGTTATTGTAATGATTTGTGTCTGCTTGGTATCTTGTTGATAAACATTGATACTTTATTTACTATAGAGTCTATGGAGCTTGTACACATGAAATGAATAAACCCAATACAAATTCCAAGCCATTTTTGAGCTCATTATAAAAGCACTTCCTTTCAACCAAAGCCACTGCCGCTAAGTATTAATCGCTTCCTAGACATGGTCCATGTTAGACACTGACAAAGGTCAATTCATACTTGCAGTTTTTGTATTGTATGCCTTAAGGTTATTATAGAAATTACACTTGTTTATATTATCTTGGCAAAAAAAAAAGATTTCTGAGTAGAACCACTTGCTAAATAGTAGCGGTTTTTTGCCAAGGCAATACAAACAAGTGTAAAATCAATTAATGTCACAAAAACCTTTTGTCTCAGTGAGTTTTACATAATTTTTATTATATTGTAAATTCAGAAAGCTCTCTCAGGTTTAAATCCATACAAAAAATAGTACTTGAATAAACAGTATTCAGAAATGTGATAATATGAAATGTCATATTTTTTAAGCCTTCAATTTAAATGTGTTTCTAACCTAAAACTGTTGACAAATAGTGTAATTAATTATGTAATTTACAACTTAAAAATATATATATATTGCATACCCCGTTCCTACATCAATGACACAAGCAGGTAAAACTCCAGTCATTTTAAATTGATAAGCTAATATTTATAAAACCAGTTTAATATATATCACAGTTGAATGTACCACACCTAAACACTTCATATACAGCTTTACACATTTCCAACTCCAAGAAAACGATGACCATAGAACCAAATATATTCCACAAACATAGATAAGTCATATATATTTTGGAATATATATATAAATTAAAATACGTTTTCTTGTTTAATAAATTAAAACAACATAGGTTATTCAAATACAAGAATATTTATTATTTATATCCAAAGCTTTTCGTTGGTAAACAGTACCAACATATATACACTTGTTATGTGTATATAACAAGTGAGGCTATTCAAATACAAAAATTCTTGTATTTGAGTGCCTCAATTATTTTTTGTTATTATATAAGGAGAAGTTTCCAAAAAAATATATATATATATATATATATATATATATATATATATATATATTAAATATGGTGATATGTTTTTTTTGTAATATAGTAAATAAATTGAAAATATTTCAAAAACAAGAATACTTTTAATGCATATATTTATTCAAAGCATTTCGCCGATAAAACAGTATCAGCATCGTCAGGAAAATAATTATCTAACAAAATATTTTTACAAAAATTAAATCATATGTACTACAAAGTTTGTAGTACATATGATTTAATTTTTGTAAAAATATTTTGTTAGATAATTATTTTCCTGACGATGCTGATACTGTTTTATCGGCGAAAAGCTTTGAATGAATATATGCATTAAAAGTATTCTTGTTTTTGAAATATTTTCAATTTATTATATATATGTATATATTTTGGATTTTTGTAAAATATATATACTTCTCTAAGTAAATCTATTTTTGTAGTATTTAATATTCACAACTTAAATGTTTCCATTTGCTATCCCAAAAACCATTCCGGAAGTGAATGAAACCAACAGTAGTTTCCGTAATTTCTTCTAGTGTTAATATCTGTTGCGTTAATACGCTCAGTAAAAATGGTAAGTAATACTAATTAATATTATTTATGTTTATTGTCGAACTTGAACTATTTAGTACTTTTGGTGTATTTCATAACATATTTTATAACATCTATTTTGAAAAAATATGTTATTTATGACAAAAGTCGTTGACCACATGGCAAGAATATTTTGTCTAACCTATTAAGGAAGCCTGCTTCAAAAAAAAAAAAAGGTTTGACTATGACTGCTTTATTTATTACCATCGTTTACTGTTTGTTAGTAGTAGTTACTTGATATAAGTTTCAAGAATACTTCAGTTAATGTTGCTCAGTATTAAACCTAAATTCTGTTGTTTTGTGTGTCAGTTATTAAATACTTCCTTGGTCATGCATAGGATGGTTGTTCTCTGTTTCAATTTTGCTTACAAATCAATACTTTTTTTCACAGGAAATAACTCAATTTGTTTAAATATGTTTACTACTGTTATCAATTAGCAAATAAAGGTAAAAATGCTGAAGCTTGGCCACCTACGATATTTTGGATTAATGTTCAAAACCACCAAACAGGATATCCACAAGAATGTTTGGTAAAAATGCTGAAGCCCGGCACCATACGATATTTTGGGAAATTGTTCAAAACCACCAAATTGGATGATATCCACAAGCCTTTATTTTTTATTGAAGTGGGAAAGTTACATTTTTTTCAATTTAAAGTAGGGTAAAAAAATTCAGCACAGATGTAGAAGTTGTGAATATGCACAGAGTGATACAAATGCTTCGTGATGTCACAACTGTATTTCGTGTTTTAGCAATCTAAACTTTATGTAACAAAACATGTCTTTAAGCTATATTGATAACTATTACTTTTGTTACTGCCAAAGAAGGTGAATTTTATATATTTATATTGAAATATACCTATGAAATATCCAGTCAGGATGGATTTGGATAGAATTGTATAAATGTATCCATGTAGGTAATGTATAAAATTAAAACCAAATCTAGCCTGACTGGAGACTTTATCAGTATATTTAAATATATGTATAAAAATATATGTACAAAACGTTTCTCAAATATGTACACACGTAAGGTTGCGTGACGTACCGTGGCCGATGCGTACAACCTTATGCACAGAACTGTGACGTAACGAAACATTTGTATCGCTCCGCGCCCATTCACAACTTCTACATCCGCGCTGAATTTTTTACCCTACTTTAAATTGATAAAAAGTAACTTTCCCACTTCAATAAAAACAAAATTCTTGTGGATATAGTCCTATTTGGGGTTGAAATGCAGTAGCTCGGCACCATACGATATTTTGGGAAATTGTTCAAAACCACCAAATGGGAGGATATCCACAAGAATTTTTTTTAAATTGAAGTAGGAAAGTTACTTTTTTTCAATTTAAAGTAGGGTAATAAATTCAGCGCGGATGTAGAAGTTGTAAATAGGCGCGGAGTGATACTTACGTCACAATGCTGCGCATAAGGTTGTACGCATTGTCCGCGGTACGTCACGCAACCTTACGTGTGTAGATATTTGAGAAACAACTTCTACAGTTGGGATAGATTTGGTTTTAAATTTATAAAATACTGTATACCTATATTAGAATATACCGAAAAAGTGTCAAGTCAGGTTAGGTTTGGTTTTAATTTTATACATTGAAATTCAGTTGTAAAATCACGAAGCATTTGTATAACTCTGCGCCTATTCACAACTTCATTTAATTTTTATACATATATTTAAATATACTTATAAAGTCTCCAGTTAGGATAGATTTGGTTTTAAATTTATACAATACTGTATATCTTTATTAAAATATACCTAAAAAGTGTCAAGTCAGGTTAGATTTGGTTTTAATTTTATACATTGAAATACAGTTGTATCACAAAGCATTTGTATCACTCCGCGCCTATTCACAACTTCTACATCCGCGCTGAATTTTTTACGCTACTTTAAATTGAAAAAAAGTAACTTTCCGAGGTCAATTTAAAAAAATTCTTGTAGATATCGTCCTATTTAATGGTGTTAAACCATTTCCCAAAATATTGTATGGCTCCGAGCTTCTGCATTTTTACCCTATTTGGTGGTTTTGAACAATTTCCCAAAATATCGTGTGGTGTCAAGCTTATGCATTTTAACCGAATTTCTTTTTTTATTGGCCCAGGAAAGTTACTTTTATAAATTTAAAGTAGGGTGAAAAATTCAGATGTAGAAGTTGTGAATGGGCGCGGAGTGATACAAATGTTTCGTTACATCACAGTGCTGCGCATAAGGTTGTATGCATCAACCGCGGTACGTTAAGCAACCTAACGTGTGTAGATATTTGAGAAACAACGTTTTGGCTTAATTTTTATGTATATATTTAAATATACTTATACAATCTCCAGTTAGTATAGATTAGGTTTTAAATTTATACATCACTGTATACCTATATTAAAATATACCTAATGTTTAACACCACCAAATAGGATGATATCCACAGAATTTTTTTAAATTGACCTCAGGAAGTTACTCTTTTTTTTCAATTTAAAGTAGGGTAAAAAATTCAGCGCAGATGTAGAAGTTGCGAATGGGCGTGGAGCGATACAAATGTTTCGTTACGTCACAGTTCTGCGCATAAGGTTGTACGCATCTGCCACGGTATGTCACGCAACCTTACGTGTGTAGATATTTGAGAAATAACGTTTTGGCTTAATTTTTAAGCATATATTTAAATATACTTATAAAGTCTCCAGTTAGGATAGATTTGGTTTTAAATTTATACATTACTGTATACCTATATTAAAATATACCTAAAAAGTGTCCAGTCAGGTTAGATTTGGTTTTAATTTTATACATAACCTAAATGGTTACATTTAGAACCAAATCCATCCTGACTGGAAATTTCATAGGTATATTTCAATATAAAATTCACCTTCTTTGACAGTAACAAAAATAATAATGGTGTTAAATAATTTCCCAAAATATCGTAGGTGGCTGAGCTTCAGCATAGTCAGGGTGTCTAGTGACAGGGAAAACCTGGAAAAGTCAGGGAATTTTAAGATTCTGGAAAAGTCAGGGAAAATTTTAAAAAATCGGGAAAATATTAATTTTGATTAGAAACAAAACTAGTGGCCATTGCTCTCGAATATTTGGTATTGTAAGCCAGCGGTTTAAGGGCAGGGCAGTCAGGAAATAACACTTCTTTATTTAGATGCCCATTATTTATTTGATAAGCCCGTTGCTATGACCTCAGGACTTATGTCAATAAATATTAAACGTGTCGAGTTGGTACAGCTGGGAAGTTTTAGCCTGGACCGTGGCCTTGGGGTGCACAGTGGTTCTGTTATCATATGGA
This sequence comes from Prosapia bicincta, assembly GCA_036971475.1. Classification (NCBI taxonomy): domain Eukaryota; kingdom Metazoa; phylum Arthropoda; class Insecta; order Hemiptera; family Cercopidae; genus Prosapia; species Prosapia bicincta. The sequence continues at coordinate 230,901,361 of JBAIZL010000005.1, forward strand.
CAGGTGGGGATAACAGATAACTCAGTCTGTTTCTGACCACACAGAACGCTGTGTAAACATTCGTAGCCAGCTATTTGTCTAGACTCGTGATAGTATGTGTTTTAATTGACGGTGATTATTTTTACACTGTTTATTTCAACATGGAAGGTTCCGGTTTTCATTGCCGTAACGGGCAATCACGTCATGCAGATGTCGTCATTACCTTCCCTCCTTCCTTAGGATAAATATAAACTGAAAGATGAAGTGACAGAAGCAGAGATTATATGGTGCGTAAATTTAGTAATGCAACACTTCTTTACGCAATGCAGAAGGTAGTGTGTGCCTCTTTCCAAGGATGTTCCCTGATAGCACCATTGCACAGAACATAAGATTGCGGAAAGATAAAATTTCCTATAGTGTTGTATTCGGTTTATCAAATTATTTTAAATTCAAATTCTAACTATGTAATTGGCTTTGATGAAAGTTTAAACAAAATATCACAAAGAGCCCAAATGGATTTGAGTGTTAGGTATTGGGATGCAGAGACGGATGAAGTGAAAGCTCGATATTTTGGTTCTGTGTTCCTTACAGACACAAAAGCAAAAGAGTTACTCAATTAGTTCTTAAAAGGTGTTCAAAGTCTGGATTTATCCAAGATCCTTCTGATATCAATGGATGGGCCCAATGTAAACTGGGCTTTCTATAGACAGAAAATGACCGAGAAAGATAGAAGAGCAGCTGAGAAGAGGAAAAATAATATTCAGCTGAAGGAACTGGAAGCTAAAAAAGCAAAAGTGATATCAGTTGCTACAAAAAAAATAGAACTTATATCTGAAGAGATTGAAAAACTAAAGCAAAAAAGCTAAGACAAGACAGTTGTATAAATTTGTTTATATTCTAAGTGTTATAAATATAGTGTAAATACAATTTAGAAAAGTCAGGGAAAACTCAGGGAATTTCTTCAAGCTATTTTACTAGACACCCTGGAAAAGTCAGGGAAAACTCAGGGAATTTCTTCAAGCTATTTTACTAGACACCCTGATAGTGCTTTTTACCATAATGTTTTTACCAGTATCAATGTAAAACATTTGTATTTATTTACAAGCGCGGACACCTACGATATTTTGGAAAATTGTTAAAAACCACCAAAAAGAAAGATATCCACAAGAATTTTTTTTTCAATTTAAAGTAGGGTAAAAAAATTTCCAGTGGAGGCATAAGTTGTGAATGTGCGAGGAGTGATACACACGTTTTTTGATGTCACACCAACCCTATATTCACACCTTGCTTGTAGCTATAAGAAAAAACATTTTCACTCATTTTTATGCTTTGAAAAATTATTTGTGGATATCATCCTTTTTGATGGTTTTGAACAATTTGCCAAATTATCGTAGGTGGCTGAACTACCAAAACATCAACGTTAACTAACCCTCCACCACACACAAAGATGTATTAAAATCACGCACAAACCTATTTTTAGCCATAAAACTACTTACAAGGACCAGACACTATTTCATGCACGAAACAATCATTTCCAGACACTATTTCACGCTCAAAACAGAAAATATTCCACTTAAAATATATACGCATCTCATTCCCACTTACCTACAAATATAGGATTCTGCCGCTAAAATGAGGTGTAGCCAACCTCGTAAAGTAAATTATTACGTACAAAAACATGTGGCCGGACACAGAACACTTGTACGATTTTCCAATAATTAAGAAACAGACGGAAATTTATCTTCAATTAATTTTGCACAACCTTAAAAATTCAAAACATAAACAATGAGTACTTCTTTTATAACACAGTTTAATTTTGTAATTTTTAAACATGGAAGTAAAGTTAGAAGTAAATACGAATATCCACACAACTAATATTTTTCAATTAGGTTGTATTGAGGAGTGTATATAATTTTAAGTGCAATAATTTCTGTTTTGTGGGTGAAATAGTGTCTGTAAGTGATTGTTTCATGCGGGAAATAGTGTCTGTAAGTGATTGTTTGTTCCTTGTAAGTAGTTTTACAGGTAAAAGTAGGTTTGTGCGCGATTTTAATACATCTTTGTGTGTGGTGGAGGGTTAGTTAATGTAGATGTTTCGGTAGTTCGGCCGCCTACGATATTTTGGAAAATTATTTAAAACCACCAAAAAGGACGATATTCACAAGAAATAATTTTTCAAAACATAAAAATGAGTGCAAAATGTTTTTTCTCGGAGCCATGAGCAAGGTATGAATATAGAGTTGGCGTGACGTCACAAAACGTTTGTATCACTTCGTGCCCATTCACAACTTATGCCTCCGCTGAGAATTGTTTACCCTTTTTTAAATTAAAAAAAAGTAACTTTCCTCAAAGAAAAAAAATTCTTGTAGATATCTTCTTTTTTGGTGGTTTTTAACAATTTTCCAAAATATCGTAGATGTCAGTGCTTGTAAATAACTACCAAATCATTATTTAAAAACTTGGTAAATATATAATTTGGTTAAAATTTATATTTCAGAACCGGCTCCATATTTGCATAGAACATTCAAAAACATGTCAAAAGGCTACTTCCATTCATGGTTTTTTATCAATTTGGAGTTGGGTAAAAAATTCAGTGCGGAAGTAGCAATTGTGAATAGGCTGCCTGCCTCGCGGAGGGATACACTGATGTCACAAATGTAGTGACGTCACATAACACACTTACATACTGTGTAGCATTACATTTTGCCATAGTTTTAATGAATGTGTACCTCTGACAAAATAAAAATAAAAAAACATACTATCAATATCAATATATCCTCAAGACATGTTCAGGAACGTTCCATACTAATATGTAGCTGTTTTACTAATTAACTTGTACCTAACTAAGCACTTTACATACCTTATCAAATTATTAAACTTGTGCACACATATTATTTGTTTTGCGAAAATATTACATCGAATAGTACAAACAAATCATTCCTAACATTCCCCTAAATAAATGAAACTTACCGCCATTTACCTAGTGTCAGGGTGTCTAGCAACAGGGAAAACCTGGAAAAGTCAGGGAATTTTAAGATTCTGGAAAATTCAGGGAAAAGTGAGGGAAAATTTTAAAAAATCGGGAAAATATTTATTTTGATTAGAAACAAAACTAGTGGCCATTGCTCTCGAATATTTGGTATTGTAAGCTAGTGGGCTGGTTTAGGGGCAGGGCAGTCAGGAAATAACACTTCTTTATTTAGATGCCCATTATTTATTTGATAAGCCCGTTGCTATGACTTCAGGACTTATATCAATAAATAATAAATGTGTCGAGTCGGTACAGCTGGGAAGTTTTAGCCTGGACCGTGGCCTTGGGGTGCGCAGTGGTTCTGTTATCATATGGACGGGAGGGGATAACAGATAACTCAGTCTGTTTCTGACCACACAGAACGCTGTGTAAACATTTGTAGCCAGCTATTTGTCTAGACTCGTGATAGTATGTGTTTTATTTGACGGTGATTATTTTTACACTGTTTATTTCAACATGGAAGGTTCCAGTTTTCATTGCCGTAGCGGGCAATCGCGTCATGCAGATGTCGTCATTACCTCCCCTCCTTCCTTAGGATAAATATAAACTAAAAGATGAAGTGACCGAAGCAGAGATTATATGGTGCGTGAATTTAGTAATGAAACACTTCTTTACGCAATGCAGAAGGTAGTGTGTGCCTCTTTCCAAGGATGTTCCCTGATAGCACCATTGCACAGAACATAAGATTGCGGAAAGATAGAATTTCCTATAGTGTTGTATTCGGTTTATCAAATTATTTTAAATTCAAATTCTAACTATGTAATTGGCTTTGATGAAAGTTTAAACAAAATATCACAAAGAGCCCAAATGGATTTGAGTGTTAGGTATTGGGATGCAGAGACGGATGAAATGAAAGCTCGATATTTTGGTACTGTGTTCCTTACAGACACAAAAGCAAAAGAGTTACTCAATTAGTTCTTAAAAGGTGTTCAAAGTCTGGATTTATCCAAGATCCTTCAGATATCAATGGATGGGCCCAATGTAAACTGGGCTTTCTATAGACAGAAAATGACCGAGAAAGATAGAAGAGCAGCTGAGAAGAGGAAAAATAATATTCAGCTGAAGGAACTGGAAGCTAAAAAAGCAAAAGTGATGTCAGTTGCTACAGAAGAAATAGAACTTATATCTGAAGAGATTGAAAAACTAAAGCAAAAAAGCTAAGACAAGACAGTTGTATGAATTTGTTTATATTCTAAGTGTTATAAATATAGTGTAAATACAATTTAGAAAAGTCAGGGAAAACTCAGGGAATTTCTTCAAGCTATTTTACTAGACACCCTGGAAAAGTCAGGGAAAACTCAGGGAATTTCTTCAAGCTATTTTACTAGACACCCTGCCTGAGTGTAGCCAACCTTTCAAACAAGTTAATTGATTAAATACAAGATATAACTAATGCACAAAAACAGCTGGAAAGGATTAGGCAGACTTTTATCTGTAATTCGAATTACACAAATACCTTACAAATTTAAAACTTGAATACTGAGTTTTTCATAATACAGTGGAACATTGTTATTTAGAAGCACGGAACAAAACTAAATGATTTATAAAAAATGTCAATTACATCAGTGTATTAATACTTGAATACTGTCAAGGTTACTAGATTTGTATTTCTTGGTAAATGAGGAAACTGTTTTTTTAAGGAAATGTGGCGTGTCGTCAATATTACAACATATGAAAAGATTTCTAATCGTGAAGTAAAAAACATGGAACCAATACTTACGATATATTGAATGTTGAAAATCTCACTTCTCAAGTTCATAATGAAACCGAATAAAGAACAGTTACAAGTGGCAATAATTTATATGGCGCTCTCTGATTGGTCTAGACATTAAATAGTTCGCTTTGATACGGAATGGATTTAGTAGTTCGGGGGAACGGTCCAAACATTAAATAGTTCGCTTTGATACGGAACAGATTCAGTAGTTAGTTTTGATAAGAAACAGATCATTCATTAAGAAACATTAAGTCCCGCCTCGGGTGCTTTAGATGTTACTCTGTGAGATTTTCACATTCATTTTCGATATATCACATGTATTGTTTCAGATCTACAGTATGGTTTTCTTTTTATTTTGTCCAAGGTACAAATTCATTAAAATTATGCCAAAACATAATGCTATACAGTATGCTAGTGTGTTACGTGACATCACTACATTTGTGACAGTGTACCTCTCCATGAGGCAGGCAGCCCATTCACAACTGCTACTTTCGCACTGAATTTTTTACCCTAAATTGAGGAAAAATAATGATTCAAACCAAAAAATATCAATGAATATAGCCTTTTTACATGTTTTAAAATGTTCCACGCATATATAGAGCTGGTTTAGAAATGTAAATTTATACCTATAATTTTAATGACATGAGATGTAAATATCTTACTTTATTTATCCTATAGGATTTGAGAGGCTGTCCTTTAAACAGCACAGATAGCTTTCTATATGATATGTAAGACAAAAATGCTCCTAAATTAAAGAAACGACAATGATATTTATTACAAACTTGTCTTGTCAGTATGCCTCTTACCAATATTCTGTTGTGACAAGCTAACCTCATCCATACAGCTCTAGTAAATTATAACTATTTTTACATTATATTTCATGTTGAAAACAATGGTATGTATATATAAACCATGGTTGTTAGAAAATTATTTTGGTATGAGAGAGATATTTAGCATATTCATATATCCTAGTAGAAGGGAAGAATATAATGATAATCATTATGTTTGTAAAATATTCTCAGTAAAATATCCCTCAAAATACTTCATGATATAATGTGTAACAAAAAGAATAAGGTTGAAGACTTGTCTTTAATGCTAAACTAAAGAGGAAACAATATTGGTAAGTTATATATATATATAATTAATAAATTAAAAACATTAAATAAACAAGAATACTTTTAATGCATGTATTATTCAAAGTTTTTCGCCAATAAAACAGTACCATCATCTTCAGGAAAATAATTATCAGAGATAATTATTTTCCTGAAGATGCTGGTACTGTTTTATTGGCGAAAAGCTTTGAATAATATATGCATTAAGAGTATTCTTGTTTTTGAAATGTTTTAAATTTATTAACTATATTACAAAAAAACATATCACCATATTTAATATAATATATATATATAAAGTTCTTATTATTATTATTACTTGTAAATATATATATTTATGTATACACACACACACACATATAATGGTCGATTTTTATGAGACCCCGTTTCTGCACTTTATAACTCTACCGCCTGATGTCCTATGTATATGTAAATATGATTGAGGTAGAATGTAGCTTACCAAATGTTAGAAGATGGGGAGTAGAACCATCCATGGTTCACTGTGCGTTAATATTTCTCTAAAATAGACCATCTAACTGATATTTTATAAATGAAATATAAGATCAATGAATTTTGGGTGGATATTACTTTGTGTTTAATTTCCTAATCATTTTAAATCTAGCCTTTTTTACTTAACTAATAGTTAATTCTATGTTTTAATTTACAGCCTTTCAAAAGGTTTGTGGAAACTGGACGAGTAGCTTACATTTCAGATGGTCCATATAAAGGGAAATTGTGCACCATTGTTGATGTTATCAATCAGACAAAGGTATTTAACAATAAAATATATTTTTAAGAATTATATTTATTGAATTTCAATGTATGCTTTTTAAAAATATTTAAATATGATTGTGTTAATCTAGCCCAGAACTTTTTTTAGAGTTGCTTTCTTCTGGGCAATGGACTTATTTTCTTAACCCTTAGCGTGCTGCATTGAAATATACTATTTACTACTAGTAGTTAATTTGTGTGTATATAAAAAAATGTTGACGTGTTTATATTCTTATACAGTAGAATGTAGAAAATTTGTACCTAAGGGACTGATGAAAAAATTCGAATTATAAAAATTAGAAAATACCCTCAGTGAAAAGCAGTATAGTTTTTTTGGTGATCATGACAACCGTTTTCAGGTATTGTGACACCAGTCTACGTTATTTTATAAAAACTTGCCACATATGCACATTAACACTCCATTTCAATAAGAAATAAACTTGGCCATAGTGGATTTATAAAAGTTATAGTTATTAGCACTTGAAAATTACTGTGGTGGACATTTACAGTAAGAAATTTACATTATACAAATGTACATTACAGTACGCTATGATTAAGTATATAGAGTACTACAAAATTTAAGTTGGTCAAAATATTTTGTAATTTCTGATTTGCTTGCAGAATTAATTCTAAATTCCTCTATGCACATTTAGAGAGTAGAAAAAACCATCATTAACATTGCTTTGTCCTTTGATGTACTGCCAAAATTCATGCAAATGATAAAGAGTCTCTGATGGTAGGTTTAGGGACTCCAACTTGATTTTCTTCTAAATTTGGCACTTTTTTTGCTTCTGCTAAGATGTCTTTGGAATTTGCGGTATCATTAGGACACAGTGGCTTTCACGCAAGTAACGGTTGGATAGAAAAATTCAAAAACCGCCATAACATTGTTCAAAAAGTCATTTCGGGAGAAAGTGCTAGTGTTGATATCTTCACTTGTGAATTTTGGAAAGGAAATGTGTTGGAAAAAGTTTTAAATTATTATGAACCGTAAGACATATACAATGCTGATGAGACTGGTCTGTTTTTTAAATGTTTGCCCAACAAGACACTAGCTTTTAAAACCGACCCTTGTTTTGGAGGAAAAGCAAGTAAAGAAAGGATCACTGTATTAGTGGCAGCTAACATGTTAGGGACAGAAAAACTCAAATTGCTTGTGATTGGAAAAAGCAAATCTCCGCGATGTCTCCGATCTGTCAAGTCCTTAGAAGTTGATTACGCGTTTAATAACAGGGTGTGGATGATGAGCGAAATTTTTATTGAATTGATATTGAAACTGGACAAGCAGATCTCCAAAGAGAAAAGGAAAATTTCACTTTTCATCGACAACTGCCCTGTACATCCGCATGACATCAATTCCAAAATGAAGAGTGTCAATGTGTTTTTCTTTCCACCAAATGTTACATCGATACTTCGACCACTCGATCAGGAAGTAATAAAAAAATTTAAAGCTACACTACAGAAAAGGAATTTTAAAAAGGATTGTGAGTACCGTAGAGAACAATGAAATCGTACCCAAAACATTGTTAATCTAAGGGACTGCATCTCTGAATTGACAAAAGTTTTGACGAATGACGTGAAGAAAACAACAGTTCTTAATTGTTTCTCCAAAGCTGGATTTATTCGGTCACACATGAAGAGGACAGTGGGGACATGACTTTAAGTGAATTAAAAAAGCAATGGGATTTTGTGAAGAGTTCAGGAAATGTAGCTGATGACGTTACACTTGAAGATTTTATTTGTCTGGAAGAAGATTTGGCTGTTTTCAATTTTCCAGACGACGAAGACATACTCCAAAGCGTCCAGATGACAAACTCAAATGAACTTTTGAAAGATGATGACGACGACTATGACGATGATTGTGATGAGTCTGAAGAGAAGAACCCTACAGATAATGAAGTTTTACAAGCTTTCAAAATCATCAGGCGGGATTTCAACTGAATGATGATGTACCCGACAACAGTTTTGATTGTCTGAATATATGTGAAACATTAATTAAACGTGATGTTTTATTCAAATGCGAAGTGCAACAAAAAATTACTAACTTTTTCAAGTATAACTTTGAAAACTAGAAACGATTTAAAAAGTACCTATACGAAGTTTGTGTTTAAAACAGTTTGTGTTGTTTAAAATTGAAATGTGTATATAACAATAAAATACTGATAGATTTTGTGTATTCAAATCAAATCAGTATAGGCAGTTAATAAATGTAATACGGTTAATAAATAATACAGTTACTAAATTACAGCCTACTGGGTTTGCTTCGATTAAATTCCACTACGTTCAAGTCATAGTTCATGAAAATGAATTGGTGAGTGTACTTATTAACCAGTAAGTTTTCATAAGCATTAGATAACATCATAAATACCCTGTACAGAGTAGACTATGAAAAATACTGAATATGGATATCTAATACAATGAAGAAACATTCTGAAAACATCAATAAAACATTTGTAACAACTTGAATTTTAAATAAATTGAGACATTATAAAACATTATTATTTATTAACATTGGCCTATTACACTAACTACGCTCGCGATATTATACTGTATTCCTTTTATTAGCGCACGTAATGCGGTATGAGTAATGCAGTAAGATAGGATGGGAGCATTCTTGACAACACACCCTCTCAATAACGAATACCTCTCTACAACGAATTTTTTCTCTGGATAATCGACTTCGTTATACAGAGGTTCGACTGTGTATATATATATATATATATATATATATATATATATATATATATATATATATATATAGATTTTTTGGACTAGGAGACTGGCAGACTTACCTTGGTAAGAGTCCACTCTGTAGTCTTGAAATAGAAACACATAAAAGCACTTAAACAATGATATATTTCAACCACACAGTGGTCTTTGTCAATCGAAGAGAAAACACAAAAAGAAATATGAGAGAATGAAATAAAATAATTGTAATCACAGATTGTGTAGAGTAGAAATCAGATGTCACAGATGCACAGATTAGGGGATCTGTCAGGGGAAAAGAAATAAGGCTATTTGGAAAAAAAACAAAAAAATGAATGGATTTATCTGATGTTGAGGTTAGGGGATTCTCTGGACTTGGTATACCACTGGTATGATAGTTCCCACCTTCTCAGTTCTGAGGGATTGCAATCAGGGGGGAGTGATTTAATTATTTTTGTGGTATAGCAGTCATCAAAAGTTGTGATGTTGTGACTCGCAGCATGTTGAGCTGTTGGTCTATCCATATTCATAATTTTAACATCATGTCTGTGGCCATTCATTCTGATATTCAGACCATCCGTGGTCAGGCCTATGTACTGTGCTGAGCAAAGTTTACATTGTAGCTGGTATATGACATTTTTCGATGTACAATTATGATGACCCTGTATTTTGAAGACCATTTTTGTTGTTTGGCTGTTGAAACTATTTGCTGAGGGGTGTATTGGACACGTCTTGCATCTAGGTCTATTACATGGGAAGGAGCCATGAGGAAGTTTGTGTGGTTTCTCTGCATCAGGGTCTGGTAGTTTAGGATGTTTTTCAAGTTGGGAGGTTGCTTGTACCAAATTTGCGGTGGATCGGTGAAAAGATTTTTGGTGTGGACGGAAGCTTGAAGAATTTTGAAGCCATCTCTCAATATCTTGTTGAGTTTATGTAGACCAGGATGGTAGTCTGTTATTAAAGACAGTTTATTTTGTTCTGTTTGTGGTTTATGGTGAACCGAGGATTGTGCTGAATGAATTTGGTTTTCAATGAGTTTTTTTGGGTATCCTCTTCTCTGGAAGGCTGTTGATATCTTTCTATTAAAATCTTCCAATTCCCTATCATTCGAACAGATTCTCATACCCCTGATTGCTTGACTGTATGGAATGGATCGTTTTATGTTTATTGGGTGGTTGCTGTCGAAATGGAGATATTGTAGGTGGTTTGTAGGTTTGATGTGAATTCCTGTGTTGATATTTCCATTCTGGAGTGTTAGCTCTACATCCAAAAAGGTGATGGCTGATGTAGATTTCTCCCAGGTAAATTGAAGTGTGGAGAATTGTGTCAGGCTGTCTAAAAATGTCTCAAGTGTTGAAGCACCCTGTGTCCAAATTAGGAAGATGTCATCTATATATCTATACCAACATAATGGCTGGTGTGTTTGTATCTTTAGAAAACTTTCTTCCAAAAATCCCATGTACAGATTTGCGTACGATGGTGCCATTCTGGTACCCATTGCTGTTCCCTTTATTTGAAGGTAGTTCCTTCCCTCAAACTGAAAGTTATTCTTCTCGAGGATGAACCTGGTCAGGTTCACAAGAAAAGGTGTAGTGGGAGAAGGCTTGCCTGGGCGTTTGTTTAGAAAATTCTCTATTGCAGATAGGCCATGTGCATGAGGGATGTAGGTATAGAGAGAGGTGACATCTATGGTGACCAAAATAGTTACCGGGGGTAGAGGTACAGATATTTGTAAGAGTCTGTAAAAAAAAAAAAAAAAAAAAATATATATATATATATATATATATATATATATATATATATATACATATATATACAAATTGTTGTCTTTAATACAAAACAAATGCTGTTAAAAACAAAGTTAATTAAGTGTGGTGCATTTTTCTTTGAACACATCTTGAAAAACAAGGATAAAGAACTATGTGTAAATAAGATGGCCAACACAGAATTTCAGTTGTTGTTGTTGTTGTTGTCGTGTGACAAGTGCAATAAAAACAATTTCAGAGAAAGGTAGAGAGAGCACAGTTACACGGTTCCAAAGGCGTGAAGCACTGCACTGGCCACATCTGCAGCTTTATCCGTATAAAGAGTCTCCCTAGAACAGTTTAAGTCAATCTTAAATAGTGCTGCAATGATGGACGGGCAGTTGAAGAGATGATCGGGATCAAGCTGTATCCCTGGGCAGTGCCTACATTCAGTGTATGTTCTTGATCCATCAGGCAAGATTTTCATGTCTTTGAGGTGCATTGTCCTCAGTCTGGCAATTGTTTTTGTTATTTCCCTGTCGAAGTTAAGCTCAGGAAGTGATGATTTTCTTCGGTTGTTATGGCAGAGCTTCTGTTTTGCAACGACATTTACGTCGAAAGATGTTGTAATCACGGGGGCTGGTTCGATGGTCCTCGCTTCCTTGGCCAGAGAATCGGCCTCTTCGTTCCCTTTGATGTCGACGTGTCCCGGGATCCATTGAAGCGTACAAAGCTTCTTGTTTTCCTCAATTAAGGACAGAAGGGTACTGATCTTTTGGGCGAGGTTTGTATTTCCTTTTTGGAGAGCCTGAAGAGCAGATCTGCAGTCCGTGAAGATTACTATGCCATCAGAGGGGTTGAGTGTTGTCCAAGTGAGGTAAATACTCAGAGCTTCTTTGATTGCGATGAGTTCGCTTGTGAAGTTGGAGGCGATTTTGCCTGCTGCAATTTTGTGTCTGGAAGTTGAGCCATCAGGGTAGGTTATAAAGATTCCGGATCCACCTCTATCGCAGTCAGAATTTACAGTGCAATGATTCGTTCGCAGTGCAATGAACATAGTGCAATGAGAATTTCAGTGTAGCATAGAAATGTCTTGTTTTAAGATCAAACTTAGGAGGTTAGGGAAGAGTATATTAAAAAATACGCCAGGTTATAAAAATTATACACCACTAAGTTGGTAATGTAAGGTAATAAAGGCGTTTTTTTGCATGGTTCATTGTTGTATTAGTGAGTGGTTGTCACTGTATAAGTGAGTGGGCATGGAGTGAGTTAGGTAAACAATCAGGTGAATAAACGATTGTTTAAGAAATCAAGAGGTAAGGTGATCATCTAATTTTATTAAATCAGTAAATGCATTGTAAAGTCAGTGTAGATGAGCCTGGACCTAGATCGTCTAAGATCAGAGATTTTCTCTCCTGAACTTCGAAAATCTATTGCCATGAACCAAAAATGAGACATTTAATTTTCAATAACTATCATTTTTTATCAATTACATTAAGACTTAAAATTCAAGTAACGTCCATTAGCTGGAATTAAAGAGATTGTACTGTAACTTTATTTGATACAATTATAATATTGATACAGGAAAAGGGCATCATATAATTATTTTACTATGAAATAAATTTAAATTCCTCAAACTGTACTGAACATTTTTTTAATAAATGCATTTAGAAAAATAATGTGACATACAGATGCCAAGCACAGAAAGTTTTTATTATGAAGGAAAGCAAAGATAACACACTTTAATTAGGAATCAAGTGTCTCAATAACAAAAAAACACTGAAATTTTTTAAACTGTTTTAATAAAAATAATTCTTATATTATTAACATTCTTCCCCAAATAACTAATGCAAAACAATAATAACATTAACTCTTAAAATAGATATAATTATCCTAAAAGACAGCTTTGATTATTTTATGTTTTTAAGTTACTTGAAGCATTTTGACTACGGTGATTTTTCCAGAAAAGTTAAATGTTTTTTCTTGTTAAAAATATTTAATGTTTTTCCATTATTTGGTAACACATTAGAAATTATAATCCATGCTTGGGAAAATGCCTCTTTTTACTCTTGCAATTTTTTTTATTTTCGGTTATTTTTTTTAAATATTTCAAAGTTAGTAAAATGGGAATTTTAAGGTAATTTCCTAAAACTCTATATGAAAGTGTTTTGAGTTGCTTTCACCACACGTTTTGAACCTGGATAAAATAAAATTAATAAAGTTGTTTTAATTGCTATTATTCATTTATTGGATTATATTAGTTTTATTGGATAACTAATTTCATTATTTTCATCCAACATTTGGGAATTGCCCAATAATATATTTGCAACATTTTAGTGCTGCCAGTAATGATGATCCAGTATATATAGGAATTGCCGGCTGATCGATAAATGAAGCCAATCAGATTCTGAACTGGCAGTAATGGTTAAATTTTTTTCAACCTTTTTCATTACTACTATTATATATTATTTTACATTACATTTAATTTCATATTTAAATAAAGATATTTGAAATGAATTCAATTTCACTACAAAACTGTTGTAGTAAAATGTGTAAAACTTCAAAGTTGTATGTCTCTTTGTGGGTAAAACCTTATATACTACTAGTGTACCAGGGAAATATCTCGGCCTGACAATGAAAGATTGTTATTTTCAGTTTTAAAAAGATTTTATTTTTCTACATAATCTCCCTTGACATCAAACACACTTGGTATAGCGTTTCTCCAACATCAGTATTCCTTCCCAGAGGGATGGTCGAGTAGATCATACTCCAAATCTCGCAGTTTTTCCATTGTCAACACACTTGTTAGCAGGTGCGTTTTCCTGATGAAAGATAATTTTTTTCTTCTTTAAGCCAGGCCTCTTCTTGCAAATCTTGACATCCACGAATCTTGACCAGTTGGTCAAGCAGGTTGGAGTAATATTCACTCGTAATAGTTCTGCCTTTATCAAGGTGATCAAATAACAAGATTCCGTTGGCATCCCAAAACTCACTGACCATGACCTTTCCATCAAATCCAATACACACATTTTCATCCAACATTTGGGAATTGCCCAATAATATATTTGCAACATTTTAGTGCTGCCAGTAATGATGATCCAGTATATATAGGAATTGCCGGCTGATCGATAAATGAAGCCAATCCGATTCTGAACTGGCACTAATGGTTAAATTTTTTTCATTACTACTATTATATATTATTTTACATTACATTTAATTTCATATTTAAATAAAGATATTTGAAATGAATTCAATTTCACTACAAAACTGTTGTAATAAAATGTGTAAAACTTCAACGTTGTATGTCTCTTTGTGGGTAAAACCTCATATACTTGGGTACCAGGGAAATATCTCGGCCTGACAATGAAAGATTGTTATTTTCAGTTTTAAAAAGATTTTATTTTTCTACATAATCTCCCTTGACATCAAACACATTTGGTATAGAGTTTCTCCAACATCATTATTCCTTCCCGGAAGGGAGAGTCTGGACGGCTGTTTAAATATTCATTTAAGGCCCTCTCAAATTCTTCATTGGATGTAATGCGATTTCCAGAAACATATTTCTTCAGGTTTGGAAAGAGATGGAGGTCCGAGGGTGCCAAATCAGGAGAGTATTGCGGATGGCGGAGTAATTTTTCTATTGCCAACACACTTTTGTTAGCAGGTGCATTTTCTTGATGAAAGATGACTTTTCTTCTTTAAACCAGGCATCTTCTTGCGAATCTTGACATCCAACTGGGCAAGAAGGTTGGAGTATAATTCACTCGTAATAGTTATGCCTTTTTCAAGTTGATCAAATAACAAGATCTCTTTGGCATCCCAAAACACACTGACCATGACCTTTCCATCAAATCCGATACACTTTATTTTCCTTAGCTCTTCAACCCACTATTTCAACTGGTGTTTAGTTTCAGGCATGTATTAGTGGAATCCATGGTGACAAATCGCCGCACAAAATTAGTCTGATCCTTCTTGAATCGGTCCAAACATTACTGTGAATGTTGTTTATGAATTGGCTTTTGATCCACATTCAGCAACTTTGGCCGATACAAAACTAGCGCAGAGCTCTCGCATAGCTAATTCTCCATACAAGATATTTTGCACCCTTTATTCTAATATCCCCACAGCTTCAGCTGTCTCGTGCACCTTTACTCTTCTAACATCCAACACGGTCTCATAACTGTTGACATTAAAGGGGCAGAGTTCCCTTGCACTTTTATCAACTTCGGATGAATTTTATTAGGGGTTAATCCATCCAAAAAACATCCTAATAAAAAATAGGAAAATTTTATTACTACACAATATTCAATTTTATCCATTTTAACGAAAAATACGCAAGACATCTACTAAAAAAAATCTTATACACAAACTACTTCAGCGAACATGTTGAAGCTTATTATATTAACTAGTGACATATGCACGAAGGCAGGAAAGATGAATTTTCACTGATTGGAATTCAATTTGAGTCAGACCAAAAACTTTTCACCCTATCCTAGTGTATCATTTTATATTTACATAACTAAGTGAAAACTACTAACTTACTTGCTGAGCTTTTCAACTTGGTTGTTGCATTGATGATATAATCCACGGAAAGTTAATATTTTTCATTTAGTTACTGAAACAATTACTTGAAATCTATTCAGTGAAATCAACAAGAAACTTAGCATATATTAGTTTGGCCTAATTGTGAACATAAACCACTTATATGTGAGGTAATTTCTATTGAGTTGAATGTGACTGTGTATTTTGTAATTTCTTGTTGTTAAAAAGAGACTGTAATAATAGTTTTCTTTGTTTCTGAAAAATAATTATTAATTTGGCATTAAATATTTTTGCATTTCTGTTTACAACGAATTGTACTCTCTACTTAATAAAACCACTGCCGGTAAAATAAGATAAAAATTTCTGGTGTTGGTAATGATGATCTCTTTATAGGAATTGCCGTATGATCGATAAATGAAGTTAATAAATTTCTGAACTGCCACCAGTAAAAGAAACATCAGTGTAAATGGATTATCTGATTACAGACATATTTCTAATGCATACGTAAATAAGAAAATTGAATAAATATGTTGTAACATTTTGAAAATAGCAAATAAGAAATTGGCTAGATTAAAATTGAAACTAATTTTAGGTAAAAGCCTAGAAAAGGTTGTAACATGTAAACAAGATATTTGAACTGTTGCATTAGAAAATTTGTTATATCAAATAACCTAACAAATAAAATTAAAACAAGATAATCTAATAATAATAAAATTAAACAAAATTGTAAACCTTAGTAACATAGGGCATAAGTAATTACTTGAGAGATAGAAGGTGAGAAACGGTTGTAAACAATGAATTGAAAGGTTATGTTTGTAAAAATCCAGCTCAAAACACACATTTTGGAATTATTACAAAAGTAAAATGAAAAAACACTGCACACACAAATAATAGTAATTAAATAAACACTGGAAGGTTTGTTAAGGATAGGAAAGTTGAAACAGTATGTTAACAAAATTAAAACGGGTAAAACAATTGTGTTGGCGCTTTAGCAGATGTAAAGCAAAGAAGTAGGTCAGTGTACAGTCAACTCTAGTGGGAAAAAATCGAACTTAATTACATGCAAGATGAGTTTTGGGAGAAGGAATAGCCGCCATGTTTTAAACATTTTTAAAAGTAAAAACGAAGCGTTAGTCAGTCTGGCGTGGGGACGCCAAGGGAGCGGACCTTTTCTTAGAAGTCAAAATTCCATTTGAAGAATTTCGTCAAAATTATACAGATTTGTGAAGAAACTTGGCCAAATTAAACAAGGATAAGTGAATTTAAAGCTATAATACAGTATTAATATAATTTGAAGTAACTAAAAGGAATTTAAGTGTGTTAAATATAAAATTTAAAGAGAACTGAATCCTACGTGAGCAAGCAGCCAATCACCGATATTTGATGAGTTAAGTAAATAGCGCTATACAAATAAACTTTAGTGAACTTTTAAAATCATAAGGAAATTTAAAATTGTACATTATTAGAATATCTTGAGATTAGATAATAGTTAGTAGTAAGAAACCTGATCCAGTTCAAACAGTATAGGGACCTTTTTGCTTATTCCAAATTTAAGTTCTTTTTCATCAGAAAGCTATTTATTAAAACTATTTTCTAAATTTAATCTTGTTTATCAAAATTTATTTAATTAACCAAAGAGTTAAAAGATATAGCCCATGCATATAAACCCCGAGATATTAAGAGATCTTAGAAATAGCCTAGGGTATAAAATTTTGTAACTAAAATTGAAGGAATTGAGTTTAGCCTATTGTGTTAAAACTTGTTAAGTTTTATTTTTTTGTTCTGTTTATTGTGTGAATTAAAAAATTGTTGTAATAAAGAATTTAAATTATTCATGAGTTTTTGTTTTTAAATAGAAATTATATATCTTCATTCAATAATAATCAATAATAAAAAACCCTGTTGTGTTATAAAATAATATTACAATGTATTAATGATTTTTGCATTTCTGTTTACAACGAATTGTACTCTCTACTTAATAAAACCACTGCTGGTAAAATAAGATAAAAATTTCTGGTGTTGGTAATGATGATCTCTTTATAGGAATTGCCGTCTGATCGATAAATGAAGTTAATAAATTTCTGAACTGCCACCAGTAATAGAACAATCAGTGTAGATGCATTATCTGATTATAAACATATTTCTAATGCATACGTTTTTATTCATTGCACACTTTTGAATAAAAATGTGTTAATGAATTTCAACTGTTAATTACTTAAATAGTAGATCTTGACAGTTTTGTGTTACTGTAGCTATAATGTAATGAATAATATTATTTTGGTATTATTTTATCTTGGTTGCTGATTTTACATTCTCAACAATAAAAAAAAAATAAAGAGTTTAAAGTGAAATTTGATTTATTCTGGAAGCCCTAAATTGTTTTATCATTTGTCATGAGTAAATGATTTTATTTAGTTTTTGTTTGGAAATTGAATTTAATGGGGAGGGGATTTGTAAATCAGTTTTAAAACAGTAATTTCATTCCCTGGTATGGGCCAAGGCTTATATTTTGTTAAAAGCTCAAAACATTTTATAAAATATTTGGTAAATCCTTTGATAACCATATATACAATTTTTCAAAGTGTCTATTTCCCCTCCTTTATTTATTACAGGAATTGCATTGCACAGAAAATCTATTAATTCAGATCAATATGCAAAATTTTATTTTAAATTCCACTCTAGTTTAGTGTTATGTCAGAATGTTATGAAACTGTAATGTTATTATAAACTTCCTCAGGACAAACAAAATTCACTTCTTGTCAATTAAAATTGTCCAAATATGTTAATTTTTTATAAGTTATAATACCATTTATAATTTATGTTGATAAAATCCAAGAGGTATAATCTTGTTACTTACCTTAAAAAGTAACTTTTTTTAATATTAATATCTTTTTCATTTTCAAATTAATCCTTATTCGTTTTATTACAAATCCTGATTTTACTTTATCTAAAGATTACTTACCAAAGTCTTGGTTCATCTTTGCTAATTATATGATCAATTTTATTAGAAATCACTTATCTTACAAACAGTTCTGAGAAAAAACTGAGGTTAGATACTTGTGATAGCTCTAAAGAAATTTGGCGAAATACTAAGTGGCGAGATGAGATCATAAAAGGTGTTGATGGCAGTAAGCGAAAGAACTCGTGGAAGTAGGTCAGTGGGATTAAACTTGTTTAGTTTTAAGTATAGAAAAAGCTGGTAGCTCTTATGATTTGGTAAGACCTGTGTCAATTCTGGATGCTGTAAATTGCATTGGGTTGGCTGTCGAACAAATTTAAAATGAAACCGTAACAAAGTGTTTTGTTAAAGCAGGCTTTGGTGAAAGTGGTGATACAGACGTCATTAGAGAAGCAAATGAAAAGGCAATATCCAATCTTTGTAGAGACAAAAACATACCATGTAATTCTGATTACTTTATTTGCAGTGATGGCCATCTTGCCACACATAATTTTGAATTGGGTACAGATCTTTTAGCCATCAGAACTGACGAAATCGAAGAGGTTAGCTCTTTGAAAACAAAGATAAGCACTCATGAAGAACCCCTACAAAGAGGTGGCATGCAATTCCCTGCTGATCTTAACTTTTCTTGTCTTTTTGAACTATTGTACTCTGTTAAGGACATATATATCTAATTAGATATGGTAACTAAAAAAGTGAAAACAGGATTCTGTGTTGGACTTTTGGAAAAATCAGAATAATATGAACTAGGGTAACCTTCATGTAAAAATATTATGTTATAATTTATTTATGCGTGGGTAGTGCCTAATTTATTTATATTTCCTGAATGTTTAGTGTAATGATTTAGTTTATTAAAAGGAAATACTGTATCATATTATTTTCAGAATCAACAGCTTCTCTCAAAAAAAGCTATGTCCTGTACTGTACAATCACAGCGTGTTTGGCTTAAAAATGTCATTTTTATGATGAGGAAACTTGTGTGGTTCGGAAAATATTTTTGATCCCTTGCGATTCTGCTTCAAAAAAGTTTTTACTATATATAAATTATTGAATATGCGTTCTAGTATAATAATCAAAATCACTGAGGATGTACAAATACAAGAATTATTTATTGTTTTTTATTTGAAACTTTTTGTCTGCAAATATTTCTAACATCATCAGGAATGAATGAAGCAAGTCATACAACATGTATCAGATTAGAGGCCGCAACTGTGTTGTTAGCTTTATTTTGTCAAATTTGGGCCAAATCGTTCATTTGATCTACAATCCCAACTGCTGTGTAGGTATTGCCGATTTATTTCTAAGATTTTAATGTTGCCAGTAATGATGATCCCGAAACTATAGGAATTGCCGGCTGATCGATAAATGAAGCTATTAAGATTCTGAACTGGCATTTATAGTTTATTTATTTATTTATTATTTGACTTTAGGTTAAAATCTCTGTACTGAATTAAACCTCACTACAAAATTTTTGTTGTGATAGTGTAACATTTAGAAATGATTTCTTAATTAGTCCTACTTTTGGGTTTAGATGTATTATATTTTTATATTCTGTTAAGATGTGATTGTGTATTTTAATTCTAAAAAGAAATTATTTTTATTTTGGTGCTAGAAAATAGACTGTGAAATTTGTAAAAATCATTTCCTCTGCTTCATTAAAAAGAAACCGTTGACAAGATAAGATAAATTTGTCTAGTGTTGCTATACCGGTGATGATGATGTTTTGTATAGGGATTGCCATCTGATCATTGAAAGAAATCAATAGATTTCTGAACTGTCACTAATTATTTAAAAAAAAAAAAAAATTAATAAAACATTGCCTACAAGTTATCAAATAACAGTCATGTGTCTAAAATGTATGTAAATAAGAAATTTAAATAGAATTTTTAAATTTACAATTTTGGGTTATATTATTGAAACGTTTTAGGCTTATTGAAACACAAATATTCAAGAACAAAATTTGTTTTAAAAAAATAAAACCTGGACTTTGAATGCTACAAAATTCTTTAAATGTCTGGAATTGTTGACCTGTTTTTTGTGTTGAAGAAGAACGTCATTAGATGTCAAATTAAGAATGAATAGCAGATGATCCATCACTTTTGGCCTGTAAAAAAATCCATTGTTTGAATCTGTATATGACTATGAGAACTTGAAATATCATGAAGAATATGCATATCTTCTTTGACTTATCCTAAAGTTTTCCAGAGATATTATCCGTAGTATCCATGTAATCAAACAAATATTCGTGTCCAATTCAGAATTTACCTTTCTATGTTGGTCTAACATCACTGTTCCCGTGCAACCGATAATGTATAAGAAAGAGACAAAACATTTAATTTGATGTGCTTCTTCCACAGAAACATTCTATGTTGGTCTAACATCACTCACTGTTCCCGTGCAACCGATAATATACAAGAAAGAGACAAAACATTTAATTTGATGTGCTTCTTCCACAGAACCATTCTATGTTGGTCTAACATCACTGTTCCCATGCAACCGATAATGTATAAGAAAGAGACAAACATTTAATTTGATGTGCTTCTTCTACAGAACAATTCTATGTTGGTCTAACATCACTGTTCCCGTGCAACCGATAATGTATAAGAAAGAGACAAACATTTAATTTGATGTGCTTCTTCCACAGAACCATTCTATGTTGGTCTAACATCACTGTTCCCATGCAACCGATAATGTATAAGAAAGAGACAAACATTTAATTTGATGTGCTTCTTCCACAGAACCATTCTATGTTGGTCTAACATCACTCACTGTTCCCGTGCAACCAATAATGTATAAGAAAGAGACAAACATTTAATTTGATGTGCTTCTTCCACAGAACCATTCTATGTTGGTCTAACATCACTGTTCCCATGCAACCGATAATGAATAAGAAAGAGACAAACATTTAATTTGATGTGCTTCTTCCACAGAAACATTCTATGTTGGTCTAACATCACTCACTGTTCCCGTGTAACCGATAATGTATAAGAAAGAGACAAACATTTAATTTCATGTGCTTCTTCCACAGAACCATTCTATGTTGGTCTAACATCACTGTTCCCATGCAACCGATAATGTATAAGAAAGAGACAAACATTTAATTTGATGTGCTTCTTCCACAGAACCATTCTATGTTGGTCTAACATCACTGTTCCCGTGCAACCGATAATGTATAAGAAAGAGACAAAACATTTAATTTGATGTGCTTCTTCCACAGAAACATTCTATGTTGGTCTAACATCACTGTTCCCATGCAACCGATAATGTATAAGAAAGAGACAAAACATTTAATTTGATGTGCTTCTTCCACAGAAACATTCTATGTTGGTCTAACATCACTGTTCCCGTGCAACCGATAATATACAAGAAAGAGACAAAACATTTAATTTGATGTGCTTCTTCCACAGAACCATTCTATGTTGGCCTAACATCACTGTTCCCATGCAACCGATAATGTATAAGAAAGAGACAAAACATTTAATTTGATGTGCTTCTTCCACAGAACCATTCTATGTTGGCCTAACATCACTGTTCCCATGCAACCGATAATGTATAAGAAAGAGACAAAACATTTAATTTGATGTGCTTCTTCCACAGAACCATTCTATGTTGGCCTAACATCACTGTTCCCATGCAACCGATAATGTATAAGAAAGAGACAAAACATTTAATTTGATGTGCTTCTTCCACAGAACCATTCTATGTTGGCCTAACATCACTGTTCCCATGCAACCGATAATGTATAAGAAAGAGACAAAACATTTAATTTGATGTGCTTCTTCCACAGAACCATTCTATGTTGGCCTAACATCACTGTTCCCATGCAACCGATAATGTATAAGAAAGAGACAAAACATTTAATTTGATGTGCTTCTTCCACAGAACCATTCTATGTTGGCCTAACATCACTGTTCCCATGCAACCGATAATGTATAAGAAAGAGACAAAACATTTAATTTGATGTGCTTCTTCCACAGAACCATTCTATGTTGGCCTAACATCACTGTTCCCATGCAACCGATAATGTATAAGAAAGAGACAAAACATTTAATTTGATGTGCTTCTTCCACAGAACCATTCTATGTTGGCCTAACATCACTGTTCCCATGCAACCGATAATGTATAAGAAAGAGACAAAACATTTAATTTGATGTGCTTCTTCCACAGAACCATTCTATGTTGGCCTAACATCACTGTTCCCATGCAACCGATAATGTATAAGAAAGAGACAAAACATTTAATTTGATGTGCTTCTTCCACAGAACCATTCTATGTTGGCCTAACATCACTGTTCCCATGCAACCGATAATGTATAAGAAAGAGACAAAACATTTAATTTGATGTGCTTCTTCCACAGAACCATTCTATGTTGGCCTAACATCACTGTTCCCATGCAACCGATAATGTATAAGAAAGAGACAAAACATTTAATTTGATGTGCTTCTTCCACAGAACCATTCTATGTTGGCCTAACATCACTGTTCCCATGCAACCGATAATGTATAAGAAAGAGACAAAACATTTAATTTGATGTGCTTCTTCCACAGAACCATTCTATGTTGGCCTAACATCACTGTTCCCATGCAACCGATAATGTATAAGAAAGAGACAAAACATTTAATTTGATGTGCTTCTTCCACAGAACCATTCTATGTTGGCCTAACATCACTGTTCCCATGCAACCGATAATGTATAAGAAAGAGACAAAACATTTAATTTGATGTGCTTCTTCCACAGAACCATTCTATGTTGGCCTAACATCACTGTTCCCATGCAACCGATAATGTATAAGAAAGAGACAAAACATTTAATTTGATGTGCTTCTTCCACAGAACCATTCTATGTTGGCCTAACATCACTGTTCCCATGCAACCGATAATGTATAAGAAAGAGACAAAACATTTAATTTGATGTGCTTCTTCCACAGAACCATTCTATGTTGGCCTAACATCACTGTTCCCATGCAACCGATAATGTATAAGAAAGAGACAAAACATTTAATTTGATGTGCTTCTTCCACAGAACCATTCTATGTTGGCCTAACATCACTGTTCCCATGCAACCGATAATGTATAAGAAAGAGACAAAACATTTAATTTGATGTGCTTCTTCCACAGAACCATTCTATGTTGGCCTAACATCACTGTTCCCATGCAACCGATAATGTATAAGAAAGAGACAAAACATTTAATTTGATGTGCTTCTTCCACAGAACCATTCTATGTTGGCCTAACATCACTGTTCCCATGCAACCGATAATGTATAAGAAAGAGACAAAACATTTAATTTGATGTGCTTCTTCCACAGAACCATTCTATGTTGGCCTAACATCACTGTTCCCATGCAACCGATAATGTATAAGAAAGAGACAAAACATTTAATTTGATGTGCTTCTTCCACAGAACCATTCTATGTTGGCCTAACATCACTGTTCCCATGCAACCGATAATGTATAAGAAAGAGACAAAACATTTAATTTGATGTGCTTCTTCCACAGAACCATTCTATGTTGGCCTAACATCACTGTTCCCATGCAACCGATAATGTATAAGAAAGAGACAAAACATTTAATTTGATGTGCTTCTTCCACAGAACCATTCTATGTTGGCCTAACATCACTGTTCCCATGCAACCGATAATGTATAAGAAAGAGACAAAACATTTAATTTGATGTGCTTCTTCCACAGAACCATTCTATGTTGGCCTAACATCACTGTTCCCATGCAACCGATAATGTATAAGAAAGAGACAAAACATTTAATTTGATGTGCTTCTTCCACAGAACCATTCTATGTTGGCCTAACATCACTGTTCCCATGCAACCGATAATGTATAAGAAAGAGACAAAACATTTAATTTGATGTGCTTCTTCCACAGAACCATTCTATGTTGGCCTAACATCACTGTTCCCATGCAACCGATAATGTATAAGAAAGAGACAAAACATTTAATTTGATGTGCTTCTTCCACAGAACCATTCTATGTTGGCCTAACATCACTGTTCCCATGCAACCGATAATGTATAAGAAAGAGACAAAACATTTAATTTGATGTGCTTCTTCCACAGAACCATTCTATGTTGGCCTAACATCACTGTTCCCATGCAACCGATAATGTATAAGAAAGAGACAAAACATTTAATTTGATGTGCTTCTTCCACAGAAACATTCTATGTTGGCCTAACATCACTGTTCCCATGCAACCGATAATGTATAAGAAAGAGACAAAACATTTAATTTGATGTGCTTCTTCCACAGAACCATTCTATGTTGGCCTAACATCACTGTTCCCATGCAACCGATAATGTATAAGAAAGAGACAAAACATTTAATTTGATGTGCTTCTTCCACAGAAACATTCTATGTTGGTCTAACATCACTGTTCCCATGCAACCGATAATGTATAAGAAAGAGACAAAACATTTAATTTGATGTGCTTCTTCCACAGAACCATTCTATGTTGGCCTAACATCACTGTTCCCATACAACCGATAATGTATAAGAAAGAGACAAAACATTTAATTTGATGTGCTTCTTCCACAGAACCATTCTATGTTGGCCTAACATCACTGTTCCCATGCAACCGATAATGTATAAGAAAGAGACAAACATTTAATTTGATGTGCTTCTTCCACAGAAACATTCTATGTTGGTCTAACATCACTGTTCCCATGCAATTGATAATGTATAAGAAAGAGACAAAACATTTAATTTGATGTGCTTCTTCCACAGAAACATTCTATGTTGGTCTAACATCACTGTTCCCATGCAACCGATAATGTATAAGAAAGAGACAAAACATTTAATTTGATGTGCTTCTTCCACAGAACCATTCTATGTTGGCCTAACATCACTGTTCCCATGCAACCGATAATGTATAAGAAAGAGACAAAACATTTAATTTGATGTGCTTCTTCCACAGAACCATTCTATGTTGGCCTAACATCACTGTTCCCATGCAACCGATAATGTATAAGAAAGAGACAAAACATTTAATTTGATGTGCTTCTTCCACAGAAACATTCTATGTTGGTCTAACATCACTGTTCCCATGCAACCGATAATGTATAAGAAAGAGACAAAACATTTAATTTGATGTGCTTCTTCCACAGAAACATTCTATGTTGGTCTAACATCACTGTTCCCGTGCAACCGATAATATACAAGAAAGAGACAAAACATTTAATTTGATGTGCTTCTTCCACAGAACCATTCTATGTTGGCCTAACATCACTGTTCCCGTGCAACCGATAATGTATAAGAAAGAGACAAACATTTAATTTGATGTGCTTCTTCCACAGAACCATTCTATGTTGGCCTAACATCACTGTTCCCATGCAACCGATAATGTATAAGAAAGAGACAAAACATTTAATTTGATGTGCTTCTTCCACAGAACCATTCTATGTTGGCCTAACATCACTGTTCCCATGCAACCGATAATGTATAAGAAAGAGACAAAACATTTAATTTGATGTGCTTCTTCCACAGAAACATTCTATGTTGGTCTAACATCACTGTTCCCATGCAACCGATAATGTATAAGAAAGAGACAAAACATTTAATTTGATGTGCTTCTTCCACAGAACCATTCTATGTTGGCCTAACATCACTGTTCCCATGCAACCGATAATGTATAAGAAAGAGACAAAACATTTAATTTGATGTGCTTCTTCCACAGAACCATTCTATGTTGGCCTAACATCACTGTTCCCATGCAACCGATAATGTATAAGAAAGAGACAAAACATTTAATTTGATGTGCTTCTTCCACAGAAACATTCTATGTTGGTCTAACATCACTGTTCCCATGCAACCGATAATGTATAAGAAAGAGACAAAACATTTAATTTGATGTGCTTCTTCCACAGAAACATTCTATGTTGGTCTAACATCACTGTTCCCGTGCAACCGATAATATACAAGAAAGAGACAAAACATTTAATTTGATGTGCTTCTTCCACAGAACCATTCTATGTTGGCCTAACATCACTGTTCCCATGCAACCGATAATGTATAAGAAAGAGACAAAACATTTAATTTGATGTGCTTCTTCCATAGAACCATTCTATGATGGTTTAACATCACTGTTCCCGTGCAACCGATAATGTATAAAAAAAAGACAAAACATTTAATTTGATGTGCTTCTTCCACAGAACCATTCTATGTTGGTCTAACATCACTGTTCCCGTGCAACCGATAATGTATAAAAAAAAAAGACAAAACATTTAATTTGATGTGCTTCTTCCACAGAACCATTCTATGTTGGTCTAACATCACTGTTCCCGTGCAACCGATAATGTATAAAAAAAGACAAAACATTTAATTTGATGTGCTTCTTCCATAGAACCATTCTATGATGGTCTAACATCACTGTTCCCGTGCAACCGATAATGTATAAGAAAGAGACAAACATTTAATTTGATGTGCTTCTTCCACAGAACCATTCTATGATGGTCTAACATCACTGTTCCCATGCAACCGATAATGTATAAGAAAGAGACAAACATTTAATTTGATGTGCTTCTTCCACAGAAGAAACTTGCTGGATTTGGCTCAACTTTGAAGACCTGTACAGTTGATTTCTGTTTTGTTTCAGATTCATATGCATAGATCCAGATTTGTCATCTGCAGATATTTTACACATCTTTTGATACACCTTGATTGATACTTTTTCCAACATTTCCTTGCACCAATTGACATGAATCTCTTTTTGAAAGAGAGTTTTTCAGATTATGCATGATGCAATGAAAACTTTTTTGTATCCAAATTATCATGCAATATTTTATTAATGCTTGTCATAATAATGCTAAAAAACGCCCCAATCTCACAATATGTCAAATGACAATCTTGCTTTAACAATTCGCCCACAGCATTGATGTTTTGTGATACATTTTGCATCTTCATGGTTAGCCCTAGAGCAGAAGGCTACAATTGAATTCGTTGTATCAGTTTTTTTATGGTACTGTGGTATACTATGGTATAAATAAATTTCATCAATGTACTCTTGTGGTGTCGTTTCAAGTTTCTAATGGAAACATCAGCTGCTGGATAGCAACAGTGTTTTAAGGTTAGAAATGTAAATAGTAAACCTCGTAATTTACTTATAAAATTGGCAGGTCTTATTTTAAATAATACTGTCAAATATACTTATATGATTCAGAACGCTTTATAGTATTGTCATTCAAATTGTTATTAGACATAATGTAATCATTTTAATATATTTTTCTAGTGATGATGACTGTACAGTATTATTCTTTTCCTCCAACTGATATAAATTGATGATAATCAGTGTCTGAGCTAGATAAATATATTATTTAAGAATTTATTTTCAAGTCAATTTTTCATTTAAAGCTAGATTTTTAAATGAGTTCTTTTACAATATTTTTTTTGTTCTCTCATATGTGTCGCTGATGTTAACCATCTAAACTAGATTAATAGAAAATATTTAAAAGTACTAAGTTTTTGACATATTAATATTATAGTTCTAGTTTTTAGATCTTTTTTATATCATTTTCACTTTAATAGAATTGTGTTGTGAATAAAATATTTAGAATTCTTAGGGGGCAATGCCTATTTGAACTCAAGGTTTTAAGAAAATTGTTTTAGAATCTATAATGATCAGATGTTGTAGAAATTGTGATTAAAAGATTTCAAGGCTTTTAATTACTAATATGAAAAAGATTATAGATAAATTAGTAAAAGAGATACAGTAGAATTCCTGTAATCTGTCACTTTTGGGATTCAAAATAAGGTAGGATATCAGAAAATACAGGAAAGTAGTCAAATAAATAATCTTTAGACTTATCAGCTACTTTATTATTCTCTGCAGTAAAATATTATAAACTGAATAAGTAGTGAAAAAAGCCAATACATATTGTATTATTTACTGGGTTTATTTTTATTTTATCTGTCAGTATCTATTAATTTTTTATATAGGCTAATGACAAATCACAGAGAATTATAATTCATGCTTTTCTAACGCTCAATGTTTCGAATTTCTTTCAGAAATTCCTTTTCAAGAGCTCATTTTTATTATTAAACCGACATAAAACATAGCTTACAATTTATAAAATTTATAACATTACTTAAAACATAATAAAAATCAACAATATAAAACTCTTCATAAATATTTTCATTCACAAGTCAACTTTATTATCACAATTTATTATGTTTTAACTAATGTTATAAATTTTATAAATTGTAAACCATGTTGTATGTTGGTTTAATAATAAAAATGAGCTCTTGAAAAGGAATTTCAGAAAGAAATTCAAAACGTTGAGCATTGAAAAAGCATGAATTAATTGTCTGTGATCTGTCATTAGCCTATATAAGAAATTACTGGGTGTACTTATATTACTGTGCACACAGTTCTATAAATTTACTTATGACAAAAAGCTGTCACAGACTTTTGTTTAGCCGGTCTAATAAAATTCCCATTGGTTGAATTCTGTAGGACAATGTCTAAAGAGTTCTTGAAGTCAAGTAAAACCCAGGTAGAGGGTTCGTTATCACCATCAGGTTTTTCACAGTTACTTTCTCAAACAGCTGGAATAATTTCTCGTCATTGAGATCTTAATTGGTTTCACTGTCTTTGTCTTATTTGGCAATCCACTCCTAAATTTCACTGGCGGGCAGGGAGATTTGGTTGTATGGAGATCTTACACGATTTCCTGCATGTTATGGTGCTCGCCTTTGATTTGTAAAGCTCAAAGCTTACCCCATGATTTCTGCATTGTGTCAGATTTCAGTATCTCCCATGACTCAGCAATCATAAGGATAGCGTCTTTGATTTAGATCAGATGGCTACAATTGAATTCGTTGTATCAGTTTTTTATGGTACTGTAGGATAGTACTTCATTGCCACAAGAAATTAATTTTATCAATGTACTCTTGGGGTGTCATTTAAAGTTTCTAAATGAAACATCAGCCGCTGGATAGCAACAGTGTTTTAAGGTTAGAAATGTAAATAGTAAACCTCATAATTTACTTTTAAAATTGGCAGGTCTTATTTTAAATAATACCGTCAAATGTACTTATATGATTCAGAACGTTTTATAGTATTGTCATTCAAATTGTTATTAGACATAATGTAATCATTTTAATATATTTTTCTAGTAATGATGACTACAGTATTATTCTTTTCCTCCAACTGATATAAATTGATGATAATCAGTATCTGAACTAGATAAATATATTATTTAAGAATTTATTTTCAAGTCAATATTTCATTTAAAGGTAGATTTTTAAATGAGTTCTTTTACAGTATTTTTTTTTTTGTTCTCTCATATGTGTTGCTGATGTTAACAATCTAAACTAAATTAATAGAAAATATTTAAAAGTACTCAGTTTTTAACATCTTAATATTATGGTTCTAGTTTTTAGATCTTTTTTATATCATTTTCACTTTAATAGAATTGTATTGTGAATAAAATATTTAGAATCTATAATGATCAGATGTTGTAGAAATTGATTAAAAGATTTCAAGGCTTTTAATTACTAATATGTAAAAGATTATAGATATATTAGTAAAAGAGATACAGTAGAATTCCGGTAATCTGTCACTTTTGGGATTCAAAATAAGGTAGGATATCAAAAAATACAGGAAAATAGTAAAATAAATAATCTTTAGACTTATAAACTACTTTATTATTCTCTGCAGTAAAATATTATAAACAGAATAAGTAGTGAAAAAAGCCAATACATATTGTATTATTTACTGGGTTTATTTTTATTTTATTTGTCAATAGCTATTAATTTTTTATATAGGCTAATGACAGATCACAGAGAATTAATTCATGCTTTTTTAACACTCAATGTTTCGAATTTCTTTCCGAAATTCCTTTTTAAGACCTCATTTTCATTAAACCGACATACAACATAGCTTACAATTTATAATATAAAACATAATAAAAATCAATAATTCAAAACTTTTGATAAATATTTTCATTTACAAGTAAAATGTTTTATCACAATTTATTACGTTTTAAGTAATGTTATAAATTATTAGAAATGTTTCACTGTCTTTGTCTTATTTGGCAATCCACTCCTAATTTTCACTGGCAGGCAGGGAGATTTGGTTGTATGGAGATCTTAAACAATTTCCTGCATGTTATGGTGCTCGCCTTTGATCTGTAAAGGTCAAAGCTTACCCCATGATTTCTGCATTGTGTTAGGTTTCAGTACCTCCCATGACTCGGTAATCGTACGGATAGCGTCTTTGATGTAAAGGGATTCATATCTTTAAATATTTTGTTACTTTCTTTGGACTTTTCTAAAATTATGCGGATTTACTTTCTGCGATACCATATCTATCCAATTAATAAGTAATAATACGTATTGTGAAATAAAATAGTTTCTATGTTCCTTTCCACTAAATTCTCCTCAGGTAGATGAGATGTTGTGCGTTATCCAACAGCAACAGAGCATAAATAAGAAGTTTTTTTGTTTCAATTTTTTTTCAACAGATGGAACAAACACGTCAAAAACTAAGGTTTAAAAAGATTGCAGCCCATCCAGGCAAATTGTTTTTTACTGTGGTAATAGACCAGCAATGAAGATAGGTTTATTTTTTTAAATGCCCTAGGCTTCTTAAATTTGCCAATAATTGAACAGGTGGAGCTTCTGTTCAATTGATACCCAATTTTCTCTTTGTCAGCACTGCTACAAAGAGCAATGGTTACCCTATCTTTTAAAAGTTATGTTCCTGCCATGGTTTCATTTGATGCACCCATTGATTTCTTTGGCAACATTTTATAGTTTAAGCTAGTATTGTCTATGTTATAGATTTGATAATGTAACTGTTCATTTTCTGCAACAATTTCTTTGAAGTTCACAGAATTCTCTACTAGCCTCGACATCAGCTAGTAGTAACTTCTGGGTTCTAGTATTTGGTGCTGAGCTCTTAACATTTTTTTATAATGGGTCCAGATACTGGGGTTATTTTTGGCAGAACCACATTTATAATGCATTGTAAAGCTTTTTAAGTTTAAGGTTTTTTAACCTTTGGTGATTTTTAAGAATATTTTTACTATATTTTGTCACTGTAAGATTGAATTAGTTTCTTATATCTTCCTATTTGCCAGTTGGGGGAGCCAGATGACAGTGTTAGTCAAATCTCCTTTGCTGCTATACTGATCTAGTATTAGTCAAATCTCCTTTGCTGCTATACTGATCTAGTATTAGTCAAATCTCTTTTGCTGCTATAGTGATCGAGTATTCGTCAAATCTCCTTTGCTGCTATACTGATCGATTAACCACTGTTGACATGATGGACAGTGAGTCCTTGAAGTTGGGGTTAAACAAGTAAATAAGGTAACCTACCTTAAGCAATGTATCACTGTAAGTTACTGAGCTGAAAAATTAATCATTTTAATCAATCTCTTATTTGTGTATCACAAAATATTCTCATTTAATAACATTATTATTGTTTATGTTTAAGGCACTGGTTGATGGACCTGAAACAGGGGTTCCACGTGGAGCGATTAGATTGAATCAACTACATTTAACAAAGTTCCGCATCAGATTTCCATTTTCAGGGCCTACACGTATTGTCAGAAGTGCATGGAAGACTGGAAAAATTGATGAGAAATGGAAAGCAAGTGTGTGGTATAAGAAGGTGGAAGCAAAGCAGAGGGTAAGCTTACTTTGTATACAATATCAGTTTCAAAGAACTATATAAAGTAAATTTTTTTCTAATTGTCAAAATTTTTATAACAGTGTTAATATTTTGTATATATTTTATGTAATGGCCAACTAGAGTGTTGGCTGTTATATAAGCGTCTTGGTGGCTTATATCAAGAGTGTTATTTTAATTTTTGTTATCAAAGTTTTAAATACCTTTATTAACAAAATTGTTAAAAATAACAATATAAACTGGGTTTTTTCTGATTTGATTATTTAGGGCGAGTTGCCAAAAAATGAACAGCTAGCTAAAAGTTAAGGGTCTCAACATTAATGAAATGGGTAATTTGAGGTGTTTTAAATGCTTTATGTTGAAAAACGAAGATTCTTAACACAAAGACTCATTAAAAAGGTTTCTTGGGCACAATTACAAGGAAAACTCCAATCATCTACTGTGTGGGTAAAATTGAAATTAATGTATAGTACTTTGAACGCTTCAGGTAGGCCACCGATTGGGATAAAAACAAGACTCTCAATTTATACGGGAATTTTTGGTGTCAGAAAACATCAAGGATTTAACAGAAATTATAACAATTTTTTAGATTTCCGTTGATTCAGAAGTATAGCACAGTGAGAGTCAGGAATTTGTAGGTTTTAGACATGCCAGAACTTGCAAAGTTTCTGCCAGTTGTATGCTATGAGTGAGCTCTCTTGACTTTACTCAGTACCTATTTTGCTTTACAAGTGTTAGTTCTGCCACTTTTGTGTGTGTTCTATGATGTTAATATTTTTCAAGTTGACTCTTTCAGGAGTAATAGCGTACCTATACTTCCCCAGCAACAACACTCATAGGGGTAGGATAATATGTATAAAAATTATGTTCTTGGGTTTAAAAAATGTATTTAGTTATAATATGAATACTTTTAATACATAAGTTTTTTTTTATTTAATTTTTATTTAAAATGGCAAAGAAAATATTTAATGTTTTATAAATATTATTTGATTTGAAAAAGGACCGTTGTTAGTTGCTTGTTATCAAAACTGAATAATTACTTATTAGAGAGAATGAATGTGTTTACACTTTGGTTCTATATACAAAATATTTATAAACTCACTTATTATTTAAATGTAATGTGTTTATTTGTCTTTGTGATAAGGAGTTAAAACATTTTTCTTTACAGTCAGCCAATTATGTAGGCGATTGGAACATGACATTATGGTTTTATTGTCTATCGTTTGCACACGAAAGGTTTTTTTTAAATGGTTTAAAATAATAAACAAAGATTTAAAGATGTACAAATATAGTAAAAATCGCCAATTTAGAACTATAAACTGACTGTAAATACAAACTGCTCTCATTAGAAGCAAAGCCAGTGCTAAAGATTATGTTTGTCATTGTACTATGAATCGGGAAAGCAGTACTAACAATATTTTATTGTAGTGTGGGAAAATACTACTCCACACAATTTGTTAGGAATTTAAACAACATTACTCCATGTTACATAGCACAAATTTAGAATTCATAATGGCAAAAGTTTCAGAGTAATTTGTGCTGAGTATATATCTGTTAATTCAAAGGAAGTTTGTGAATGGAATAATAAACTGAAAACAACAATTGATGATTAGAGTGAATCGTTCATTTACAATCTTTATGAAACTAGTCTATTTTTCCCTGCATTTCTGAAAAAACCTATCAGTTTTAAAGGAGAAACCTGTAATACTGGAAAAACATTCAAAGAACAACTAATAGTTATGTTATCTGTAAATATGATTAGTGGTTTTGAAATACTTTCAACAATCAGTAAACCGTGGCAACGAAGTTGTTAAAAGCATATGAGTAACTTAAGTTTGATTTGGAAAGCTAACAGAAAGTCATGGATGAGACAAGAAATAATGACAAAATGGATAAAAGTAATCAAAATGTAAACATTTTCATACATAATGCATCATAACGCCCTCAAATTAGAATTCTCAATGTAGAAATATCATTTTTACTTCCAAACACTGATTTTCAGTGTCAACTGATGGGTCAGGGTATAATTCCACAATTTTAAATGCTAGTATATGGTAATCTTACTTCGTTATATTCTATTAAGTCAAAATTGTCTAAACTTCACTATATTCTATCGCTGTGACAAATTTTAGAGATACCAGCAACCTTATTAAATCTATAACTGTATTAGACGCTGTTTAATGGATGATATCTTCTGTAAAAAATGTTTAGAAAACCGCAATAATCAATTCCTTCCAGAAAGAGATTTTTTTAAAAGGAAATGTAATCACAGTTAAAGACAACAATATCGAGGAAGAAATAATAGGACTAATTAATGATATTTCTTTTAACATAGAGGAAAACCTACGTACCGAAGAAAACAGCAATGATATTTATATATATTCATCATTATTTACATCAACATTTATAACAACTGTTGAAGTTGTTGAATTCAGCAATAGTTAGGTATCGGTTACGAAACTGTCGCTGACCACATTCATTTTAGTGACGCAATTAAAAGGGTCAGTTAATTGAAAGAATGTCTCTCATCTAATAAAGACATAACTAGATTAAAAATAGGTAATTTACTTGTACATTTGCAAAAAGAAGCTTGCCACGCTAAGAGAAAATATCTAAGGGAAGTAAAGGATTATTTCAAAAATCAAAATTACGTGAACAGTTGAGCTTATAAATTTTTCATATTGATATATTTTCCAATTTTTTCCCTTTTATTATAAATGTCTTTCAATTTCAATAAATGGTTGTAACTTCATTCAATGTCTCAATATTTTTTCACCTTTATTTATTGATCTCTCAATACCAGACACCTCCAAACAACGAATATTTGGGGAAGTACGGACGATGTCCTCTGTTTGGAGGTTTTACTATATATGTGTCCTATAATAAATGTGAAATGAAATTTCAATGAATATATTTTGAGATAAATTGCCTATGGAGTCCATTACCACATCCTATGCCACAGCATAGTGCGTGATCGTTCTCTACTACTTGGCTTAAATCATAGAAAATAACTTGAAATTAGAATTTGATGAAAATAATATTAAATAAATTATAAAAGATATTCTTATAATAAATAATTACAATATACGTAATTTTGTATCACCATAATAAACAGAAATAACCATGAACATCGAATACTTCTCAAACTTTAAATAAGCTGATGAATGCTTGCCGCCATCTGTCTAAATATTTTCCATGTTCATTGCTGTATTATGTCGTATATGTGCGAAAAAGAACCACACCCATATGGTTGATGATAAATCAATCCCATGGGGTTGATTTATGCTTGTTAAAAACATGTACTATAATTTATGTTGAAAATGTTAAATTAATTTATAATTAAATTTTTCTCATTTTCAAGTAATAATTTCTTGTTTTTTTTATAGAGGGCAGAGTTAACTGACTTTGATCGTTATAAATTGAGAAATGCACGCAGGATTCGCAACAAAATTCGTTCTAATGTGTTCTTCAGACTTAAAGCAGCAGCGAAAGCTAAGAAATCATCAAAGGATTCAAAGGACCCTAAAAAGAAAACAGAATCAAAGAAACCAGTTTCTAAGAAACCGCCAGTAAAGAAAGAAACACCTAAAAAGAAATAGACATTGTTTATTTAAGTGAAATAAAAAAAATACATTTATATTATCTTGTGTAGCATTTAATCATTTTACTACTAATTCCATTTTACATAAACTAACTGAAGCCTATATTCTATATGTATAAGCTAAAATACTGGTGCTGTTTATTATTTTAACAAATTTTGTTGTCTCGCTTGTTTCTAAAGGTACAATTGCAAGATAAATTAAATAAAATCGTTTCTTATTACGTTCAAAAATATTACCGAGACTTCCATTTAAAAAAACCCCAAAATTATGTTATAAGTTCAGAATGAAACAAAATACAAACTGTAAAATTTTCTCTTATGAACACCTAAGTTTTATAGAATCTTCTATTTTAAAAATGAACCTTTAATCCCCAGTTCAGTAACAGAGGTATCTGTCAATAAACCTCTCTGAACAACGTCATTACATTTGCTATTTTGAGTCAAAATAAAATTGTTGCCTGTGTATTAAATATTTTATTTTGAGAATGACAAAATTTACTATCTCTAAATGGAATGGCTATTCGATAAATGTGTATGTTGGGATGCTCTCGTCTCGCCAATGGTGAGACACGGGGAGAGTCCTGAAAAGGGCTGAATGGGAGGCTATTTTGCACTCCCCCCATGGGAAAGCTAATCCTGGCATTCAGTAATTACAGATATCTCGTAGCTGTCCAGGGGCAGGACGAGGACCAACCGGCTCGACCCCTCCTCCACCCTACTTTGTGGCAACAACATGAAGAGCTTGGAGCACATATTGAATTGTTACACCCAATTCCTGCAAGGGATATTCTGTGAACCCTTGTATACACTTGGCAGGAAATATTAAAGAATAAACAATCCTAGGCTCTTGTAACTACCATATACCATGATATCGGGCTTTCGGCTACACCTGTACAAAGAAGTAGAAGTGAGTATCTGTGTGTATGAAGTAGACCTATTCCTAATTCAGAACGTTATGGAAAGATTGTATTTATATTTTACTACATATGTCCCATCTGTCTGTATTGATTCTTCTTTTGTACTACAAATTATAGATTGTAATACAGATAACAGCTTTTACTAAAGCACATAAGAGATATAATGGACTTTATAAGGAATCTCCAGTTGACAGAGAAAATTATTATTTCAACTCTTTACTGTTTGTACAATATTGTGCGTTTTTTTCTTTAATTCAACATTCAGCTATTAAAAGCTTACCCATTATGGATTAAATTATTTGCGATCTAGCGGCATGAGTTATTCGTTGTATCGTGTTACATGTACTTGTCTGAAACTTGCAGAAGATAACACATTAACATTGGTCAAGAAAACAAAACATTAAAAAACAGTTTCTTGAAGCAAACGACAAAAATCTATGACGAGAAACCTTCCATATGCTCCGCCAAACATATTTTGTAGGGATGAGATACTTTTGTTGATAGAAAGCAATGGGTTAAAACAGTGAATTAGTAAAAGTACACTTAGTACTGTACCATATGTATTTTAAAAAGTATGACCTATAAATGGATAGTCCTAATCAAATCTAATGGTTAGCAAATATATTCTTAAATTTTTATTTTTTATATACAGACTTATGTTTTTAAAAGTTGGTTGAGAAAGTAAGTAAGTTTAATCTGCAAGTTTTTTCTCAAGAAGTTTGCTAATTGAAATTTTACCTGGTACTAATTAGTTCTGATTATCAATCCCCTTCTGTATTTAGAATTCATCTCTTTTAACACA
Organism: Prosapia bicincta; assembly: GCA_036971475.1. Classification (NCBI taxonomy): domain Eukaryota; kingdom Metazoa; phylum Arthropoda; class Insecta; order Hemiptera; family Cercopidae; genus Prosapia; species Prosapia bicincta. The sequence goes on from JBAIZL010000005.1 coordinate 230,938,872, forward strand.
TTACAGTGTGACAACTAATGACAGATTCGCAAAAACCATATGACAGATACTTCCTGTATATTTTAATAAATTTATATTATAGCTGTTATTACAACTGCTGATTAAGATCTGATAATATTACAACTTAAAATATAGTGATTAGCATATCATTTATAAACCTACAGCAATTATCCACATTAACTACAAACTATTTTAGAACACATTATTTGTCAACCCTGGGCCTACTTTTATTCAGGCTATGTTATGTTTGTGTGATTTTTGTCTATATGTCTGGTCAGTTTTTTGTATCAATTCCTAGAGAAGTCCTATGACTGTGTGTTCTTTGCTGGATTCAGGGCTTGCTCCCCAGGTGAAAATTAAAAAAAAAAAAAAAAAAAAAAACGCTTATATAAACATGGATTTGGAAATATTTCATTTACAGGTTACAGCTTGCAAAGATTTCATCTGTATTTCAGTTTTCTCATGTAAATGAAATCATACATAAACTTGTAGAATATTATTTTTAGCTGTAAAATGTAATAGATGTAAAGTAAAATGAACTGACAAATTAATTACAGTTAGATCCAGATCAGTATCTAACACATAACCTTTAAATATATATACAGTAAAGTCTAGGATAACTCAACTCGAGGTGAATGGTACAGAGACCCCCCCCTCAGATTATACTGAAATAAGTTCCTGCCCATTAGAAAAAATAGCACTCCTAATCAACCCCTCATATCCAGATAAATGTGGTGATTAGGATTTATTAATATAATGGGAATAAACACTGGGTTTACCTATTCATGAGTGTCTTCATTGTTTGAGTGATTTGTTTGCTTCAAGAGAGTTAATATTCTGATATGTCAGGCACAAGACTAGACAATTGTGCTTTCTAAGCGATTTTTGTTGACAGTAAAAACTTGCAGGTAAATGAAAAAACATTTATGGCCCATTGACTTTCTGTCAGACATCTAAACATAACTGATAAGGACATTCAAACACAACTGATAAAGTTGGGTTTGAACCAATTTATAGAATACTAGTGAACAGAATGGGGAGGAAGAAAAAATACCATATTGATAACAAACATTTCTTTGCATGACGTATTGATATAAATATTTCTTGAATGCTCAATTCATTTTCTTTATGGCTATAAACATTTCCTTTCAAGAAGATGAAATGGCTCAAATTTAACAGAAAATTGTGACTTTCGAGAACCTACTGTATATATTTATTTATAATTGATTTTATCACTTTGTTTTATGATAAACCAATGCAATACACAATTCTCTTTGTATATGTCTGTGGAGTATGTTGAATCACTTGATGTTTGTGGACATGATTATTTGATTTTTGTTCCTCTGTTAATTTATTTATTTATTGGTCTCTAATTTCAAAGTAAGATCCTTAACCTCATTAACATTTTGATAATTCTGGATTTCACCTATGCTTTGAAAAATAATTAAAATTTCAAGTACTTAAAAATTGGTTGCACAGTCCACTTTAAAAATTTCAAAATATACAATCTGGAAACAAACAACAGAATTAAACCTAAACCGTGTGGTATTTTTGAATTCTCAAGACATCTGTTAAACCGACTTTGTATTTTTAATTAATTCCAATTTCACTGTTTTTTTTTTTTTTTTGTTTATTCAGGCAGTATTTTCAGTTGAACATTTCACTATTTTCAAAATTTCATCTAGTTTATATTTGAGCAAAACTTAAATCTTTCGTTGGTTGAGCTAAATTCTTGTTTCAATTTGGAAAAACAATAATGACAACCAGTTTGGAACAATGGGAGGGAAGAACTTGGAATAAGTCTGTCATAATTGATTATGACTTCTAGTAGCTGTAACAAGGAGTTCACAGCATGCATGAATGCTTTGAAGTAACTCAAGAACTTATGTGCAAAAAAGCTGCCATGTTGAAAAGACAAATTGATTGGATTGTCAAAAAAAAGCTCAAGATCCTTTTTTAGCTGGCAAATCCATCAAAAAGAAAAACCTTTTGCTTTACCAACAGACGCCTTCTCTCCCTGTATTCACTTCCCTTGTTCAGTTGGAAACTGGGCCAACTTTAACGAATGTTCAACTCACTAATTCACCACAACACTGATTTGAGTGACATTCTCTGTAACTTGAAAGTCCATTAAAAAGTGATGTAACATCAACTCATGGCTACATATCTTGCCTAAATATATGATTGAGTTTGAAATGTTACATAAGTGCCTGATAGTACAACTTCAATTACGATAACTATGATGAACTGCTTTCTGCCAACTTACTGTATAGGACTCAATTTCCTTAAGACTCTGAAATTGCCTGGCTTAGCAGACAATTCAGTTTTTAGGCATCAAACGTATTTTCTTCAGAGAGTCAAACTGAGGTAAGGAAAGAATCCTCTTCGCTAATACTATATTTGGGAGAGGGGTCCATTTCTGGACTTATAAATTTTGCTTGGTCAGCTGCTCAGATTCGTATCTTAACGAAATTCTCTAGAGGATTACCTAAGGTACTTCTGTAAGATTGAGATAGTCTGCCTAGTTGCTGTACAAAATCCTCAGGGACAATTATATGATGTGATTTCCTTACAACACTGCCAATTGATATGTCTCCTTATTCAAAACTGATGCCATTGCTCTGACTAAGAAATACAACTCTGTCTGCCAGCAATAAAATTTTGAGAAGTACTTGCTGCAAGACTTATATTTTAATAATAGCATGATTTTGTGCAAGAATACATTACTTTAGGACATAAATACCTATCACCTTCTTTAATTTATCTTAAATATCTTCGCTGTGTCCTTCATCTTTGCAGTCTGCTTGGACATGAAGATAATGACCATTAGATTCTTGTTTGCTCTTCTGACCACCCACACCAGTACATTCTCTGTTGAGCTTCTTTGGACACCTCTATACAATTTTGACATCTCATTTTCCTGACTGTCGTCTGGAAAATTTCTTTTTCTTCCATGATGATTTCACTTCAATCAAATAGTATGACTGTAGTAGAACCCTTCTTCTCGCTTTTTTTATATCATGTTGAAGTTTTTGCTGCTGCACCTACTACATCATTGTATCTTTTGTTAATAATACCGTTTACTCTCTTGAAGTGCTTAAACATATAACTTTTACATAAAGTGTTTTCTTAAATTCCTCTAGACCACAAAGCTTGAATGGGACCTCTCTTTGATGGGTCACTCTTCTTCTGAAGGAGACAGATTATTCTTCGATATTTTCTTTCTCTATCAAACATTATAGATATACACCATGATTTCAAATGCCATGGCATGTTGGACCTTGCAATACTATTCACCACATCATCAGTTTCTGTGGTAAATCCGAATTTGGTGACCCTCCCAAATTCACTTGTATCTGAACTAAGTACTGAATGGTTCCTTAAAAATCCTTATCGAAGGCCAAGAGTAAGGTGGTTCCTATTACAGAGTTGTATATTCCTCAATATAAAGTCTGAGGTGGAGTCTTACTTCTAAAATTTTTGGCTCTACTTAAATGTCTATCTACTCCTCCCCTTACTGATACCCTCGTCTTCAGTGATTCGGAGATTGTCCTGCATTGAATTTCCATGGTTTTACATCAGCTCAAGACAAACATGTAAAAGTATTTCTATTCTCGAAATCACTTCTATTGTAGCCGTACAAATTATATCATATTTCTATGTTTCACAAATCTGCAAATATGGCTTCTTGAGGCTGTCTACTTCTCACCTCTTACTCTCTGGTGTGCACAAATCTCAAAGTTAATTGGTTAATTGGCCCACTGAACCAGCCCTGACTCTTTGGATCAAGATAAAACTAAGATTAAACAAGACTAAACTGTTCATTCTGCACAGCCGACGTTAATTGTATGTTTAATCTCATTATGTTTATACATCAACAGCTTCTGCATCCGATATGTATACACATATATTAAGAATATTTTTTATTTTATACCGAAGTTAATTTATATAATATCGACCAATTTAAGCACTTCAGTGTTTTGACAGTCCATATCATGTTTGTAGGAAATTATTTATACTGATCTCTACCCAGTCTCGCTCACTGCGATCTCTGAAGGCCAAGTGCACGGTTACGTGGTCCGCACTATAATGTAGAATTGATACATGTATGATTGAGTTTGGAGAAGTGCGTCAGACGAAATTTTGCCCCTGATGAGACGCGATGGCTCTGCTGAGACACAATCACATTTCTTGTCTTCATTGATTTAATACTTTGATCTTAGCCAAGAGGCCAGGAAGCGATTATAAATTTTCAAAGTTATATAAGCACATGAATGCCATTTATTATAAATACTTTTTAAACATTCTTCCAAATTGCAGAGGGCAATAAACGTTCCAAGTTTCCTTTCAACATCGTATAAATGCTAGGATTTTGTAATCGAGTAAAATCAGTATTGTAAGGGTAATTTTTTTACTTATTGTCTTTGTCACGAAAAACCGATTGTTGACATTTACGACAAAAAATTACAATAAATTATTCAATTGTAGGATTTTAATATAAATTTTTAAGTCTATAGCATTGTGTATTAAAAATGTATCTGTGACAAAGCCTGAAATTGCCATTCAATGTAAGTTTTTTGTCATCTGTTTTACTTGACAAATTGCATATAAAATTTACAATGAAAGTTTGTGAGAGAATATTGAAAGAACTTTTTTGTAATACTTGATTTTAATAATTGAATTGAGTAACAACTATCTAGCATAGTTTTATCGTTAAGTTAAATCGAGTAAAATGGATTTCAACTTTAATTTAAAGGATTATATTTCCGATGAACTAGTAACTAAAGTGAATTCCAGTCTTTTACCTCACAATTTTTCTGGTGATAGAAGAAGTGCAGCGTAAGATTTATTTAAAATTACTTGACTAAAACTAAAAACCGTAATTTTCAGTGTCAGTTTTATTACTTTTTCCAGTCTTTAAAATTAATAAAAAATAATAACTAATTTTTCAATCTCAGTTTGATTACTTTTTCCAGTCTTTAAAATTAAATATTTCCATTAAAATACCACCCTATAAAATTTGAGTTAGAAAATTTAAAGGTAGTTATTAAATTTAAAGGGTAATTATTAAAATCAACTACTACGTAGGTATACCTTAATATAGGTAGATAGTAATGTTTAGTAATGTAATAAAATTATAACCAAATCTATCCTGACTGGTATATTTTAATATAGGTATATAGTAATGTATAAAATTACAACAAAATCTAGACTTAGTGCAGTGTGCTGTAGCTGTTGTGCACCTGGTTCATGCTATAGGCCTACATGCCATTACAGCCTAACATTTAAAATGTGAAAAAAGTAACTTTACGTATTTTCCAAAGCAAATTGATATTCATTTTCTACACATTAAAATAAGTAAATTAAAAACAAAAAAAATTTTAAAAACCAACGTCATTAAGATTATATTTTTACCAAGTTAGGTTATATATATTTTTTTAATGGGGTTGCAGTAAAAAAAACTTGATTCGTTTTCAGCAAGGTCAAATTGATCAGGAGAAAAAATTTCGCTGGTTGGAGCGGTAGTCGCTGATGTTAACAATTACCAAAGGTAGTTCGTGATATGTAGGCTGATTTACTTTTTTCATTATTTAAAACCTTTACTACTCGGCTAGTAGGATATAAAAACTTTCCTTTCATGTCAAAAAAAGTTAATAGTTATACTGCATACAAATATAGGTAGTTGTTTATAGGAGCAGCCACCTATGAAATTTTTTAACGGTTTTAATTTTGTACATTAATTAAATGCTTGAATTTATAAAATTAGAACCAAATCTATCCTGACTGGGTATTTTATAGGTATATTAGCCCCAGCCCTAAATATGCCGGATTAGTGAGAGTTTACTGTAGGGCCTACAAAATATATTTAAAAAGAGTTAGGATAAATTGAGTAACCTACTACCTTATATTAGATAAATTGTTTTTCCTTAAACCAAAACAAAAATTATACCATCTGGATACTTTGTGGGTATTCTCAATTTTATTATATAAATAGAAGAATTTTACAGTAAGAATGGACAATACACTAAAAGGGGTTATAATGTTTATATCTACTTCGCTATAGACCTGTAAATTGACATACAAAATACTACACCTACATCTTTGGAGGTCAAGTTATTGCTTCATGAGTTATTTACTAAACTGTAATGTTTCAGTTTTTATAATCAAATGTATCTTAATCAGATAATATGTAGCTACATTTTTGTGCAGGTTTATAACTCACCATTGTTACTAAATAACATATAGGTAATGCAGTATAACATAGTTTAGTAATTCGTGAACAGTTATTTTATGAAAGAATGTATTTATGAGGTTCTGTTTCTATAATTAATTAGTTTTAAATAATTAATTAATTAGTTCTAAAGTTAGTTTTTGAGGTACAATTAATACAATTTTTCACCACTATTTATGATTATTGATTTTAAAAATAATTTTCTTATTGTCAGAAGAAATGAAAATAATGTGACAGATGTGTCAAAATACCATATATATTTGCAAACAAATAAAGTTTCAAGTTATGCAGTGTTCATCAACTAATACAAACTCAAAATTTTAGGTAATTGTTTACCATTAGTCCACCTTTGATTTTAAAAAAAAGACTCTTTGGGGGGGGGGTAGGTTGGGTTCTTTACTGGGTGCTTGTGTGCACTCAAAAAGTAAAGTTGCTTGATATTTGTATAAAAACAGTTATTTATGTTTTAAGATTCTTGTTGTCCCTTTGAAATATCAAGTAATCCTCCAAGATATAATATACTTTTGCCAATAAGTGCCAAGCACTTTTTGGTATAGCCTTGGCCGTTGCAGTCTGTATCTCCTCAGTTGTTGCAAATCTCTGCCTTTTCATAGGTCTCTTCAGTTTTGGGAACAGAAAAAAGTCGCAGAGGGCCAAATCCGGTGAATATTTTGGCTGAGGCATGATCGTGGTGCTGTTTTGGGTCAAAAATCTTACAACAATGATGATTTAGCAGGTACATTATCGTGATATAAAAGCCATTAATTGTTTTTCCACAATTTCAAACTTTTTTCATAATTCTTCTTGCAGTTTATAAAGCTCGTAAGTTCAAAGTAATTCTCCTTATTGACCATACATTATTGTGGTGAGAATTCCTGATGCAGAGGGAAAAACTAGTAAGGAAAAAAGTGTGAGCAAAACCTTGATATTTGATCAATTTATTAATCTTTACCATGATTTTTAAAAAAATTATGAAACAAAAAAAGAAAAGTCAGTATTAAATTAAATTTAGTTGTAAAATGTTTATTAAAAAATGTTTATAAAAAAATTGATTTCGTTGTAATTTAGTAAAAAAAAATGGTATACTTAGACAAATCACTTTAATATAACACACTTTCAACCACATCCTTACTAGACAAATTTTTATGAACAAGTAAACTAAATCACATGTCATCTTAATGTTTATTAATGGAGTTCCTTGAAACATGGTTCACAAACTGTATACTTATATAATTAAAATATTTGTTTTTTCATGACAATATGTTGTAACTTGGGACGTGCTACTACCCTTGTCTCTTCCTTTTTCTTGTACTAATTTTACATAACATCTTTACATATCTTTCTATTTTGTTTTTTACCTTCTACGCCAACTTTTGAGGAAGATGTAAATTTCCTTTACCCCTGGATTAATGCTCTCCTTTAACACTCCCTTAAGATAAAACATTAGTTGCTTCTTGAATTGCGAATTGATGAAAACATCTTCCTTCAAGAAGTAGCAGGTATGAGCTTTGCCTGCAAAAAGGCCTTCTACGCCAACTAGCTATTTACTATTACCGTGCCAAGAAGTAGCTTTTGAGTTTCCTTGTGATTCCACCTTATTGTTTTTTAAAATGCCATATCATAGGATGACATTTGATCAGAAACATTGATACCTATTTTGGCTTTAATGTATTCGCAAATAACCAGACTGCAAATAAACCACATAGAAATAGGTAGGGCAGATAAATAGATAGGCAGGAAACAATTGTTGGTGGGAAACAATAGTGGAAATTGTTGGTGGGTTGATGATTTGACAGTAGTGGGACTGTAATGCTGACAAAGCAGAAAGTTGGAAGGATCTTGAATCAAAGCAGACAGTGTTGCACAGATGGGAAAAGAAAATGGCCGACTGAATTTTTTTAGATACCATATATGCTATTGAAAAACTATGTCAGGGCAACATGCCCAACACGTGTGTTTATATATACTATAGAACGTGGATAATTCGAACATCTTTAATTGGATATTGCCGGTAATTTGAAGTTTTTGGTTGTTCCCTTAAACTTTACATGCTATCAATGTAAAATATGGATAATTCAAAGTTAAACTTTTTATTTTCAGTTATTTGTGTTAATATAGGTTACAATTTCAGACGCACTTTGATCGCCTTTCACAAATATTTTGCATTCAGATCGTTGGCACGGTGGCGGGATCCATCGAAGCTCTTCCGAGTCACCGGTTTGTTGTCACAGTATTGTGCCTTTGCTTTTTTTTGGAAGTGATTGAGTGAGTGTTCGCCATGTCTTTCAGTAACTGTGTGTCCTGTAAAAGACATTAACATTTAGTGAAAAAGTCGCTGTTATTCGTGAGGTTCAAAACTCTTAAGGAGAAATGTGACATTGCTAAAGATTATGGAATAGCACCCACCACAGTGTCTACATTTTTGAAAATTGAGAAGAAAATATTAGACAATGCTTTTAGTAGAAATGGAAAAGACCTCAAAAAGCCAATAACCAGATGAAAGTATGATAAAGTGGTCTAAATTTACTGAAAGAACAATAGCAAATTGTTTTATGAAAGCTGGATTTGTGAAGTAATCTGACCATTATCCAAGTGAACTTTTAAATAAAAATGTTCCCCCTGCATCTCTCAAATGGGAAACTAATACAAATGCCACCTTTGAAGTGTATGTTAATTTAGACGAACAATTAGAAGTGTGTGGAGAACTTTCGGATTAAGATATTTTATTCAGCAGAAGTGAAAAACAAAAAAAGTGCTAAATTGTCGGATTTAGAAGATCAAACTGAAGTTAAAGAATGCCCAATCCCTACAACGTCTTATGACCAAAACGATCATCGTAGACACAAATATTCTAGACGGCTTTTAACTTAAAAGGTATTTTACAACTTCTGTAATTCGAGATTTTGACTAATTCGAATTTTTTCTATTAGTTCATTCAGCTTCGAATTTTATAGACAAATACTATATACAGGTCTACACACTACTTTCTCAGTCATTCTCAAAGGCTTTCCTTTTCCTTGCTTTTGTAAGCCTATAACAATGTTCCAATATAAGGAAGCAGGTCAAGTGTATCTCACGGTTACACTTAGGTAACAATAATAACTTTTTTTATAGAGGCATATTTTGCACTAATTCTTTTCTGGCGTCCAGGTAAGTACGCAATTGAATGTACCTCCACTCTGGTCTATTGGGTTCAAAACTAAATTTAAAAAAAATTAATTTCTGTCTTAAGAAATTAACTCAAGAAATAGAATAAATTAGTTTTTATTTTATTAAATATCGAAATCTTGTTGCTGTTCATGACGAGCTGGTTGTTAATTCTTATTACACTTTTGCTATTACTTGCGACCAGACTTTTTGTTAACTAAAAGTTGTTAAATTGTTAACTTACACTTGGAGGAAACGTTTTCGTCTTACGACTTCTTCAGCCTCGTATTTTTGCCGCTAGGAATGCTGCAGTTGCGTACCATTATTTTGAAAGTTAGAAGTGATGTGATCAAAGAGTATGTGTGATCTGTGCCGTGTTTGTGATTTAAGATGTCATTTTTATATGAGTTAATATGTCTTTATATTTCATACTGTTCTAGTGTGTTTAATTTATGGCCTTTGTTGCATGTGTGGAGGATGCTCATGTTATTTTCCATATTTTTGCATGAGTGTTTAGTGTCCATGAAGGCGGATTATATATTTTTTTTATTAGTATAAAGTCATATATCGCAGTTTCAAAGTACAATACACAACTCAAGGGTTTGTAAACAAATTAGTTTAAAAGACATGACACATCTGGTGGCCTTCAATTGTTTATCATGATGCTTGGTAAACATTTTTTAGCAACTGCCATATAAAGCTTGTCATAAATCATTGTAAAACAAATAAGATGCATGTTATGCATTTGATGTCTTTATCACTATGTATAATCTCTAGTCTCTACCACAATGTCACTGTTAAGTTTTTTCTGTTAGAGTTGGAATTAGGGAAAAATAAAATAAATGATTTCTTAGGAATAAATGATTTCTTAATGATCACATGCCCTTAAGGCATCATATCTCTGTAGTTACGATCATTGAGCCCATGAGTATAAAGCAAGGAGGGACAGCTTCAAACCCTATAAAAGTGCTTTAACTTTCCACACTGTAACTTCAAGTCCTGTATTTTAATGTAGAATAATTCAGATTGCCTGAAGTGCCATTTAATGAGAGTTCAGTTAGTAGGAAACTGCATCATTGCTACTTGAAACTTCTTTTACAGGTTGGCATCTTTAGTTGGAATTTAGTGTTGTTCCTTATAGTGTGGTATACTCAAGAAATTCTGAATGTTCTTTGATAGTTTTAATTTTTTAATTGTTTTTTCAGTATTGCTTATGATTTTTCTACTCTTCTCTGTAGTAGAGTAAGGTATATTAGTTTCTTATGCCTTTGAGTTTGAGCTTATCTGTACTAGGTAAAAGAGGTTATATTTTGATAATAATGCTTTTGATTTCAATGAAATGGACCAATTTTTGAAAGTGTAGTCAACTCAACACAAATTTCTCAACACTGTCATTTGTTTAAGATTTTATAAAAAGAAGTTGCCGTTAATGTTCTCTTAATTATCATATATTTTGTCCATAGCTTTTAGTTCTATTTCTTACTCTTTCTCTCTGCTAACAATCATCAATTGAAGGTCATTAAATTTGTCTGATATAAGTACTGATCATCAACTTATATTATTGATGGTTTTGATGTATACTCTTATGCAAATTTAGCCTCTTTCATTGCACTTTTAAAGTTTTTTGTCAACTGGTAGCTCTAAATTGTGTTTGGTTCTAAAAGTATGTTGGATGTGTTAACAAATTACTTGGTAACATACAAGAAACAGGACATGAATACACAGACATTTACCATAACTTAGAAATCCTACACATCAACAAAAAAGGACCACACCTCAACACACTAGAACAATATGAAATTTACAGACACAAAAAAACACAAAGTACAAACATAATAAACGAACAAACACAATACAGATCACACTTACTCTTTGATACTATTGAAATCCTACCTTTAAAACCGTTACCGTTTGACCCAACATCTCCAAGCAGAAGACACTGACGAAGATCGGCACATAGGTATCGAAAACGTTCTGTCTCAGTAAGTTTTAACAAATATAATAAATTTAAAATTCGGATAGTCATAAACTATTGTTTAAGTGATTAATAAGATTCATTGAACGTAATGGACTACAAATTTCAAGAAAATTACTTGGTTTAGAGAATTATAAATCACAGAAATTTGTATGATCCTGGGAACTATTTTTACATGTACCTAAGGACTGCTGAACTAACAACTGAGGCAGGTTTGATGAATGGTATAAGATAAATTTGAATATTGGTCCTGCAAGTGAAATGAATCAGTAATTGTTCACCAACTGCAATAATGATCTTCTGAAATATCTTTTATTAGAAGGAAGAAGTTAAGTAATCATAAGGTGTTATATTATTTATGTACTTTAAACTAACAAATCTGTGTATAATGGGAAATTAATTAAAAATTAGTTCATATGTAGTTAATTTCTATACATCTTGATTTATATTTTATGAATATAAATGCAAATTAAATATGCAGCAAATTGAAAACTTTCATACAAACAAGCTTGTAGAATTATAATTTATTTTCTTTGTTTTAAAGGCAATGTTCAGGAGCCATAAACGAAGTCTTAAATGAAATGGGAATGGCATCCGCTAAAGCCCAGGGTTTAATGAAACCAATAACCAGTGGTGAGAAGCTACGGAATAGTGATCATACAGTTTACCTTCTCATAGAAGACAATTAGTGAGTTGTATTTTTACTTTTATAACAAGTACTGATAAACAAGTCCATAAAAATAATACTATTCATTTTATTTTCTCAAAAATTGTCTACTTGTATCCTATATTTTTATTTTGCATTTGACATGTTTGATTAAAGCAGTGTAAAAATTTCATTGCTATGACAATCTTTTCAGTTCATTCAGCATATTATTTCTAAGAAGATGATACATATTAAATCCCTGCTGATTCTATCCCCACTTACCTGAAGTGTTAAAATTGCAATGAATTGAGTTTACTCAGAAATTCTTATTGAATTTAATGTGTATTTTAAGCTCACATTGTGTAATGCTATTTTATTCAAATTTTTCAGTGGAAGAAGAACTGTTGTAGGATTGCTGAAAATTGGAACAAAAAATTTGTTTGTTTATGATACAACTGGCCATGTTCATGAAACAAAAGCTACCTGTATCCTAGATTTCTATATTCATGAGTCAAAGCAGAGGATGGGTTATGGAAAAATACTTTATGATTTTATGTTGCAGGTTAGAAATCACTATTATAATAATCTATAATTAACACATTCTCTGGGAAAAATATCTTATGAATGTCACAATATGGTAAAAATATTTAAAAAAACTTACTTTATATGACTAGAACCAGAATTGATGGTCCAACATTTGTGGCTTCCTGTAAGTTTGTATAATGCCTGCACATGAGTCTGGATAAGTAGTCAGAACAGGGGCAAATATTTGCAAAAAATAAACATAAATCTGAAAGAAAGTGTTTTCTATTTGAGAGATTGGTCTTTCCTTTTAACATTTATTTGTTTTTTTTAAAAATATATAGATATATTTTTTAATATAATAATAATTTTATATTTATCTTGTATTGATAATTTTGACAGTGGTGAGAAAATTTATTGCAAGAGTATTTATTACTTTAAGTGCAGAATATGTATTTAAATGCGGTTACAAAAGTCTCGAAATTGTTCAGGTCACATGGGGCAATGTGTTCCATGTTTTCAGTATAATTAAATAAGAAAATCTTTATCTGAATGTCCTTTGTTCATTTGGGGATGCCTATTAAGGGTGTTAGTAACAAATTCACCACTAGAATGTGTAAGCCGTTATATCAGCTCATTTAGAAAACTAAAATTATTGGTTTGCACTGAACTATTTTTACCAAACAATCAGTTTAAGCCACATCTGATTTCACTGTAGCTTCATACGGATTAAATGATAAATTAATTAATGAATTATTAAACGGGAATAGTTTCATGAATGTTGAGAGTTTATTAAATGAATTACAGTAATCCAAGTTTTGAAAATGATAATTCCAGTGGCATTCAGGGAAGAAAATGATTTAATCTTACAAGACTGCCAACTTTTTATTTTGTTTTGATGTTACAAAAAAGTTTGATTTTGCCAGTTGTTGAACCTTTTTACTTGTGTTTATTTATATTGAAAACAATTTGAAATTACTAATTCAAACATTCAGTTAATATGATTAAATTATTGTTGTTATAAAAAGCATGTTAAAAAAAAATTTCATAAACAATTTTTTTTCAAAATTAAAATTTTGAAAAACTTGAGCAATTTTTGTGTAAATAAAAATGTTAGGGGGCTCTAGCTATGTAAATAAAATTATTTTAATTAAATATAGTTACAGATTACATTTTTTTAATACTACTAAAAATATCTATCATTTTAGAAAGAGACATATATTTCACTCCCAGTTCCTAAAATTTTATTATTAAGGCTTTGTCCATGTTATAGTTATATTTATATAGACTACAGGGAGATGTACAAATAGTTGATACATTTAATTTCGGAAACAGGTTTTATATCTCACAGAACACTAATTACATTTTACGCACAGAAAGCTTGAAATACATTTCACTGTATCACATACTCAGTGTGGATTCTACCGTGGCAGACAACCTCTTTGAGATTAGTATGCATGTTTTTTATGACTTTGCAATACATATCATGAATATTAGTACAGATCTGTAAATTTCGGGCACGCATTTCCATGAAATTTTGAGGTCTTGAAGAGTAGAGCTATTCTTTTGAATAGTCAAATAAAAAGAAATCAAAAGGATTTAAATCTGGGATCAGTGGAAATTAGATGATCACCAAATATTCCTCTCAAAAAAACAAGATCGTTGTTAACAGTGTGAGGTATTGGACCATCTTGCTTAAACCACTCCATAATAGGAGCTCCAAATATAGAAATAATTTAATTATAAATAATGTACTTATAAATATGGAATTTTTGGAACAAGAGGATGAGAGAAATTATAATTTAGGAATGAATAAGAAAATAAGAAACCCAGAAATAGAAATTAAAATAAAGGAAACAAGTTTACAGGCATTAATAGACACAGGCAGTAATGTGACATGTATCCAGGATAACTGGATATTGAAAACAAAAAAAATCAATAAAGTAGGAAGGGAGATATTAAATATAGATGAAGGAAGCAGTATGAATAAACTCTAGGTGATTATGTGTATAAGAAAACGTTAGCAGGAGATAAGTTTTAAGGGATGGTAACTATATCTACGATAATTTATTGGTAACTTCGTCGAATATTGAGAATAATGAATAAAGATAAATATGAATCTATGATGATAAATATTGAAGCATCGTTGTAATAAATAAAATATGGTAGTTGTGTATTTAAACTTCGTCGTATTGTAAGGGAGAATCTGCGTTGATAAATAATGGAACTTCGTCGTATATATTATATATTATAAAAGAAAAATGAATCTATGATAAATAAGTATTAAAACAAAATTTATATTCGTTGATATAGGGACAGTGTAATCGAAGGAGCTATAGATATGATCAAATAGAGGATATAAGATTGCAACCTTTAAAAATATTAGATGTTAAACTTCATACAAAATAAACTGAAATGATATAAGAAAATAATTGAACTGGATGTGAGATTGGAAGGGGTGATAAAATAATAACTTAGAAATGGGAGTTAGATGAAGCTAAAAGCAGAATATGAGATATGAGAGAAATAATAAACAAGGAATAAACAGAAATAAGGGAAAGAGAAATGTTATAAGAAATTGGACCAAAAGAAAATATAGAAAATACCAAAACTTTAAGAAAAAAAAAAAAATCAGAACAAAGACCTAACCTATAAGCAAGTCTAGACATACTATGACTCGGATAGGCTGGGATTTAAAGACACGGTATCAGAGAATATATGTTAAATAAATATTGAATCAGACTTATGATTGGAAAGATTCCAATATAATAAATAAAAAAAATTATAATTATAGAAGGAATTGTAAATACCAGAACATGATTTATTGTTACTATATGTAAGAATTGTTAAAGAATTGTTGATTGAATGTTAGTTATAAGTATATTGTATTGTTAGAAGATAAGTTAAGTAATATGTAATTGAAGGGCAGCAAACAAACAAAATTATTAAGAGGTGATTTCCAAAATGTGGAAATTGAGAATAAAAAAAAAGGAATTTTAAATCAAACATTTTTTTTATCTAAATTTGGGGACTATGTAACATTTTGAAAATAGCAAATAAGAAATTGGCTAGATTAAAATTGAAACTAATTTTAGGTAAAAGCCTAGAAAAGGTTGTAACATGTAAACAAGATATTTGAACTGTTGCATTAGGAAATTTGTTATATCAAATAACCTAACAAATAAAATTAAAACAAGATAATCTAATAATAATTATATTTAAACAAAATTGTAAACTTTATTAACATAGGGCATAAGTGGTTACTTGAGAGATAGGAGGTGAAAAACTTGATTGTAAACAATGAAGTCAGAGGTTAGGTTAATATAAATCCAGCCAAAACACACACATTTCGGAATTATTACAAAAGTAAAAAGTAAAGACACTTCACACACAAATAATAGTAATTAAATAAACACTGGAAGGTTTGTTAAGGATCGGAAAATTGAATCAGTATGTTGACCAAATTAAAACGCGATTGTAAACAATCTCGTTGTTGCATCAGATCTGGAACCAAGAAGTAGGTCAGTGTACAGTCGACTCTAGTGGAAAAAAATCGAACTAAATTACATGCAAGAAAAGGTTGGAGGTGGAAAGGCTGCCATGTTTTAAATTTTTTTAAAGTAGAACGACGCGTCAGTATAGCGTGGGTTGCCGAAAGAAGCTGAGCCTTGGTTAGAAGTCAAAATTCCATTTGAAGAATTTCGTCAAAATTATACAAAATTGTGAAGAAAATTGGCCAAATTAAAACAAGGATAAGTGAATTTAAAGCTATAATACAGTATTAATATAATTTGAAGTAACTAAAAGGAATTTAAGTGTGTTAAATATAAAATTTAAAGAGAACTGAATCCTACGTGTGAACAAACAGCCGATCTCCGAGAATTTATAAGTTAAGTAAATAGCGCTATACAAATAAACTTTAGTGAACTTTTAAAATCATAAGGAAATTTAAAATTGTACATTATTAGAATATCTTGTAATTAATTAATAGTTAGTAATAAGAAACATAATCCAGTTCAAACAGTTTAGGGACCTTTTTGCTTATTCCAGATTTAAGTTTTTTCATCAGGAAGCTATTTATTAAAACTATTTTCTAAATTTAATCTTGTTTATCAAAATTTATTTAATTTAACCAAAGAGTTAAAAGATATAGCCCATGCATATAAACCCCGAGATATTAAGAGATAGGGTATAAAATTTTGTAACTAAAATTGAAGGAATTGAGTTTAGCCTATTGTGTTAAAACTTGTTAAGTTTTATTTTTTTGTTCTGTTTATTGTGTGAATTAAAAAAAATTGTTGTAATAAAGAATTTAAATTATTAATGCCTGAGTTGTGTTGTGTTACAAAATATAATTATATAAAAAAATTATTACAATATATATATATATATATATATATATATATATATATATATATATACATTGTAACATTTATAGAATGGGCTATATAATATTATTTAAGAATTGGAAGAATATATTAGAAATAACTCACACAAAATTTAAAAAGAAATTCATTAAAAGATTGGTTAGGTTAAAATTGAAACTAAATTTAGGTAAAAGCCTAGATTAGTAAACAAGGTATTTGAACTGTAAAATCGATTAGGAAATGTGTTATATCAAAACCCCTAACACATAAATTAAAACTAGATAATCTAATAATAATTATATTCAAACAAAATTGTAAATATTAGTAACATAGGGCATAAGTAATTACTTGAAGGAGAAAGTGAAAAAACGGTAGTAAACAAATTGAAAGGTTATTTTTCTATGAATTCGGCTCAAAACACACACAATTCGAATTATTACAAAAGTAAAATACAAAGACACTTCACACACTAATAATAGTAATTAAATAAACACTGGAAGGTTTGTTAAGGATCGGAAAATATGAAACAGTATGTTAACCAAATTAAAAAGGTGAAAATAGTTCGTTGACATTAACAGATGTGAAAGTAAAGAAATAGGTCAAGTGTACAGTCGACTCTAGTGAGAAGGAATCGAACTAAATTATAATCCATATGATTTTTTTTTAAGAAGGAGAAGCGGCCATATTAAAAAAACAAACAATTGTTTAAAATCTAAGGACGCGTAGTTAGAGTCTGGCGTGGTGACGCCGAGGAAGCAGACCTTTCTTAGCAGTCAAAATTCAATTTGAAAGGAATTCGTCAAAATTATACAGTTTTGTGAGGAAACTTGGCCAGATTAAACAGGAATAAGAAAATGTAAAGATAAAGTACAGTGATAATATATTTTGAAGGAACTAAAACGAATTTAAGTGTGAAAAAAAGTGAAATTTAAAGACAACGGAATTCTACGTGTGAGCAAGCAGCCATTCGCCTTTATTTGATAAGTTAAGTATGTATAGCGCTATAAAAAAATAAACTTTAGTGGACTCTTAGGATAATAGGGAAGTTTAATTTTGTACATTAGAATATCTTGTGATTAATAGTAATAAGATCATAATCCAGTTCAAATAGTTTCGCCTTTTTGCTTATTCCAAATTAAAGTTTTTCCATCAGGAAAATATTTATTAAAACTAATTTCAAAATTTAGTATTGTTTTTCAAAATTTATTTAATTAACAAAAGAAGTAAAAATATAGCCCATGCTATAAACCCCGAGATAGTAAGAGATCGTAAAATTAGCCTAGGGTATATAAAAAATTTGTAACTAAAAATCAAAGAAAGTGAGTATAGTATATTGTGTTAAAATTTGTTAAGTTGTAAATTTTTGTTCTGTGTATTGTTTTAAATGTTGAAATAAGAAATTGTAATAATAAAGAATTATGAATTGTTCCTGAGTAGTTTTTTGGTTATTAAATAGAAATAATATATCTTAATTTAATAGTATAAAACATCGTTGTATTGAGTATTAATAAGAAACATTACAATTGGCACACCGACGTGGGGTACGATTATTAGAAAAATAATAATAAAGAATTAATTATTCAGGAATTTGTGTTTTGTAACTAGAGAAATTAATTATTTTCATTCAATAGTAAAACCCCGTTGCGAATTATAAAAATACTTTACAACATATATATATATATATATATATATATATATATATATATATATATATATATATATATATATATATATATATTGTAACATTTATAGAATGGGCTATATAATATTATTTAAGAATTGGAAAATAGATGAGAAATAACTCACTCAAAATTTAGAAAGAAATTCATTAAAAGATTGGTTAGGTTAAAATTGAAACTAAATTCTGGTAAAAGCCTAGGAATTGTAAACAAGGTTTTTGAACTGGAAATGTATTAGGAAATTTGTTATATCAAATAACCTAACACATAAATTAAAATAAGATAATCTAATAATAGTTATGTGTAAACAAATTTGTAAACTGTAGGAACATAGGGCCTAAGTAATTACTTGAAGGAGAAAGTGAACACGTTTGTAAACAAAAGAAAATTGAAAGGTTATGTTTCTATGAATTCGGCTCAAAACACACACAATTCAGAACTATTTCAAAAGTAAAACACAAAGACACTTCACACACTAATAATATTAATAAAATAAACACTGGAAGGTTTGTTGACGATAGGAAATTGAAACAGTGAGTTTCAACAAAATTAACGAAATAAAAACTGGTGAAAACAAACTTGTTGGTATGTCAGCTGTAACACAGATGTGAAAGCAAGAAAGTAGGTCAGTGTGACAATCGATTCTAGTGAAGAAAAAGAAAACGAACTAAATTATAACCCATATGTGTTTTTTTTAAGAAGAAAGGCGGCCATATTTTAAACAATTTTAGAAAAAAAGGACGCGTAGTTAGTAGTTGAGTTGATTCTAGCGTGGGTGACGCTACAATACCGGACCTGCCAGGACCAGTCAAAATTCTATTTATTTGGAAAGAGTTCGTCTAAATTATACAGTTTTGTGAGTAAACTTGGCCAGATTAAACAGGAATAAGAAAATTGAAAGAGTTAATACAGTGAAAATATAATTTGAAAGAACTAAAACGGATTTAAGTGTGTGAATTGTTTAATTGGAGAGAACGGGAATTTACGTAAGCGACCAGCAAAATTTTGATATTTATTAAGTTGAGTAATAGCGCTATAAAATAACTTTAGTGGACTTTTAAGATAATAGAGAAGTTTAAATTTGTATATTAGGATATCTTATAGTTAATTAATAGTTCGAAATAATCCAGTTCAAATACTTTGGCCTTTTTGCATTTTCAAAATTTAATATTGTTTGTTCAAAATTTATTTAATTAACCTAAGAATTTCTAAAAATATAGCCCATACTATAACCCCGAGATATCAAGAGATCTTAAACTAGCCAAGGGTATAAAAACCTTGTAACTCAAATTTAAAGAATCGAATTTTAGTATATTGTGTTAAAACTTGTTAAGTTGTAAAATTTTGTTTTGTGTATTGTTTAATGTTGAGATGAAATTGTAATAATAAATGTTAATGAATTATTCTTGAGTAGTTTTTATTTGTCTTAAATAAAAAATTCAATTTATTAAATAGTAAAACATAATTATATTGTATTGTGTCTCTTTAAAAATTATGTTACATTTGGCACACCAACGTGGGGTACGATTATTAGAAAAATTGTTTAATAAAGAATTTTAAATTATTCAGGAGTTTCTGTTTTGTAACTAGAGAAATTTATTTAGAGAGATTTTGAAACAAAATTAATTTAGAACTTTTTATATGAAAAACATTTGAACTGGAAATAGATTTAGACAAAATTTTGTAAAATTAAACACTGAGTTGAATTGAATCAAGGCTAGGTTTATAGTATATATAAAAAATTGTTTATGTTTGTATAATAAGTTACTTACAGAAAAAAAAAAAAGAAGAAAATATTATAGGCGAACTGGTAGTTGTAGGGGACCAGGAAAAAGGGACAATTTTAGAAATGAAAGAAATGGAAGGCACAGATATGCCAATAGGAAACATTGAGGTAGAGGAAGCTAGGGGACTACCACCTATGCAAACCCAACAAAAAAAACGGGGAAATAATGAGAATGAAGATTTAAGGGAGATGATGAGAACTCTCATGGAAATGAGTGAAAAAGGGAGTGAGAAAATAAAAGAGGAGATGAAGGATATGAGAGAGGATCTAAATAGACAATTAAATATAAATAATGAAAAAATAAATAGACAATTAAATATAAATAATGAAAAAATAAATAGACAATTAGATAAGATAGATGAAATAAAAGGGGAAATGAAAGATATGAGTGAGGATATGAGGGAAATAAACAAAAAATTAGAGGAAAATAGAGACGAAATAAGAGAGATGAAGGAGGATCTAAAAGTAATAAAAGAGGAAATTAGGGAGGAAAATAGGAAAATGATAGAGGATATGAGGAGACAGTGGAGGACAGAGAATAATGCTGTAGTAGAGGATGAGAGAAGAGACTTAGAGGAGAAAGATGGAGAATTAGAGGAGGAGATTAAGGAAAATTTTGAGGAAACAAATGAAATAATAGCTGATGAGATAGAAATTAATAAAAAAGAGATAGAGAAAGTAGAAAATATAACAAAGAAAAACACAGAAGAGTTAGGAGAGTTAAAATTAAGAAATGAAATAGGAAAGATGGAGGTACTGCCAATAAAAAATATAACAATTCAAACCGCCACTAATAAGAAGACTGAACAGATTAGTAAAATGATAACGGTAATAGGAGAAATGGAAGGAGTTAAATATCCGTTTCAATGCAAAGTGGTACAAAGCTTGTTGAGAGAAATGATCATAGGTACGGATATGTTAATGAATGTGGAGGCACAACTCGAGTTTGGAAAATGGGAAATGGAATTTAAATATGAGAGTAACACAGAAAATAGAACTTATGAAGCAGATGAAAGATACAAGGGAGATGTAAACGGTGTTAAGGCCAGGACAGGCGTGGGGACAAGAAAAGAGCAGCTTGCCCACAGTCAATCGGAAAACTAAGACCATAGGAAACCCAGAAATAGAGATTAAATAGAGGAAACAAATTTATAGGCATTAATCGACACAGGCAGTAAAATGACATGTATCAAGGAGAAGTCGAGAGAAAGGAAAATAACAAAGGATAATAAGATGGAAACAACAGGAATGACTCAGGATATAAAAGTATTAGGAGAAGGAAGCGAATGTAGGAGGGATAGATAACAAATAAACCGGAAATGACAATGGACCAGAAATGACTTAATAATTAAACAAACACTTGAAAAAAAATAAAGAAAGAAAAAATATATAAATTTAAATAAAATAGGAAGGGAGATATTAAATATAGGTAAAGGAAGCAATATGAATGGACTCTAGGTGATTATGTGTATAAGAAAACGTTAGCAGGAGATAAGTTTTAAGGGATGGTAACTATATCTATGATAATTTATTAGAAACTTCGTCGAATAAAGATAAAATTATGTATATTTAAACTTCGTCGTATTGTAAGGAAGAATCTGCGTTGATAAATAATGGAACTTCGTCGTATATATTATATATTATAAAAGAAATATGAATCTATGATAATAAATATTAAAGCATCGTTGTAATAAAAATATGGTAATTGTGTATTTAAACTTCGTCGTATTGTAAGGGAGAATCTGCGTTGATATATATAAGTATTAAAACAAAATTTATATTCGTTGATATAGGGATAGTGTAATCGAAGGAACTATAGATATGATCAAATAGAGTATATGAAATTGCAACCTTTAAAAATATTAGATGTTAAACTTCATACAAAATAAACTGAAATGATATAAGAAAATAATTGAACTGGATGAGCATAACAATATAAAAAGGGGAAATATAATTTGGAAAAAGGGGAATTTGAAAATAAAATGAAATATATAAATAACGTCGATAATATGTTAAAATAAAATAAATGTCTACGTTAATAAGTGGAGGTAAGGTGAATTACCGTCATATATATATGTAACAAAGTATATAGTATAATAAAGAGTTTAAAAAAAAAAAAAATAATAATAATAATAAAATAATAGTAATATGAAATTGGGGTTAAATTTAATATAGTTGTGTTCAGATAGAGTTGATAGATTTATAACTGAAGTGAGGTTGAGGCAAGGTTAAGACAAATTAATTTTAATTGAAAAAAAAAATTTATGATGAATAGTTGGGAGGATGCGAAAAAAGAGATAGTAAATAGAATAATAAATAACAACATATAAAATTAATGAAATAGTATTATGCGAGTTTTAAACTAGTATAAACCATGTAAGACAAGTAGCTTGAAGTTTTCAGCTCAGTATTTGATTGGTAAAGAGTTAAGATAAAATTGTATTATAGAATTAAGTATAAATGGACGAAAGTGGACAGATGAAGGTATAAATGACTTTTAAGTGGACAATTATAAAAGTGGTAAAGACAATGGACAATAAGTTAGCCAAAGTGTTGAGGTATAACGTACTCAATAAAAATGTGTTCAGGTAGTTATTAAATAAAATGTACAAGTAGGAAATAAATGTAAATTTAAATTTAATTAAAAAAAAAAAATATGTATATTTAAGCAAGCTTGTAAAATGTAAAAAAAATGTGTAATGTAGATATTAGGATTATTTTTTTTGTTTAAATTAAATTAGGGGACATTGTAACATTTATAGAATGGGCTATATAATATTATTTAAGAATTGGAAAATAGATGAGAAATAACTCACTCAAAATTTAGAAAGAAATTCATTAAAAGATTGGTTAGGTTAAAATTGAAACTAAATTCTGGTAAAAGCCTAGGAATTGTAAACAAGGTTTTTGAACTGGAAATGTATTAGGAAATTTGTTATATCAAATAACCTAACACATAAATTAAAATAAGATAATCTAATAATAGTTATGTGTAAACAAATTTGTAAACTGTAGGAACATAGGGCCTAAGTAATTACTTGAAGGAGAAAGTGAACACGTTTGTAAACAAAAGAAAATTGAAAGGTTATGTTTCTATGAATTCGGCTCAAAACACACACAATTCAGAACTATTTCAAAAGTAAAACACAAAGACACTTCACACACTAATAATATTAATAAAATAAACACTGGAAGGTTTGTTGACGATAGGAAATTGAAACAGTGAGTTTCAACAAAATTAACGAAATAAAAACTGGTGAAAACAAACTTGTTGGTATGTCAGCTGTAACACAGATGTGAAAGCAAGAAAGTAGGTCAGTGTGACAATCGATTCTAGTGAAGAAAAAGAAAACGAACTAAATTATAACCCATATGTGTTTTTTTTAAGAAGAAAGGCGGCCATATTTTAAACAATTTTAGAAAAAAAGGACGCGTAGTTAGTAGTTGAGTTGATTCTAGCGTGGGTGACGCTACAATACCGGACCTGCCAGGACCAGTCAAAATTCTATTTATTTGGAAAGAGTTCGTCTAAATTATACAGTTTTGTGAGTAAACTTGGCCAGATTAAACAGGAATAAGAAAATTGAAAGAGTTAATACAGTGAAAATATAATTTGAAAGAACTAAAACGGATTTAAGTGTGTGAATTGTTTAATTGGAGAGAACGGGAATTTACGTAAGCGACCAGCAAAATTTTGATATTTATTAAGTTGAGTAATAGCGCTATAAAATAACTTTAGTGGACTTTTAAGATAATAGAGAAGTTTAAATTTGTATATTAGGATATCTTATAGTTAATTAATAGTTCGAAATAATCCAGTTCAAATACTTTGGCCTTTTTGCATTTTCAAAATTTAATATTGTTTGTTCAAAATTTATTTAATTAACCTAAGAATTTCTAAAAATATAGCCCATACTATAACCCCGAGATATCAAGAGATCTTAAACTAGCCAAGGGTATAAAAACCTTGTAACTCAAATTTAAAGAATCGAATTTTAGTATATTGTGTTAAAACTTGTTAAGTTGTAAAATTTTGTTTTGTGTATTGTTTAATGTTGAGATGAAATTGTAATAATAAATGTTAATGAATTATTCTTGAGTAGTTTTTATTTGTCTTAAATAAAAAATTCAATTTATTAAATAGTAAAACATAATTATATTGTATTGTGTCTCTTTAAAAATTATGTTACAATATATATATATATATATATATATATATTTCAAATATGTCAACTGTATTAGTATGTCATCCTGAACAATATAAGTGCTACAATTTAAATTCAAATTTAAAGTTAATGTTTTATTTGAAAATATTTCAGCAATTACAAATTTTAAAGAAAAATTTTTTTTCTCAGTATAATAAGTAGTGTAATATTATTGAACTTAAAACAGAGTGTGTATACCAAATTAAAAAGAACTTTGGCATTTATATACTTGTCTTTCTAAATATTAATCATTTTTTGGACATATCGTTAAAATTTCAACCCCTTTTAACTAGCTGTATGCTGGGCAGACTGATTAAGTGACTGAGCAAGACTTGAGATTTTCAACTTTTATTGTATTTGTATGTTCGGGGTATCAATACTATTATAGATATGTTATAGCTATACCTCTTATCTTGTAATGTTTACTAATCTAAAACAGATTATAATAATATTTTTGTTTTTTTCAAATATGTACAATTAATATTTTTGCAACATATTTTAGTATGCTACTTGATAAATTTCAGATTTTAATTAATTTTGTTTATTTTGTAGGATATAGCAGTTCTTCCGCATAAATTAGCTATTGATAAGCCATCTGAAAAGTTCTTGTCATTTTTGTACAAACACTATGGCCTTCAAAATATTATACCTCAATCAAACAATTTTGTTTTATTTGATGGATTTTTTGAGAAGTTTGAAAACGGTAAGAATAAGTATTCACATATTTTAAATTATAGAAATACATGCAAGAATAAGTCTTGATAATAAAAGTTAGTTATTTGACTGACTTTCAATTTCTGTGGATTTCTATGATTTTGATTTAAATATGGAAATTAGTATTTTTTAAATCCCAAGCTTAGGATCTGAAAAAATAATCGTAATAAGCAGGAAATTGCCTTAAACGGGAGCGTTGAAATGGATTTTACTGAATTTAGATTTCTGAGACAAAATATGATTGCTGTCAATTATGTATACAGTACAGTCTCGCTAATCCGGTCTCCGATGATCCGGACCTCCGGCTAATCCGGACGGCCCAAAAGTTTTGTTTAGTTATAGTATTTTACAGTGCACAATCAGTCTGCTGTCCACAAAAATATTTATTTTTATACGTCTATATTTGTTATTTTTCAAAGGGGTTTTCCTACTTTAATACTCAAATAATATAATTTATTCATTAAAATATGAAATAGGTGTACCACTTGTTTGTTTCTTTTGCCTACTAAAGTAGAAAAAACTTCTTTGAAAAAATATATACAAATTAGATCACCCAACACTACAACGTACGTGACATCAGAGACATCTTGCGATAAACAAAAGATAAAGGACCGCTGACTAAACGGATAAACAGTCTATCCGTCTGGCGTCAGGTCAGTTGTTTTGTCGGACAGATGCCACTTTTCCTGCTTCTCGCAAGATATCTGCTCAGTTGTCATTTAATTCTAGTGCGATATTGATCTGTGTTTTTTATTTACGTCTCGTTCAGTGTTCAGTGAAAATGGCGACTAAACGTAAGTCAGTGACAGTGACAATGGAACAAAAACTCCAAGCTTTGTTTCGTATTGATGGAGGTGAATCGCTTATTAAAATTGCAAAAGAGTTAGGTGTGGGAAAACAAACTGTTTCCGATCGGAAAAAAAAGCGACAGGAAATTGAAGATTTTTGTGCAAAAATGGTTAGTAAAGACAGTTTAGGCGGCAGAAGCACTTTAAAAAAAAAAAAAAATGAAACCCTAGATGATGCTTTGTATGTTTGGTTTTGCCAACAACGGGAACAGGGTGTTCCTTTATCGGGTGTAAATTTGCAAACGATCGCGCTGAAACTGAATGAAAAGTTAAAAGGAGACCCTAATTTTACTGCCAGTGTGGGATGGCTGTCACGGTGGAAGGAACGACACGGCATCCGTCAACTCGGAATAAGTGGTGAAATTTTGTCAGGTGACAGTGATGCAAGTGAAAAATTCAAAGACAAATTTGGCAAGTTTCTCAGAGATGAAAACTTACAACCTTGTCAGGTGTTCAACGCTGACGAAACTGGATTAAATTATAAAATGTTCCCAAAAAAAAACTTTAGCTTCCAAATTAGATTCAGTAGCAAAAGGCCATAAAGTTAAGAAAGAACGTATGACTTTGCTGCCCTGCAGTAATGCTTCTGGCGATCTAAAATTTCCACTTTTGGTGATAGGGAAATCCGCAAAGCCTAGGGTTTTTAAAAATGTAAATTTAAGTGTTCTACCGGCCCAATACAAGTTCCAAAAATCAGCGTGGATGAACAGTCAAATTTTTAAGGACTGTTTTTTTGAAAACTTTGTTCCAACAACAGAAAAGTTTTTAAAAGAGAAAAACTCCCTCGAAAAGCGGTTTTACTAATTGATAATGCCCCATGCCACCCAAATGAAGAAGAATTGCGTCATGGTGACATTTTTGTTAAATTTCTTCCTCCTAACGTAACGGCTCTCATTCAGCCGATGGATCAGGGCGTGATCGAAGCGATAAAACGGCGATATAGGAAAAAGTTAATTTTATCGCTTTTGGAACAACAAGAAGCAGATCCAGCTACAAAATTTATTGAAAATCTTAAAAAAGTGACTATAAAGGATGTCATTTATATGGCTGCAGAATCGTGGGAGGAAATTCAACCGTCTACACTACAAAAAAGCTGGAAAAAATTGTGGCCTGAAATGCCACAGGAAAGTGGAAAATCTGACAGTCAACCTACTAATGACGACAATGAATTTGTTCAGATTTTTCAACAATTGGAGGGTTGTGCCGAGTTGAAAGACACTGATATTTCCGAGTGGATTATCAGTGATAATGACATTGGTCATCAAGTGCTCAACGAGGACGAAATCGTCGCGGTGTGCACTGCAAACGCAGAAAATGACAGCTCGGAAGAGGAAGACTACACAGACGAACCTGTCAGCCTAACTCATGATGAGGCGGCTGCAATGCTGGAGGGGTTGATGACTTACTTTGAGAAACAAAGTGATACGTCAACTGCTGAGCTACTGACCTTGAAACGCCTACGAGATCGTACTGTGAAACGACGTCATTCATCGTTAAAACAAAAGAACATTACGGACTTTTTTCACTTTTTTTAAGTTTGTTTTTGTTTCAGTTTCATTTTTGTTTGAGTTTTTTGTGCGTTTATACAGTATAGTGTAAATAACTTTATGTGAATACTTTTATTCAACGAGAAAGGTGCTTAGATATTTATTTATGTCATGACTTTTCTGTTATAATTATAGGATTTTTTGCTACATAAGCTATGAAATACTGTACTGTAAGCTATATTTAGGCCTCAATTTCACTAAAACTACAATTTCAATATGTTTTCCCACCTAAAACACATATTGTATGCATTTGTTTGGCTTTTTCCGTCTAATCCGGACTTTCGTTGATCCGGACCGGGTCCGGTCCCATCAAGTCCGGATTAGTGAGACTGTACTGTACTGTCAGCTTACAAAATAGAGGAACCCAATTAATGTAGTTAAAATTATTACAAATTTGTAAGAAAATTATTAATCTTTTACAGGTTTTAATTATGTTTTTACTGTTTTTCATTTTGTTAAATATTTAATTTGAAGATATTTTTGAATCTTAAAAGTATTCTTTTTTCCGGTTAAAAATGAATGTATTTTCAGTTACCTTTCTAGTATTGTTTTAATGATAAATTTGGCTTATATAACTTGTTTTTGTTTTGTATTTGACTTTACTGGCATCAGTTTTTTCAGATAAAACCTTTTTAGTAAGTTAAGTTTAAAATTAGGATCATTTAAAGTACCTAGAATTTGGTTAAGATATGTTGACAATGTATTTGCTAATTTAATAGTACTAAATATAATTTTGATGTTTTTTTAAACCTCCGTAATAGGATACCTAGTTCTATCAAGTTTACTTATGAATCAGAAAACAATAATTGTTTCCTATTTTTAAATATTTTATGCCATCTAACAAAACATGAAAAAAAATTTGATATTTGTAGGAAACTTACTTACAATAATAGATATATTTTTAATAGCTCCAACCATTGTAATACACATAAGATAGAAGCGTTTAATATAATTTTATCAAGGAAGGGGTTAGATATAACGATTTTGATACACAAATTGTGGATAATATTGTTAGAAAACAAAGATCAAAATACGTTTAAGTAAATATAACCTTCTTCAAAAAGAATATAAAAAATGTAGTTATATTAGCTTACCTTTTGATATTTTAACTAAAGAGTTAGATTCGATTTTTAAAAACATAAATGTTAAGATAGCCTACAAGAGTTAAAATAAACTTAACACGTTGAGTACGGCAAGCATGCATGAATGCTTGTGCTCTACTGCTGTTCATGGCGGTAGTCGTTCTTGTACACCCCGCTCTCTCTCTCAATTCATTGGTTCAGTATGAGGTTAGCCATTGACGGAAAATTTTGTGTTCCTCTGTCAGTTATTAAGCCAGTCTTTGTGAACATTTTGGTGCATTTCTTGTTTTATTCCACCATTGCTGCCACATTAGGGACTGTGTTATCGTATTAGTGTTACTTGAAGTGTGTTATACTAGTGTTTATTAGTTTTTGTACAGTAAATATAGATAATGAAGATGAATTATTGGTTAATGTCTACTTAGACAAATGTTGTTACAGTAGACATTCTTTTATAATTTATTCTTGTTATCCATATTCATTGTACAAAAACTAATAAACACTACTATAACACACTTCAAGTAACACTAATATCCGATAATAAGTTCCCTATCCAATAGTAATGAAGGAAAAAATGCACCAAAATGTTAACAAAGACTTACACAATATCCGACAAACGATTCAACATTTTCTGGCATCAACTAACCTCACAATGAACCAATGTATTGAGAGAGAGAGAGACCTGGGTGTACAAAAATACCTACTGCCACGGACTCCAGTTGAGCACGTGCGTTCCATGGGCATTCATGCATGCCCGCCACACTCAACGTGTTGAGCATTTATTATGTAAATTTAAAGATAAAATTCCAATGTTAGAAAAATCAGGTATTTATATGATAATTTGTTATACATGTGATGAGATGTATATAGGTCAAACTAAAAGAAAAATTTTATCTAGATATAAAGAACATCTTATGCATATTGAATATATAATAGGCCTGAAAAATCAAGTGTAGCAGAACATATCCCCCATATTCAGCATGTATTAGATCAAAATGTTATATTAGCTAAAAGTATTACCTCCATAAAATCACTCTATAGTTATAAAAGTATTTTTATAGTCACACCAAATAATATTGAATGAGGCTTAAAGGTCTGTCCCTAACTCACCTCTATATTCTTTGCTTTATTAGTCATATTTTGAATACGATGCATTATTTTAATTAGTTTTTATTTTATTTACTGGTATTAGCTGTAGTTTATATTACATATTTATTATTATAGTTTAGTCTTTTCAGATGTAGCCTATATGGTTAAAGATGGTCGATTTTTGTTTGTTGGTCAAGGGCAGAGAGGGGGCGGAGCTTACCTCATGCTTATATATAGCAACCTTAGAGAATAGTTGGCGTCAGTCTAGTTTGTAACTTATTGTTTTCTAGATTGTAATTTTGTAATAAGATCCTCTGATGATGATGATGACAGGGTTATCGAAATGTACATAGGGGTTTAATCTTAAGTAACTTGCATTATCAGTTATTTTTGTGGTATTGGGGTTGTTTCCAATATTTTTATTGTAATATTTTCAAAGTTAAATTTTCTAAAACATTTAAAAACTAGTGTTTGTTACCCACTTAAAAAGTTATTGTATATCTAGACATCATAATTAACACTACCAATATTTATCAAGTTTAGATGTATCCTTAATTTATTTCTATTTATAAGTTTGTTCATAAATGTTGATGTTTCACGTCAATTACGAACAATTAAATTTAGATTAACAGTGATTGAGATCTAAATTAATTTGTTCAATTGTATTCATTATGAAGTCTGTTAAATTGTATTGACTCTAGAAGTCAACTAGTTACTCAAAAAAGGCGACCATTTGGGTTTATTTTGATGGCTCTGGAACAACGTGTAATAATAGTAATCTGTTCATTAAAAGATACCACTAGGTATCGCAAATGGTGGTTGACATACTTCAAATATATTGTATAAAGGTGTTTACTATTGTTTTTATTTCTTAGGGCAAGATTCAAATTCGACAAAGGGTCTTGAAAACAACTTGAAGTTTGTCACAGAATCGAATCACAAGTTCATCAATAGGAATTCACTTACTGAGTAAGTATCCAGTATATAAATAGCTGTTTGTATTGATATTTATTGCATTGTAATTGATATTGACATTGCATTTTGTGTGTCTATGTCATACTCCAAACAAAAAATATCACAAAACATCAAGATATAATTAACACAAATATTTGGAGAAAAATCAAAGTATTTTAACTCTATACTTTCTTGGCCTCAATATTTATTACGTAATGGTTTAGGAACAAGTCAGGACTGTCAACATTTTAAGTGCATTTTAAAAATCCAACTAGCTAGTTCTTAAAATTAATTACAGTAACCTTTAAATAAGTAAATGAGCAATATAAAACCTTCAAGTGAACCTTTGAGTAATGTTTTCATAATAACATTAATATATTTAAGGTAATCCTACGTGAAGGATATATAATTAAGAATATGGTGTAGAAAATATCATTTGTTAAAATTAATTAATTTGTTGAACTTATATAAAAAACTATAGGTTTTTTAAAATTATGCTTTGGTAATCAGTGCTAAAACTTATATAAGTTAATATATTGTATATGTACTTAAACTTTGTTTAATTTTATTTATTGTGGTAAATAATTGTTCTGTATTCAATGAATTTCCTAATTTAAACTAATCCCTATTAGTTAAATAATAGAACTTGGTAAAAGACAGTTAAACATAGACACTCTAGTGATACATTTCTCCAAAAGCTCTATATACCACTCACAAAAAATTTAAGAATTCAAGAATACAAGCTTGTTGAAGAATTTAGATTCAATAGAAATACCCTAAAAAACAAATAGCCACAAGCTTTACAAACATATGCAGAATCTTAATAGGTGTAATTTGGAAAAAAAAACTATTTCTTCTTGTAGGCCCATTGTATAAAGGGTTGATATATGAGTAAAAGGATAGCCATGCAACTGAATCATTATGTGTTTCAACACAAAAACTGAAAAAGTATTACTAGAATGTTAGATGAAAATCTACAGAAATTAGGTATCCAATATAAAGATATCTTAACATTACTAATTCCAGAACAGATCAGAAAAAGACAGAGCTTCCAGGACCAAAGAAGAGAGGAAGGGTGAAAGAAAAAAATAGAATTTATTACAAGGAAATTAAAATCTGCTGTTCGGCGTTTCAAACCTAAAAACGTATCTAAACTTATACAACTATTCTTTGAGCTTAGCTTGTGAGGTTATGTTAATACAAATAATGGGTTTACACAAAACTGACAAATTAATCTTTTATTAACTCAAACGTTTTTCAATGACAAAGTTATCATCATCAGTGAGTGTTGCTACTACAAACTCTAACTTGGAGTTAATACAGGTGTCGGTTATTAAAAAAGGCGGAAACTTCGGAAGTCTTAGTTTGTCACGGTCTTGCATTTGTTTTGAATTATGAAGAAAAAGTGGAGGTTGCCTGTCATTATGTCACTCTATGGCACTTTATGTGAACTCATGGCTAGTTGATGCATTTTGTTTGCCTTATCAGTTGTTCAAAGCCCTCTGATTTACGTCAGCTTTACATCAATTTTTGTGCAGTCTTGTCTTATTCAATTACCTGCAAAAACTCTGTGTCAAGAAACCTTAACCTCAAACATAGTGTCAAAATGTCGCTATCTAAAAAGTGTTCAATGAAAATTAAAATAGAAAAATAAAATGTCTATTATGGTATTTTTATTGTTCAGATGCTTATATATAGATGTACCTACTGCTTGCATTGTACTGCAGTAGATCCGAGTAGGCAGAATCTCTACTGTTAGTACATTTCTTGGATGTATAAATGTGACCTCTTTTAGAAAGGTTGCATTATGAAAATACAATAATTTGGCAACGTCACAAGCCAGTGGTATAGGAAGTGGTAGTGAGGATGAAAAGGCAGAGGCAACTCAGTACCATGAAATAGAATCTGCGTGTTTAAGTGCTCTGTCTGTTCTAGACCTGTTGTCATAGTTGGTCCTTGGTCGTTGCGATTAATGAGTGGTTTATCAATTTTTTAGTTTTTGAAATGTGTATAAAACCATTACGAAAAGCTAGTTTTATAAATTTTTAGTTAAATGAACTAACTAGTAAATAATAACTATAACTATAGAATGTAATTATACTTAGACAAAATATCATCACTAGTAAAGAGTGGTAATGTTTTTGTTTTACTCAAGATACTTTTTGTTAGCTTGTGGGAATAATTCATAAAAATGGACTTTGAAATGTGGAAGAGGATATCAAATGAAGAAATAAGCCCTACAAGGAACTTGTACAACACCATTAGCGGCAACACTGGCAAAAAAATTTACTGTGACGAGTAGAGTTTGAATAAAAATGCTTGTGGTACTACCACTTCTGAGGCTGAGGGTGACTTATTGCTGCCGAAGTGAATGTGTTTTAATTGATATCCACTTGTGTATTCTGTGTATGTATTATAGTGTTTCTTTTTGAAATTAATCTAATGCTTTTGTATTTGGTTATGATTTATTGAATGACATTTATAACAGATATGATCTTTAAAGATGTTCTGAGATTTATTTAGAAGACAATGCTTTGGTTATTGACAATGATTTCATGCCTTTTAAATATATCTAATACAATTTAATTAATTTATTCAATCCTAACAACTTATTCTTATACTGTTTTTTTCATTTTATTGTTTCTTGATTTTATTCTTCTGTTTCTTATTGTGTTTCTGATAACTTATTTTATCATTTTAAGTGTGTTTAGGTGATAATGTTTAGGTAATTTAATTTAGGTGATAGAGAAACATTTTATTTATTCTTAAAAAAAAACGCTCATCCTATTTATTGCATAATAACCTTGGGTCAGAAGCTTCAGGCTTGTCTGATTTAAATTATGTACTAAACAGTTGTTTTCTGTGTTGGTACCAACATTTGACACACCTAATTGAAATATAATAGATTGGATTTATTTAGATCTATTTTAAATATTTTAGGTTTGTTTTGAAGTTGGAAAAATTTCAAGCAATAATCTTGTGAATGCCTATTATGAATTTCAAATGCATTAATTTTTAAAAATATTTAGTTCGTTTTGCTATAATATTTTGTCAATAATAATAATAATAATTATTATTTTTTTCAGTCATAAACAAGAATTGCCCTTGTATGGACGTCATGCCGCCTACAAACATACTACTTCAATTGGACAGGTAAAAATAAAATTACAATGTTATTATACTTTTATTTGCTAATAATATATTGAATGTAAACAGGCTTATGAGTAAGGTTCGGTTGTTAAATCTTGTTTAATATTATTGCATGTGCAGTTTATAAAAGTTATTCCATCTCTTACATCTCCAATAACAAAGTATTCAATTTATCGTTGTATATTCTAAAGTGCCATTAATTTTAAAAAGCATTTACTAGCTTAGAACTTAAATTGGGAAATATCTGGTGATTTTATAATTGAACTGTAATTCATAAAACTATGTTTTAACACAACACAATCACATCAAGGAAATATACGTGTTATAGTATCATGAGTAAATTGGGGATGAGTCTGTAAATATTTTGAGTATAGAACTAACATCTAAACATATTCTATCTTTGATATATATAAACTGTTATATAGTAATGAGCTGGTTATATTAAATGATAAATGAGTAATAAAGGCCAGATGTTATTGCCTTGGATCCAATACAAGATTAATGATGTCATTACATGTGTAAACTAACTTTATACATCATCACATGGATTATCATTTTAGGTCCTGCTTCTAACTGTTATTGAACAAAGATTTTGTAAAAAACATATAAATTCATGATAATTTAAATTGCAACGTCATTTTAATTCTTGGTCATAGTAGCTGGGTTTAACCCGTTTAAAGCTGTGTTCCTATAACTCATGCAAAATTATTAAGTGATTAATATCGAATTGTGAAACACCAAACAAAATTTACTTTTACCTTGTAAAGTGATAATTCTAGGAACTTAGGGTGTAATGATTTTCATGGCAGCAGTAGGTCATCAGTGGCATTTGAAAAAAGTTGTGTTCCTATAACTCATGCAAAATTATTAAGTGATTAATATCGAATTGTGAAACACCAAACAAAATTTACTTTTACCTTGTAAAGTGATAATTCTAGGAACTTAGGGTGTAATGATTTTCATGGCAGCAGTAGGTCATTAGTGGCATTTAAAAAAAGATATTCTAATACTAAAAGTAATTTATGAAGAAAGTTGGTATGCCACTATTAAGTGATTCATCAAAACTTACTGCGCTTGAAAGAATGTCCACACAATGACATATTCAGTGCAGGTGATACACATTTATTTTTCAATTGTTTACACAACAAAATGTTAGCTTAAAATATGATTCTTGTTGTGGTGATAAACACAGTAAACAGAGAATTATTGCGTAATTTGCTGGAAACGTATTTGGAATTAAAAATACTAAATGTAGGTTTTTGACAAAAATAAAACTGTGCCAGTTCTGAGGAGTTAAATCTTTTTAAGTAGAATACAGATTCAGCAAAAAGGTGTGATGACTGGTGGACAGAAAAAGACGAGAAAAAAGACGAAAAAGAAAAGTTGTACTATTTCTTTATAAATGCACTGTACATCCATGAAACATCAATTCTGTATTACATCACTTAAAAGTCATACTTTTTCTACAGAACATAACTTTGAGAATAGAACCAATGGACCAGAGAATAATAAATTATAAGCTTTACTGTAAAAAAAAATCTTATAGAATATAATCAAACTATCCCTGCTAATATTGTTTAAGTCCAGGGAATGCATTTCAGAATTATGTAAATTATGCACTAACGATGTACCCAATGAATAAGCTATTGGCCTTTAAATGTGGGCCATGTACTTTTTGGCCTGGCCGCCTAAATCTATCCTATGAAAGAGGTAAGTGGTTCCCCTATTCTTCTCAAATATATTACAATAAATTTGCATGGTACAAATTAATATAGGCAGAATATTGTGTAGGAAATTTAATACATAGAGTATTCAAAATACTGTATGTATGAAAAATACATTTACTCAAATAGCCCTACCTTTTTTGGCAAAAAACTTCAATAAATATAATTAATTATTTGTAACCAGAATAAAATTGTAAATTGTTACCTCTACTTAACAAATAACTATGTAACAAAAATGTGGCCTAGGTTTTGAATTTTATTTTATAGAGATTCTTTTGTACTTTTGTATATAGCATCTAAAATAGTATTTTATATAAATGTCATAGTTTAACTTTAAATGAACAGCCTGTTGTATATAGAACTTATTTGACTAAGAAAAACAAGTTTAATGGCCACTACTAGTTTTAAAATTTATTTTGTTTGTATATAATAAGAACATGAAGTCCACTCAGTGAATATTATAGACAAGAACAACTTTTATATCTTGTAATAAAATCCCATATAAGCTCTCTTTGAAACAGAATAGTTTAGATTTCTGGTTTAGATAAAGGAAGTGGATTTCAAATTTGAATCATACAAAGTAATAGTGAACAGATACAATTTCTGGTATTTCAAACATTATTTATAGTTAATTGATTATAGTCTCAAATTAGTTTGGAAGAAAGGCTCCATTAGCAACAACAAATCAAAATATGTCATAATATTGGGTCAATATTGGACTTGCTATTTTGATTACAGATATTGGACCCCTCTCGGCATCAGTCTTTCCAAACACCAAACCAGAGTGGGTGGGTATTTTTCATGTTATGTTGCATGAATGCTTATTAGTTTTTGCTTTATCTTTTATGCTCCAATTTGCAATAAAACTTTAGCTTCCATTCACAATTAAATTTTATAAATAATTGTTTATACATTTTCTGTATATCCTAAATCTTTTTTTTGTTAAAAATTCTGTCGATAGATTTGTTTGAATTTTGTCTACAGATGTTTTGTTAATTGGTGAATATAGTCTCAGTATTTAGTGTACAAAAGAATAACATATATTTTTTTAGTACTTGTCTCATTATAACCTTGAACTACTCTGTACATCATTTAACATGTTAAGGCCCATATTTGTCTACAGAAAAACGTCTGATATTTAAACTTCTATAATTCAAAGTTTTTCATTGGGTCTGAAGCTTTTCCTTTATTGAAACCATAGTAAAATGGATGTAAAATGATATAAGTAAGAATATGAGTAAGATGTGAGGATCTGTGGTGATAGGAATTAAAAACACAGTATATTGGGAGAAATGGTAACGTATAATTAGGGACTCTAAAACAGTTATGCATATGCAATATGATATATATTGATTGTGTATCACTATTCGAAGCGAATGCCATGTTACAAAATGAAAAAATCCCGTCCAGTTGTCAGAGGAAACTCCCGACCAGCTGGGTTTGGAGGTCAGACCTCAAACCCCATGTTACCCCACTGCGACTGATAGTCATGTCACAATAAAATCATATACATTTTATAATAGACCTTGAATGAGAAATTTATTTTAACAGCATTGCATGCTTGACTGTATGTAGGATCTGTTATAATTTCCCATAAATTGTCATAATTCGTATTGCTGTTATTGTTATATTGTGTATGGATCATCAAATCTTGAACAATATTGTTATCTCTTGCAGGTCTGTAACTAGATTTATTTTTTTTTATCTGCTTCAAACTACTCGGTAATACCTTTTTTCTGCAGTGTCCCATCCTTACATTAAAAAAAATAATAATAGTAGTAGCATTTCAATCATCTTATTTTTGGAAATTACGTTTTTTTGAAACTGGTAAAGTATTGAACTTGGTTAAAGGAGCTGTTCATGATCATGTAAGCGATGCAGCGCCATGCTATCCTAACACTTTTTGTGTAAAATAAATTGAATTGTATGCTTCAAAAAATCTTTAATTGTAATATTTTCCTACAAAGGTCATCCAAAAGCGACATATCTAATTTCCTTTACTGTCGAATAACACATCGATCCATCAACTAAACTAATAATACGTTTGGTGAAAGTCACCATCCTTAAGCTCACTTTCATTGAGAAGGGATAGCACACTATCAGTTAGCAATAAACCTTTGAATGGCAGTGACTGCTCAGATACATAGGCTGTCACTTCTCTTAACGAAATGGTCATCAAACCCATCTTCAAATACTTTCAACATAATACTATTTATATGCTCACTCTGCAGACAATTGAATAATTATCATGAATGTAATTTTTTTAGAATTGAAAAACTCTCGGAATGACTTGAACACTTGGTCACATGATAAATTTGTCATTTGAAGATATTGCTTAACATGAAGACTGTACAAAAGAGTTTTGAATCAGTGCTAATTATACTTTGTTTT
Source organism: Prosapia bicincta (assembly GCA_036971475.1). Taxonomy (NCBI): domain Eukaryota; kingdom Metazoa; phylum Arthropoda; class Insecta; order Hemiptera; family Cercopidae; genus Prosapia; species Prosapia bicincta. The sequence continues at coordinate 230,976,930 of JBAIZL010000005.1, forward strand.
ATAATCTTTAATAATAATAATATCTAAAGATTTCAATAGCCAATGTAATAACTCAGATCAATACAAAATTGCTTTTACTTTATAATAAAAACATTAGAAATAACTACAATGAAATTCACATGTAACTTTATGCTATTAATTTTAAAGTAGTTTAAAAAAATACTTTTTTTATTTACTTTGAGGTCAGTTGAATCACTAAAGAATTTAACCTTTTTTCATAATTTTTATTAGTTGAAGATTGATTTTTAAAACACTTCCACCATTCGGATATTTGTTTTGTATCAAATATTTGTAAAAAAAGTTAAGAAAACCTACTCTCTGTTAACCCTTAGCACTCGACTGTCGGGGCAGCCCCGCCAAGCGTATATTGCAGTTTACTCGTATGTCGGGGGTCACCCGACACGATTTTCAAATGCCTATAACTCGTCTGCGGCGAAGCCCACGACATTCAATCTTTTACCTTTTGGTGCTACACTCTATTGACAATAATGTGAACTAAATTGAAAATGTCTAAAAATATGTGAGTCGTCACAAAATCTAGTTTGCCATTACGTTGTAAGCTGCAAGTAGGTTACAGTTTTGCAGGTTATTTGTTTATTCGTAGTTTGCCGTGGCTTCACGTGCAGTTAGTGATTCTGAATTCCTGATCTTTTACTTGATCCTGATTTATCACTGAAAATGTAGTTCAGTTTCATAAACAAAATAACTAAACCAACAGTTATTTGTAAATATAACTAGTAGGTGTAGATTCAGCTGATCACTATAATGAACCATGCAGTTTTACGAGACGAACAAATATGTGGTGGAGGAAAATGTTTTTCTGGCTATTAAATGTAGCTGTAGTAAACAGTTTTATTACCTATAAAATCATATACATACTATATTAGTAAATAAAAATAGCTTAGTTTACATTTAATAATGCGAGAGAAAACAAAGTTTTCAATAAACAATAATGCAACTTTCAGGTGAGGAATTTGTCTCAATTTAATTACAAGTGGGGAAGCAAAGCATGTTAAAAAATCCGAGTGCTAAGGGTTAAAATAGTTTCTTTCTTGTAAAGGAAGGAATCAGACTTTTACAACCTTGTGGAGGAACAAAAGTAAGGGGATAAATGAAATTATGATAGGATTAGGAGTGGTACATAATTATTCCTTGATATTGGGAGTAGGTAAAAATATTGGCTTGTGTGGACAGGCTGACTTACCTGATATAAAACTTCTCTCAGTCAGGACAAATAGAATGTGTCCCACTATTCTCCCTAAAGTTATAAGTGAATAAATTCATGTTTTTTAGTGTTTTTGTTGTGAGAAAGTGTTGTTTTATTTGAGGGGGAGGTAACAAAGGATTCCGAATCATTCTCAGAATAGGTATGGCTACTGTTATGTTTTTAATTGAAAATTACTCAATGAATAAATTTGTCGTATCTACAACATCTCAGATTTCACCATTGTTAGTATAGTCATTTTATTGGGATACCACATATAAAATAGAATAATTTTTTTTACAGCAAATAACATAGTTAATGGGTAATGTTTTTTCCTCTTAGAATGGCTTTTAATGCCTACTATACTAAAACGTATACTATGCCTCTTATACTGTTTTTTTTAAATGTTTGAATTACATTTTCTAAAAAATAGTCTAGTTTGTAAATATAGTTGTGTAAATTTTATTTAATTAAAATAGAATTCTTTGTTTTGATTCAATTATACTGCTGTGTAGTGTATGAAGTGGGATGATACAGGTAGAGTCACAAACCTTCGGCTAAACTCCACAAACGGCAACTATGAACACACTGATCTCAAGCATCATCACTCCCAGCTTTGGTAGAAAATTGTTTCGTATTGTATAAGTAAAATAATAAATATTTATACTCAACTAAGTAATATTATTTTTTTAAATATAAGATTTGATATTTTTTGAAAAATTATTTTGTATTTGGAAATATTATTAAATAAATGGCATTATTTGTCTTGATAATATTATACTATGTAATGTACAAATTGGAATGACACAAATAGATTCACAAACTTTCAGCTCAACTCTACAAATGACGACTTTGAACATATTTATTGGTTTTAGTTTTGTTAGTTTACGAGTGTATTAATTTTAAACAAAATCAACATATTTATAATTTAAAATAAAAGGTTTGGGAAAATTGTTGATATTTATTTAACAAAAGTTAATATTTGGTGGAAAGGGTTTAGTTCATTCAAAAAACGCTTTTATGTAAAATATTTTAATTTATTAATTAATTTATGCACTTTAACATATTAATATGCAAAACACTTTACATTTTGTTTAATGAAAATTTTTTAAGATTAGGATGAGGTGAGGAATGAGTAGGGGAAGGATAGCGGTATTAAGTGATTTTTGAGAGATTTCTTGGTTTAACAATAACAAATCGTAATTGTGACTTGTATTCTGGTATGTGGTATGTGTGTTGGTATAGTTTGAAACAAGTGCCATGATTCTAAGCTTTGTTAGAACATATTATTAAAGTGTGTTAACTCTTTTTCTAATAATTATTAAATTTGTTAATAACAAATATTGATTGTGGGTCAAGGGTTTGACTGCAGGAACATTCTGTCTGATGGAAACTGTCTAACATTTAATTAGAATATTATAAATTCAATAATTGATAAAAACAAGTAGAAAGAAATAATTTGCTTACAAATACAAATAAATAATAATTGGACGTGTTAAGTAGGAAGCAATATACAGTTAACTGAAAAATATGACCAACAATTTTTTTTTTTAAAGTGACTATGAATATTTTGAGTAGACTTAGTATTTATTTTTTTATTTATAATATTAATTACTGTTATTTCAATGCAAGAAAATAAACTAAACACTTCTAAATTTACTTTTTTTTAATGATCTTTTGCAAAAAAAAGAAAAATAAGGATTATTTAGTTATAAAACTCAAGATTTTACCTCTAAAGTCATCTTTTGATACAACTAAGGCAAAACGAGGCTTCCCCATGAGTAAACCACTACCCAAATCTATTAAAAATCCCTCAACATTGGTGTTGATGGTGTATATACATTCATATTCGTCTTTGTTTACTATGTCGACTTGTTGACATTCATGTTCTGTGGAAAGTAATAAATATAATCATTGTAATTAAAAATTTCATTTTAATATTAAAATTATAAATTCACTAAAAAGTTCTATATTTATCATCCCTGTCTGTACATATATTAGTATAATATTATTATTATTATATTTGTTTCAAAAGAAAGAACATTGCTTGATATAATTAGATGGACTTACTTAACAGCTTTAACACGTATACCATAGCTTTAATACTTTCATGCATTTACAAAAAATGTCTTTTCCTAAGTTTTTTTATATAAAAAAGACTGATTTTAAATATCATCAGTATTAATTGTTTGTAGTAAAAAGTTTGTAATATATCTTAAGTATATAGTTTTATTGTTGTTAAAGTTTAGAAATATCTTGCCTCAAATGATAATTATATAGGTTGTTGAAGAAATTTGAATTAAGACAAAATTAATTGAAGTTGTCTGTTATTTGAGATATATTAACTGTATTATTCAAGCAATCAAACACAACAAGTTGTATCTTGGAAAACTATTTGTTTTATCTAATGGAGTTGAGATTCCAAAATTGTATTAAATTTTTAGCTAAGTTTTTTCCAGTTTTGTGAATCATAGATTATTTTTTCAGTTTAACATTCAAAAGACAATTTATTTGTTAATAGTCAAAATGTTTTAAAAGTTGCTTGACTCTTCAGTGCTCTAGCTCAGGGAATTTGCTTCTTGTAGATTTGTAAGTTATTTGAGATAGTTTGATCCATGTCTTGTATAGAATGGATGATTGTAAGCTTTCCTTCACTAAACCCACATTGAGCATTTGTAATATAAACATCAAGTTTGTTTGATATAAAAGATAAATAAATAATAATTACTTTTTTAAATCACGGGAATAAGAGATAGACAGTTTGGTGAATGCATATGTGAATTAATAATAATAAAACAAATGTAATATAGAAAAAAATGTAAGGAGGAGTCTTCTGCCCTAAAATACACAATTTAGAAAAAAAATGGAGAATTTAACCTGGCGTATGAAACCACTATCGCTACTAATCCTTTCCTCAACTCATTCAAGATGCAACAAAACCCCTGTGAAGTGAGTACATGATCCTGTGTTACCATTTTTGGCAATTAAACCCCAGAAGCCAAGAATGGTTGATGGTTTGCTATCCCACTCCACGTAAGCTAGTTATGGGACCATTACAGCTTGTCTAACCCTCCAGACACTGGCGACTTACTGCGTTTTTCAAGATAGACAGGATTCTGTATCCCCACGACTTCAGTCAGCTCCCATACACTCACTCCATTCATTCCCAACCAACTACTTCCATCCTCATCACTCATCCCCTCCAATCAACTATCCATTCACTTCTTCCCCATCCCCCTTTTCTTTTCATTTCCCCCAACACGGACTTCAAAAAACTAATAAATTCCTTATATACCTGGTTTTGGTATTCATTCAAAACTCAACCCTTCTCCACTCAATTCTTCAATTTTAATTAATTCATTCCTTTTTATCCTCTAGTATAAAGTCTAGAGACTGCTTCAGGATTTATTTTTTGAATAGGCACAGGGGTTTGGGTAGACACAGGGTAGGGCCTAGTTGTTTAAAATTTAAATGGTGTGTTTGAGGGTTTTTCTACTCTCAGGGCAAATAGATATAAAGAGCTAAACAAAAGAGCGATTCTTTTCTATTTAATTGTTGCTTGGTGAGTTCTAAATTTTGCTATAACATTATGAGCATTTCTTTTGATCTTAGATATATAACATTTATATTTGTAAATTATTGACAATTAGGCAGGATTATATCAAATAAATATAAAAAAGTTGGGCATGCTAACCTCACTCATAGTTAATCACTAATGTCAACTAAAAAGTAACCACTATTGTCCTGGTATTCAGTTATTTATACAGAACTTGTTCACTCTGTCAGTGTACAAGTAGTGAAATATGCCGTTCAATTGAGTTTTAATATGTAAAGGTGAATTGATAATAATTTATTTCTTCATGGACAAGCTCTCAGCAGTTCTTAAGGACAGAAACTGTTTCCATGTTTGATGTAGCAGTTGATTTGGTAATTTTGGAATGTAGACTCCAGAATCTAAATGATAATTTTCTTGATTTTAGGAACCATCATAGTATAAGTAACTATATTTTGTCTGTTTATGAATATTTTGGATTGAAGCTTGGATTTTCCATGTTTATGTTTCTTTAATTGTTGAACTGGTTGAAAAATGTACAGGTTGATTGATGAGCAGACAATGTGAGACTTTTTTTTAAAAACAAAGTTTATAAATTTAATTATGACTTGGTGTGATAAAATGTTTGTTTTGTACAGTTTGTTATTTGTAAAGTTTTAAAAGTATTACTTTTTACTAATTTTACACTACTTAACTAAGTGAATACGTAATTGCTTAATTGCTGACACGTTTCAAAACGATCGTTTTTTTTTCGAAGCTAATCATCTACTAGCAGCTTCTGGCTCTTTACAAATGGTATGACAGGGTTGGATTTATGACATTGGGTGAGGTGTCGGCGTCTTGTGTGATGAATTTGAAAAGACTATTGGCTTCGAAGTGTGTGTGGTCATAGATATGGAACAAGATATAGAACAAAAGGCAAATCAAACAACTACATAATTACATTAATACCATACACGAAAACCTCACATTCACTCTCGAGTTAGAAGAAAACAATAGAATAAACTTTCTAGATCTTACTATCACCAAACACAACACTAGAAATAATTTCAAAATATACAGAAAACCAACAATTACAGATATGGTCATACATAATACATCTAATCACCCCACACAACACAAACACGCTGCCTTTAATCATATGTTACACCGTCTAATAAACAAACCAATGCTACAGAAAGACTACAACGAAGAACTTAATACCATAAAATACATCGCCCAACAAAACGGCCACAAACACACACTCATAGACAACATTCTCAGGAAAATAAAACATAAACACCATCTAACAGCCACACAAAAAATAACAAATACATATCCCTCACCTACCACAATTAAAACACACAAAATAGCCTCCACATTTAAAAAACTCCATTACCGAATATCCTACAAAACAACTAACACGCTAAGAAAACATATACAACATTTTCAAAAAGAAATTGACATATACAAACTCTCAGGTATTTACAAATTAACTTGCAACGATTGTCCCAACTATTACATCGGTCAAACCGGCAGGTCATTCTACACACGCTTCGATGAACACATTACCCAAACAAAACAAACAAATCCTAAATCCAGCTACGCAAAACACCTAAATAACACCCAACACACACATACCGACATACACACTAGTTTAAATATTCTACACACATTAAAACAGAGTAAAAAACTAACAACCTTAGAAAAATATGAAATCTACAAACACTACGCAACAGACAGGGAAAATATACTTAATGACCACACACACTTCGAAGCCAATAGTCTTTTCAAATACATCACACAAGACGCCGACACCTCACCCAATGTCATAAATCCAACCCTGTCATACCGTTTATAAAGAGCCAAAAGCCGCTAGTAGAAGGTTAGCTTCGAAAAAGAAACGATTGTTTTGAAACGCGTCAGCAAGTAAGCAATTACGTATTCACTTAGTTAAGTAGTGTAAAATTAGTTTAATCAGTGAATTCAAGATGATTACATCAAGAAACTTTATTACTTTTTCTTTTGAGATTTGTTACTAGTTAATTTTGATGAAGAATTACTAAGAAAAATGTATAGATAGTGTTATGTTTTTTTGACTGCATCTATTTATTAAGTAATATTTACGTAATAATTTATTAAATAATATTTATTATGTTTCTTCATAATAAATTATTTTGTTACACTTAAAACTATTTAATCTAAATCTTATTATTGTGAGGTTCAAAAATGTTCACATTTGAAAAATTATAAAGTTGTATTATGCTTTAGATTCTCCCAAACATGTTGGAACAAACTGTTAATCCATAATATTGGCAATAAGATAATAAAATAATTAAAAGATTTGTGTTCTACTTATTAGGTGTATTAATTTATTTAGCAACAAATAATTTGTTCAAAAAATATATTTTTAACACAAGATATATTTAAATTCTTCTTTATAAAGCTCAAAGTTTTATTACAAGATTTTTTTTCAAGATTTCTTTATTAAACTTTAGAAAGTTTCAGTGTTGTAAAAATATATTATGTTCTATGGAAATTTATTTAGATTTTAAAAATTACGTTTATTTATTAATGGTTAATGTACTAGTTTTTTCCTGGCAAATAAACAAATCAGTCAACAGGCCAAACAAGATTAGTGTAGAAAAAAACATTAAAATAAATAAATAAATCAATTTAGTAGAGCAGATATACAATCTTAACAATAAAGTATAAAAGCTAATTGGGTGTTGTCCTGCAGGAATTTTATATATTTTGAAATGCATTCATTATTGGCCTCAAAAATGTTTAACAACTTTACTGTGATTATAATTTAATTAAATGAGTAGGGAAATCTTATATTTGGTACTTTACTTGATGGGTAGTGGATAAAAAAAACAATGGGTAGTAACCATTGCTAGACAAAAAAAAACTTTACACATCCAATTCACATAGTCTATTATAAAAATTGATACAGCCTACTGTTAGCTTAACAAAATATATTTTGCAACAATATAAATACATTACCCTTTCTAAATAATTTTTGTTTGAAATGCTTAATTTTTTATGCACCTTCGGTAGTTATTTTGAAAATAGGTTATATTTATATTCTGAATTGTGTCAATGATGAAATCAAATTTCTTCAAGCAGTTTTTAACTTTGTAAACAAGGAGAAGCTCACTATGGTCAGAGTTGGGATGGAAACACTGCATTTATAGTTTAATCAAATATACAATATTTCTGATATAGGAAATTTGAAAATAGTAAACATTACATCCAAATAGCATCTAAGTGAAGACCAAGACGCCTATTAATGTTAAAGCACTGCCATTTTTGATTTTTTGAAAATCTGCAAGACATTTGGTTACACTTAAGCTTTGTATACAAGATGTAGATAGAGGGAAATTGTTACATATTATCCCAAATGATTTGCTCCCTCATAAAGTAGTTCTTTTTTCACTTCCTCATTAAATTGGTACAATTTAAGAAGTTACATTCCATATTTATTGTCGATTTGTTTAAAAATCAAATAATTGAGGAATTCTGAAAAATATAATTATTTATTGAATAATTTCACTGTGGTTTCAGTTTGTTCTGATTTAGTAATTAAACTAAAAAAGATTGATAGAATTTTCTATGAAATTTTATAATTAGAAATAAAATAGTATATTTCTATTTTATATACTATTTTAAAAATATATAAAAAAATACTATTTTTATAGTATACTATTTTTATAGATAGTAGTATTAGGTGGCCAAGTATATTGAAAATAATCATTACTACTAATTAGAAATCCAATGGATGAATTTGAAACTTCTATAAGAGTTCATTTCTTTATTTTTATTCCATTAAAAAAAACCTTTGTAGTATTACACCCTACATTCAGAATTAAAATATAAGATTTTTGAAACAATGTTATTGTAAAGTAGCTCTAACATATCTTTTGTATTAAAGTGCATTTAGAAGAAATGAAAAATCTTAAATGATATTTTGAAATGCTGTAAAACAAAAATAAAATATGGTAAATATTTTATGAAACAAATAAAACTCCTCGTATTTTCATAATTTGTCACAATAACTAATTGTATTGTCTTTTTTTGTTTGTATCTAAAACATTAGTTTTATTGGTTTACATTTTTTTTCAACTCTTCAAGCCAGGTTCCCTGCGTTGTCTTATGGGGGCATTTAAATGGCAGTAAAATTATTTTTGAGTGCGCTTTTTTGTTTCGTCTTGAAGTTTGGATTCTATATCTAGCATATCTTAAGATAAAGAGTAAAATATATAAACTCATCTAAAGAAGCTCTTACAGTGTTTTATAATAAATACAGCTGTATTAGAACAGCACTATATCAAATCTGACAGCAATTTACCTCAAGTTTTATGAGAGGGCATGTATGCTAAAACTAAATTTGGTGTTGGTGTGTCATTTTAAAGGTAATTATATCAAATGGCATATGCAAAGTGATGTGTAAATTAAAATCATTTCACACATGATATCAAACGCATTTTAACATTTTTGCTGGGTAAATCAACTAGAGTCGATTTGACAGCTCTTAACATTAACTGGTTAAATCAACTGCAATCTACACCATCAGAATATGTTTCCACTGTCTTCATAATTTGACTATAGTTCCGTGTGTTTGAAATATATTTATTTCAACTTTGTTTGTGCTGTAATCTTTCGGTACAGTTTTAACTTCAACTTATACAAATTGAGGTTTTCTTTACGTCTATTGTGCATTGTTTGTTCGTTTGTTTTACAGTTCGGTACAGTGTGTTTTAATACTTCATGGTTTACTTTGTGAGCCATCATGCATATTTTATGAAACGTGTTCTATACAAATACAGCAATGGAAATTAAGTAGATTTGTTTTTTTTTAAATTCTACATGCCCAATGAGTAGTGAATGCAATATTTTGTTATCTTATGGGTTAGGATGCACTGCTGCCTTCCTTACCTTATCAATCAGTCTTAATTCACTTGTTGACATTCAGTTTAGTTGTTTTGTATGTAATCAATATTATTTGTGTTTTTGTTCTCTCTTGTGTCAAATATAAATGTAAACATTTGTTTTGAACATAATTTCTTCATTTCAAGTAATAAAACGTCCTGGTACGCCTCTCTAAGTATATAGAATTGGTTTTACAAAATGTCCCTAGATTGGTTGTATAATAGAAAATACCCTATTGGTTACTTTATAAAGTGCAGTAAATTTATTTTATAAATTAATACTAATGTAAATTAGGCAAGTGAAAGGGAACTTTTGTTGAATAATTTTGTAAAAAAAAGCTATATAGCAGAATTGTTGTACAGTGAATGTTTTCAGTGGGTTTTGAAATAATCATGATTTTGAGGTAAAAACATTAAAATGTTTGGTTTTTTCATTTAGGAAGATGTCTGATTTGGGAATAAAGTTGATAAAACTAGAAAAAGTATTTTTTTTTAATAAAAAATTTTTTGAAAATTTCTGTATAAGGTTTATATATTAATACCCAGCAAAAATATTAAAGTAATCTCTAACCATGACCTCAAAAACCTTAAATTTACATACAAATTTAACAATATGAAACAATATGATAACACACACCACCCAATTTTACATGCTACTTTGATGTAATTACCCATAAAATCTCATATAGAACTACCCAATATGTTTCCTCATCTCCACACTGACTATGGAAGCAAGAGGTTAGTTGTGATTGATGAGAGTTGACAGAGGCACTTATTTTCTTATTTTAAATCAAAGTAATACCTGAGATGGAGAAATGTATGTAACCTACTATGAATGCAATTAACTTTTTTTGTTTAGAGTATACTAAAACTTTATGCTTGTCAGTCAAACATTCATTCATGCAGTTGATGTAATATTCTTAATGAAAAGTAATAAATTATACCCATTGTTTGTAAATCATACTTGTTTATTTTTAGATGTTATCTTATTGTTTATTGGTAATGTTTATTATTTTGTCTAAAAAACATAAAGTAGTTTTATACATTTGTTTGTGCTTCTCAATATTAATTAACTTTGAGTCAAATTTTAAAAGATATTTTTCTCAACAAGAAATAATTTGACATTTTAGTTGTGAGTGTACTGTGTCTCAATAACACAAATCCAGATTTTTTGGACCTTGAAGCGATGCATACAGAGACACTTCGTTCTGTATGAAAAGGTGAAAAACCAAAGAAAAGGTTTCTAAAGAGTTTAGTGTAATTTCTATCTTTTTTTTTTAATGAAAATAAAAAATGTGTCTGAAACTTTTAATGGAATAGTATTTCATGATCTCGGTGATTTCAGTTTTTATTATTTAAAGATTTTAGTCAAAATTTTAATTTTGTAGCTATAAAATTTCTATAGGTGACCAGAGGATTTACATTATATTAAAGCTATTTACTCATATTAACTTTAAAAAATGTTAATAAAGAAAATATGTATTTTAAAATATAATAAATTTTTTACTTATATTTAAAAAATATTTACTATTTTAACGAAAAAATTATTTTTTTAAATACTCTACAAAAAGGTTGATATAATGTTACTCTTTTTCTACTTAGAAGTTGTTATAATGTTCTATGTTTAAACTTTATGATACTCAACAGAATTTTCATCAAAACTAAAATTATGAAAATAAATTTCCTTTCATAATTATTTTGCTTTTACTTTAATTTTAAGGGGAAGGATTTTTTTCATTATATTTTAAAATAAATAAATTGCATTACGTAGACATTAAAAAAATATTGTGAACTTTATTTTTTTCAATAGCTTGGTTTTTTGTTAAAATTGGAATTAATAAAATCCAACATTTGCAGTTTATAAGTTTTGTTAAAATTTATATTAATTATATAAAATGACAATTTTAATTTTATTAGAACAAAATTAATTTTGAAACACTGTTAAACGATTAATGTGATAAAATATGCCTACGTCATCTACGGGATTGTGGCATTCTTGTTTTCCAAATGCAGTTTATTAACTACACTTTGAATTCAGGGATGAGGTAGCACAAATTATCTGTTGGTGGTTAAATTAATTCGATATTTTAAGGGGTAGATTTAGTTTGATATTAATTTATTTTTTCTCAAGTATGACTGAATTTCATTTAATGGTATTTGTACTTAGTGTTAGTGTGTTGATTGTTTAATTTAAAAGACAACAAGGAATTTTCTAGTTTCTAACAAGCTGTCTAATTGGCTATACATTTGTATACATACATTTTAAAGATAAAGATAAACATAAACATAAACATTAGTTAACATTTAGTAAGTTTGAATATGAAATTTCTGGCATATTAGTTATTAGGACCCTTCAACTGTTGTAAGAATTTGAGGTTATAATTCTATGTTTTCTAATTTTTAAAATATTTAATTTATTCATATGTATCTTCTTGAAATTTGTTGAGATTTTCTCACTTTTTAAGACAAAAGAGGGAAAAGTTATGACAACTGGAAATTTATATTTTAAAGTTAGAAATTGAATGTAACAGTAGCCCATCGATTTGGCATTTAAAATATTTTTATAAATGGTCTATGGCACACATTTTGGTAACATTTATTCCTGTAAATAAATGGACTATTGTCAACTTTTACAGTTGGAAAAATGCTGCAGTAAAATCATTTTGGTTTATAAGTAGTATTAAACCTGGAATGGAATGTTTATGTTAAAAGGGAATGTTAAATTAGAGTTTTTAAAAATTTGGCTTTAGATTTTTTAAAATTTTTGTAATTTTAACAGAAATGATTGAATTAAAAAAAAAAAATTTTAACAAAATATTTGTCATTTATTTGAATATTTTGTTAATTTGAATTTATTTTGGAAAATTGTAACAGACATGTAGACCTATACAAAAAATTGTTGTAATCTATACTACTTTAATTGTAAATAATCAACACTCTATACAAATTTAGAAACTAAGCAACTGACACCAAATATAATGCCTTACCATGTTTTTAATTATAGGTTTTGCTATTAATTTATATAAATAATCACTGCTTTTGTTTACTTACTAAGGATTGTCGACTTGTTAATTTATTGTATTGAAAGCAATTTGGCGTAATTATGCTGTTGCTTGCTATTACCTAGGTCAGTAGTTTATCACTTATTCACTAATAAAATTTAAGCAAGTAAAATGTGTATTTTATAACACCTTAATCTTGGCTTTTAAATATTTGCTTAAGTAGTTGAAAGTTAACATGAGCATTTTAATTCTTATATAATCAAGTAAATAATGACAGCAATGCTTGAACTTCATTTAAATAAATAATCACACTGCATGAATGTTTAAGAAAGTACTCAGTGTTATAGAGTATTTTTAGTTAATTAAAAATTCACAAATTCCTTACAAATTTCTTCACAGTAGTCCTCTTCTTCCTTAATTTAACATCTATGGTAATTCTGTGATGGGAAGGACCTCCAAAGGCAAACCATAATTTGTGAGAGTAAAACAGTAGACAGCACACAGTAGATTTCTGAGTTGTAGCTGTTTGTTAACCTATCACATATACATTTGAGTATATTTTGCTGAAATTCACTACATCCTCAACACAATGACTACTGGAAAAAATCAGTCTTTTACTTTGATGCTCAAAAAGTATGAGCTATGTGTATAGGCAGCAAATTCCCTCATCTTACTTCAGTGTTGACTTTAGTTTTATGGAAATATGTGATCTAGTCTCATGAACAGGTCAATTTTCTTTGTATCAGGTAAACACTGCATTTGGTGCATGATGTTTACACTCCACATTTACATCAAAATCTCAGGATTGGCCAGGATTTTTAAATTGTGGTGGAAACAAACATTAAATTTGATATTTTCTGTGTCAAGTTTCTGTCTGATCTATTTTCTGGCGAGTACTTTGGTTTTTATACTTACTAAGGCTATAATGAATTTTGGAGATGTTTCGAAGAACTTGAAGATGCAATGCCTGAATTCTCAATGTCTGGGAAGTTTGAAAATTGTTAAAAAATTTTATAACTGCATGTTCTCAATTGCCTTGAAGCTTAGTTTAAAAGACTAACAGATAATTCTGAACAGCCTAAATCTACTTGGACTTATTCAGGTTTGGTCGACTTGGCATCCTAATTGTGAAAGGATATATTGTCATGTCTCTGGTGGCTGAAGACTAATTAGATTTATTTTGTGCATCACTTTAACATTTTTGAAATCTCATATAAAACATCACTTGATGCAGTAATTTGTTAGTTGGGATATTTTTGTGAACTAAACCTGTCCTAAGGATGGTAAATTTAAAACATAAATACTTATTTTCAAGTTAACATATGTGTGTTTAGTATTTTATATATATGTATATATATATAGATTTTTTTTGACTAGGAGACTGACAGACTTACCTTGGTAAGAGTCCACTCTGTAGTCTTGAAATAGAAACACATAAAAGCATTTTACCAATGATATATTTCAACCACACAGTGGTCTTTGTCAATCAAAGAGAAAACACAAAAAGAAATATGAGAGAATGAAATAAAATAAATGTAAGTTGCCTCTTTACCAACAAAAACCAACTTATATATATATATATATATATATATATATATATATATATATATATATATATATATATATATATAAATAAATAAATAAATATATATATATATATATATATATATATATATATATATATATATATATATATATATATATATATTAAAAGGCTTGCAAAGAGCTGTACAATGGTTGTGGATCTAAGGTTAAAGAGGAATCACATTAATTATATCGGCATAGCAGAGCTAGAAAGGCTGAACTATCCACAATGAGATAAAGTATCTTATGGTAGGCACACTGGTTTTATGCGGATACTTAAAACTTTTTATGCAAGGAAACTAACAGTGTTTTTCCTAAATGAACGTTATAAAAATTAAATATAAATACCTAGTGTGTGTTATTGAATACTTAGTTTTATAGTAAAATAAGATATGTTTGAGTAGATTATTTTTATGAAACATTTAACCTCAAAATGAAATGTCTGTGGTGCAGTTATGACTAAGGTCTAACTAAATGTTTTAAGTCGATCTTGAGGTAGCATGTACATGACACCTGGTTTATGTGGCTGATGATGGGCAAGTTGTATTTATTGAGAGTTGCCTGTCATCACCTCCTATACTCCAGTCTGGCACATCTAATAATTATTATATTATATGATTATAATCATACGCTATTTTACACAATTCAATCACTTTCTACTTACATTTTACTATGTAATCTTTTAGTTAGGACATTATGTAGACACCTCCCCAGGTCTATTCTACTTCAGGAATGCAAGCATTTTTCTCTCCCTTAGTCCTATTCTCCATTATACCTGATCTTTTTTCTACCTTCCTGTGTAGAAATATAAGTGGTAGACGTCTCTCTATGAACGTTTTGGAGAAAAGATGTACTTCATATATTGAACCATGATTCTTTTTTATACACCAGACTGTCTGTTTTATATTCTTACCTTAATCTTATTTAATTTATACTTTAGTCATCCTTATCGAAATTACTGCAAATACTGAAACCAACTGTATATGGAAATGGTATGGTTACATTCCACGTCAAACAATGTACACTTATAATACAGTATGGTATATTTATGCAATACATAATTACACATTCATTTATATATTTACGATTTCCTTCAGTCCAAAAACAAATATTCTATTAGATAGGCTCATACACACACAGACATACATATTCTTTATTGTTAAACACTATACACTAAATTTTTAAACACCTAATTTTAGACGAATAATCTTTAAACACTTTTGATTTGATTTTTAAAAAAACCTGTAATTTATTTTGTTACGATTTTTTTCTAGTTCTTTAACCACTTCCTTATATGGCATGAAGATAGTGCTTCTTCCAGCTCTCGATTGAATTTTAATTCCCATTCTAAAGAGAGGACAATTTCAGTAACGGCTGCAAGCGTTTCCCTAAACATACATTTTACTAACAGATTTTAATGTCAATTTCGGTGATACATTTTTTTACGATTTCTTGTTATCCGAGATAGACACAGGTTTGGTAATTAATTCTTCCAGCTCTTGCTCAAGCTCTTCAGATCTTCGTTTGCTCTTTTCAAAAGATTGTCGACATCTTCACTATCAATGTTGTAAAATCGTTCACCGTTAATTCCATGTGCTCTTCAGACAATTTTATTTCGCTAGCACCATAGTAGAACAGTCAAACAATCCTTTGTGGCCCTAAACCCCGATCATATTTCTTTTCCTTAGTTAAGATTTGGGAAGGCATTCTTTTCCAAAACAGTAAATAGTTTCACTCCCTTTAAAAACTTGATTAACTGTGTAGCCTTTCTCCTAAATAAGATTTTTTAAATGTGTTTCAAATGGATTGCTGGCTTTTTGGTCCACTGATGCTGATTCCTTAGCAATTTTCACGTTGTGAAGAGAAAACAGACTTATAAGTTGTCAAACCACCCTTTACTTGCTGAAAATGATTGACTGTCAGTATGTTCACCACCATTTTGAACAAAATGTTCATACAAACGTCTTAACTTTTTCACAAATAAAAATTGAACTCAGAGGCATCCTTTTTGTGATTGATATTTTATCCTCACACTCAAAGCTTTTCCATTTTGTTGATGTTTATATTGCGTCACACAGAGGCAACTTTCGTTGACTGACAAAAGTCCTTTCTCTGACACTAGTTCTATTTTCTTCATTTTTCTTTATATACTGCACTGTTGACTCGTTAATGCTAAACTGCTTTGCAACACATGTTATTATGTTTTCAATACATTTTAAATTATCTAAAAGGTAAATTTTTTTAAACAACGGCATAATGTTTTTTTGCATTTTCTTGACGCTATCAAAGTTTGATGGCATTATGGCTTGGAGAAACAATTTAAGGGAAAAGATAAAACTAAACAAAACAAATTCACTAAACAATTCCACAATTTGATGTAACATTTCTAAAACTAGCAGACACGACAAGGAAAGCGACACCTGTTTGGTAACTGACGGGAAAAACAAAATCCGAGTTAATTACAGCTGCCAGATATGGTTATCGATGTTTGTATTTTGAAAGTCATTAGATTAGTAGTAAGTAAACAGAAGTGAAGCTAAACTTTTGTATGGATTTGGAAGTGGATGCTAGATTGACTCATCCTTGTTTGTCAGTGACGATAACGCCACTTGTCATAAATAAGGGAACCCTATCTTTCGAGTAGTATGCCCAGTAGTGTACAGTATAATGTATGTTTGGAGAGTAATCAGATTTCTTTGTGATAATTAACTACAGTACTATACAAAATATATAAGACAAGAAAACGTTATTCTACAAGCTTCACTGTAACTATCTTGTCTTTCTTGACTTTTTAATTTAAAAATTATAATACATATTAGTGAGATATTTTGTAATTTTGCCAACCGCAAATATCGAATAGCGAGGGACTACTGTACTAGAAGTGTGTTATATCTGTACCTTAATCCTGTCTACATAACGTTCCTATCTTTACTATGGATTGTAAGGAGTCCTTTAAACAAAACATTATTCTTATCTGATGAGAACAAACTGTTTCCTATAAGATGTGTATACCCCCAACAGGATGCAGAAAGAAACATACCACATGTACTGATGGAAGAATGCATATCCTTTATTTTTACCCTAGTTAAAGAGTATTCCACAATTATTAATAATCTTTATGCCTCTTTAAATACATTTTAATGAATCATGTTACCCATAATTATGCTCTACAAATCCACCTAAAGTTTCTGTCAATTTATTCTAAATCAAAGAATAACTAATATGAAAAACTTTTGGTATTTTAAAATTATATCACATTAAAATTTTTTTTTATGATAGAGATTTAAGCTTTATGATAGAGATTTTAAAATTTAAAATACATTAAAGCTTAAATGAGTATTTTTTCAGTAAGAGAATTAGTTTTTAGTTACATTTAAAATATACACCAAACCTATATGTTTCATACTGTTAAACATAACTGTGTTTAAATAGTATGGACCTTAATTACACTACCTAATTAGCAGTTTGTTTAAAATGATCATTTCTTTCCAATGGTGACTAAAAGTTTGTTGCCTTTACTGTTGAAGTGTTGTAAATATGTTCTCCTTGCATATTAATTTAATGCATATAATCAAGACCGCATTTGACTAAATTTAGTTTAGTTTTACTATTTACAAAATATCGAAATGTTGTTGCTGTTCATGACAAGCTGGTTGTTAAATTGTTAACTTACACTTGGAGGAAACGTTTTTGTCTTACGAGGAGGCTGAAGAAGTCGTAATATCCAAGTGTAAGTTAACAATTTAACAACCTTTAGTTAACAAAAAGTCTGGTCGCAAGTAATAGCAAAAGTGTAATAAGTATTTACAAAAGCTTGCCCTTTCTTAATTTTTAGTGTCTTTTAATATTTATTGAACCTTCCTGGCCTTCGCTTAAACATTGGAATATATATTTAAATAATTTTTGTAATTTTATTTCCTCTTTGTCCTGTAGAATGCAATGGTTTTAATAAACCTTATTAAATGAAATTATATTATTTTTAGAAATTGTTAATTATTATTTCCATTTTCTATTACGTTTAATATTCCACCACTATGCTAATAGTGTTAAGCGTTTATGCTTATCAATCTTCCTTGGTTTTATAAATATAGGTTTTCTGTCATCCTGTCGATATTTTGATGTAAAATTTAGACTTAGCGAATTAAAAAAATTTTTTTTTAAGTAATACTTACAACCTCTAACCACAAATATTTTTATTCTAGTCTTATATAAATTTCAGTTACAAAGTAACCATTCTCATGGATATGACAATACATACTAGCTAACTCTTACAGTTAGCTTATTTATAATGAACCAGACTACTTGCCTCCTCTCAGAATCAGCCTGTTCCCTTAATAAATCGTGGCCACACCCCCTTGTGATTATGTAATCATTAACCAAAATGCACCTACTACTAACTTCACAGTGAGTTTGGCTAAAATTGGTATGTCAATTGTTTATAGTTGTATATGTCAATTAGTCACAGCTGAAAACATTCATATTAAAAAAATACTATATATATATATATATATATATATATATATATATATATATATATATATATATATATATTAAATATATTAAATATGGTGATATGTTTTCTTGTATATATAGTTAATAAATTAAAAATATTTCAAAAACAAGAAACTTTTAATGAATATATTTATTCAAAGCTTTAGATAATTTTTTTTTTCCTGAAGATGCTGATACTATTTAATCGGCGAAAAGCTTTGAATAAATATATTCATTAAAAGTTTCTTGTTTTTGAAATATTTTTAATTTATTAAATATATATATATATATATATATATATATATATATATATATATATATATATATATATATATTGAAAAACATCCTAGTACATCCTAAACTACCAGACCCTGATGCAGAGAAACCACACAAACTTCCTCATGGCTCCTTCCCATGTAATAGACCTAGATGCAAGACGTGTCCAATACACCCCTCAGCAAATAGCTTCAACAGCCAAACAACAAAAATGGTCTTCAAAATACAGGGTCATCATAATTGTACATCGAAAAATGTCATATACCAGCTACAATGTAAACTTTGCTCAGCACAGTACATAGGCCTGACCACGGATGGTCTGAATATCAGAATGAATGGCCACAGACATGATGTTAAAATTATGAATATGGATAGACCAACAGCTCAACATGCTGCGAGTCACAACATCACAACTTTTGATGACTGCTATACCACAAAAATAATTAAATCACTCCCCCCTGATTGCAATCCCTCAGAACTGAGAAGGTGGGAACTATCATACCAGTGGTATACCAAGTCCAGAGAATCCCCTAACTTCAACATCAGATAAATCCATTCATTTTTTTCCCCAAATAAATAGCCTTATCTCTTTTCCCCTGACAGACTTACATAAACTATAATCACTCATATGTTCATGGAAACAATATATATATCTTTAATCTGTGCATCTGTGACATCTGATTTCTACTCTACACAATCTGTGATTACAATTATTTTATTTCATTCTCTCATATTTCTTTTTGTGTTTTCTCTTCGATTGACAAAGACCACTGTGTGGTTGAAATATATCATTGTTTAAGTGCTTTTATGTGTTTCTATTTCAAGACTACAGAGTGGACTCTTACCAAGGTAAGTCTGTCAGTCTCCTAGTCCAAAAAATCTATATATATATATATATATCACTTTCGCTTATGCACTTAAACAAGAATCTTACTTGGTACTTTAAGTACATAAGTGAAAGTGTTAAGTGTATACAAGAAAACAGTGTTGCATAACTACAAATATATATATATATAGCATTTATTGTAATTTCAAAAAACTAAATATGGTTTGATAGACATTGAATTTTATTAATGGACAAAATTGAAAGTTTTATTAGTCAAAACACGATATTTCTACACATAATTTAAACAGTTACTTGTATGATAAATTTAATGTTCTAAAATTTCTACAAAAAATATCAAATTTAACGTAATATCCTTCATTACAAATTGTAATACTTCATTTAAATTTTGATGTGGGAATAAATTATATGCATTGAAGTCATTTTTCTCTCCCCTCTCAATATCTAGCCTTACAACTCAAATTGGTTATTTTACCTGTTGTACCAAAATTGTGTGTTTACAAGAACTATCTTGAAATATGACTTATCACACCCTTTAATTTTAATTAGTCATTTTTTATTAATTTTGCTATTTGTAGGACATTGTTTTAATTGGTACTATTTTCTATCTAAAATAATTCTCAGTTTATAGAAATTTGAAAGATTGTTGTTTGTAGTTTAGTTCACAAGTTATATATTTTTTACTTCCCTATTATCTTAATTTCAGTACCGATTTCATCACTTGTGATGTCGAATTTATTAATTACAATAATTTTGTTTAACTCAAGTAGATATTTTTTTCACTCTATCTATATTTTTAATATACGTTTTATAAATGATTTATTTAAATTAAAATGTTATTTAATTACAATTTTAAATATTTTTTAACAAATTTTAAGATATTAATAATTTTTAAATTTGTTAATTGTATTGCACAAATGAATTGGGTTGACATGAAAAATAATTGCTTAGACATGAAAAATGTGATCCTCATGCTTATCTGAAGCATGAAGACAACACATTAACAAGGGTTAATAGGACTAAACAAAAAGAGCTAGTTTATTACAGTGGTACAATGGTTGAGAAACCAACCATGGGCCTACTAAGCATGTTTTATAGAGCTAAGACAGTTTTGTCATTTGGTGGAAATAGATTAATCTGTGTAGCACTAACGTTCTTTGTGTAATAAAGACAACAGTTTTGCGAGGTGTATCTTATCATCAACTTGGAGTGTTACTCTCTGAATTAAATCTCAAAACCCTATAGTTGACTTAAATTATTCTTATTATTACTACAATTGTAAACTCTGAGCTTTACCAGAATTAACTTACAATATCAGTTCTCTGTTACAAAATATTTTTAAAAGAGGAAAGCATTTGAGTTTTTTAGATAGTTTGTAAAATTTCATTTACTTTACTGCCCATATACCTACTTGATATTTTACTGGGAGAACTAGTTTCATATATTTGATACATTTCTTGTTTATGGATTTATGTAAAATGATGTTTGGCTTGATTTTCAGTGTACAGTTTCACCATAAAATGTTCTATGTGGACTATAACTTATAAATTGGATGCTCAAATTGTTCAAGGACTTCAATGTTTCATTATAGAAGATAAATGTTGAAGCCATCTTTTGTTTAATTTAGTAATGAAATCTAATTAAGGAAATTTATTAATTGTTGTAGATAATACACAATAAAACTAAACATAACCTTGTTTAAAGTGCTTTATTTTAACATTATCCATTTAAAATTACTTTTAACATTTGTGTTTATTTTCTTTTAAAAAATAGGATCTAGAAATTAAACTATTCACCATTTTAAATTAAAAGCGCAGTATTTAACTAAAGTTTCCCAATTTTCTTTACAAACAATCAATAATTGTTTCCTGCTGATATATTTTTGACACAGTTGTAATCAGTGATAAAAAAAAATTCAATAAATACTTTTCTTTTTACATATGTTACTAAAAAATAAACACTTATATTCTAAAGAACGAAACAAGTCATTGTAAGCATCAGTAAACATAGTGGTACAGTACAATTTATAAAAACGTAACGTAACAACTCATATTTTTTGTTGTAAAATAAAATA
Source organism: Prosapia bicincta (assembly GCA_036971475.1). NCBI lineage: Eukaryota > Metazoa > Arthropoda > Insecta > Hemiptera > Cercopidae > Prosapia > Prosapia bicincta. Next base: position 230,998,868 of record JBAIZL010000005.1, read on the forward strand.
GTCAGAATTTAAAGTTACCCGCAATAATGCCAAACTAGTTTTGTTACCTATGTAAGAGTGTAGCACCTCATGGAAGGTAGGTTATCAGTTTTTTTTGCAAAATTAATGGATAGGTCGGATTAGATATTTTATGAGCTCCTTGACTAGAAACATATGAGGTTTTGTAGCCATTCAGCATTATTTGTAATCAAGTTCGAGACATACAGTGCTTATAAAAATATACAAACCCCAGTAATTACATCCATCCAAAGTGTGGCATGATTAACAGAAACTCAGGTAAAGCAAATTATAATATTATATAAATTATATTGTATTGGTTGTAGAATTAATCACCTTCAGTAACCTGATTATTCATGTTGGATACTGAACAGTGTTTTTAAAAATAAGATTTTAATCTAACAGTATATGAAGTTGTGTAATTATTTATATATTTGTTATTTTTATCCAAGATATTCAGGATAAGGACAGTAAAATCCAAAATCTGAAGCAATAAAAACCATTAGTACGAGGTGTGTTTTTTAATTAAGTACCGTTTTGCCACACTATGGCCACAGAGCTGTGGTCGGCGTTTTGCACACGCGCACTGGGTACCTACATCTGTTGTCTATGCACTGACATCATTACAGTCTGATTCTTCCTTGTTTAGGTTGTGTACTGAGTGTTTAAGATGCCTCCAATAATCGTGAGTCCTACTGACTGTGAAATATGAGCTGTTATAAGATTTTTTAGTACTAAAGGCCTAAAAGCTACTGAAATTCGTGAGATCTGTGCAGTTTACGGAGAAAACATTATGAGTGATGGAATGGTAAGAAAGTGGGAGAGATCATTTAAAGATGGCCGCACAAATGTGCATGATGAACAACAGAGCGGGCATCCTTCGGTCGTTAATCAGACAAAACAGACGCTTTACGATTTCCTCCTTTTGGGATGACTTCCTGATGTTTCTCGTAGTGCTTTGTATTACATTGTGACCGAGTACTAAATTACCACGTTGGGTACCGAAAATGTTGACGGATGTGCAGGCAGTGCATTGACTTTCCTTGAGCAGTACCACAACGACGGTGATGATTTCTTAAGCCAAATTGTTACGGGCGATGAAACATGGGTGGCCTACGTCACACCAGAATCGAAGCAACAGTCCGTGGAATGGCGGCATTCAAATTCACACAGAAAAGTTAAGTTTAAGCAAACAATTTCTGCCCGGAAAATCATGTGCAGTTTTTTTGGGACAGAAAAGGAGTATTGCTTGTGGAATTTCTGCCTCGTAATGAGACAATCAATGTAGCAGGGTACTGTAAGACATTGCACAATCTACGCCGTTCAATTCAGAACAAAAGATGTGGCAAGTTGAGCAAGGGCATCGTTTTGCTGCAAGACAAAGCTCATCCGCATGTGGCGAATCAGACCAAAGATCTCATCACTTCTTTTCGATGGGAAACTCTAGATCATCCTCCGTACAACCCTGATCTGGTGCCCAGTGACTACCATCTGTTCATGCACTTGAAGAAACACCTGGGCGGTCAGCGTCTTCAAGATGATGACGAAGTCAAAACAGTGGTGATGCAGTGGTTAACAAGTCAGGCGGTAGACTTGTATAAGGAGGGTATTCAAAAACTGGTACAACGTTATGACAAGTGCCTCAATAATGCCGGAAATTATGTAGAAAAGTAGATTAAGGTACAGGCCTTCATGTAAAAATAAAATGATTGAGATACCTTAGCACATCTTTTTTTAAAATTTCAAAACGGTACTTACTTAAAAAACATGCCTCATAATTAGACAACTATATACAATCCTTATAACAAGTGAGTGTAACAGGAGTGTAACTATATACAATCCTGCTGCACTCTGCTTGTTCCAGTGCTCTATAATAATAGTATTTATTAATTGAGTTTATTTGTACATAATATAATGTAATCCTTACTAGGCTTTTATTTAGAATTCATTTTCTTATTTTTTTTACCGGTCAAATTGGATCCAAGCCTCTAGTATAGAAAAGGTCCTACAGACCATCCACTGTTGAGACAACATATGTTTAATATATTTGATTAACGATTTAAAATTTGTACTGTATTTGGGTATTTATCTAAGAACTATGTCTATTGTATCATAATGTATTTTCTATTTCAAATCAAAGAGTCAATGCTAGATTATTAAATTAAATGTAATTAAGATGTATTGCAAATCTAGGAAAATATAATTACTCATATATTTGCTGAAGTTTATGTAAAAGTTGTTTTACCTGAGATCCCTGATAGGTCCAACTCCAAAGAACGAAGCAGTATATTATAGGTAATGTGTCAGTGTTAGCTACTGTTATAATTACTTTCATTATAATGTGTCACCGACCAAGGCCCCTGGAGGAAATGGTGTAACCCTCTTACAAACAGGATACACAACAGACACAAAATTGGATAAACTTGATTTTTTAACAAAATAAAATACTATTTGACAATAAATATATTTATTTCACAACAAACCTACAAAGTATCCAGTTATGATAGATTTAGTTAGAAAAATAATATCAACTCAATGCTATCAACCCTGAGTGCAACTCAGGGCAACATTGAAATACCTGCTTTTAAAATCGTCATACACGATGTAGTTATACATAATTCTGTATATGCTCAAATTTAGGCTTTGCAAATTTTAAAGATTTCGTTATAGTAAATAATATGTACAACTTCTAACTACAAACATTTTTATTCTAGTCTTATGTACATTTCAGTTGCAAAGTAACCATCCTCAGAGACATGACAATACATAATAGCTAACTGTACACGGTTCCCTTATTCATAATGAACCAAATTACTTGTCCCCACACAGAATGCTACTATTGACAAACTTTGGCCCTGTCCTCTCGGGATTAAAGTTAGAAATGAAAAATTATAGTATACACTTTTACATAAATTCAAAATTACTAAGAGCACAACATGATATCATTCTTGATGTTTTAAACTGCTTAGGAGATATATGCTTTTAAATTGAATAAAAATAACAGACTTTATATATTCAATTTCACAAAAGCAAGCCTTCTTATAACGGCCATTTCTCTGCTATACATTTCTATAAAACTCTAATTACATTGCTTTTAGCTTTTCAATTTTTATTGTGAACAAAAATAATTGGGATATACACTGGGTATCGTATATAACGACATCGCTTAATACGACGTACCGGCTGTAACAACGAAGATTCCCGGCCCCTTAATTCTGTAGTACCTGTTCAATGCATTTTACATCACCTATAACAACATCGGGTAAAACGACGGATCGGTTAAAACGACTCATTTCAGATCCATCTAAAAAAAAAATCGAGTATAGCGACGGAACATTCTAAAATTCTCCGAACGGTAATCCTCTCGATGTAAACAAAGCTTTCTAAGAATCGTGATCTCCATTCCATTTTCGTTCCACTATAAAAATGATTAGTTCGAACTATACAGCCGAAAGTGAAACACATATGTACGTTCGTAAAATGTCAAAAAGAAAATCTGTGTCACTGGAAGAAAAGTTTCACATTTGTTGCCGCCTGGAAAATGGTGAAACGAATAAACAGCTTTTTGAAGAACTCGGCGTTAGTCACACTACAATATCCACCATCTGGTCCAAAAGGGAGACTATTAGAGCCTTAATCGAAAAGGGACATTCTTTCAAGACTAAAAAAATTAAAACTGCAACACACGAAGGAATTGAAGTGCCGTTGTTGGAATGGTTTCGGTTCCAGAGAAGCAAGAATATCCCTCTCTCAGGCCAAATTTTATATAAAAAAGCCACCGAGTTCTGGAAAAGAATAAATCCAAACACCTCCGAGGAGATTTCTAAGGGTTGGATCCAGCGATTTTGCCAACGGCACAATATCGTTTTCAAGAAAATCTCTGGTGAGGCAGCTGGCGTTTTGTCAAGTGTATGCAGCAGATGGTTGCAAACAGTTTGGCCGACTCTCCGTGAAGGTTACAAAGATGAAGACATCTTCAATGCAGACGAAACGGTATTGTTCTACAAATTAACACTGGATCGAACGTTGCATTTTAAAGGAGAAAAATGTAGTACAGGTAAATTTTCCAAAGATAGACTTACCGTTTTAGTTGCTGCTAATATGATGGGTTCAATTTGAAGCTTTTTGTCATCGGAAAATCCCAAAATCCTCGTTGCTTCAAAGGGATTGAAAATCTACCAGTGGATTATGAAAACAATAAAAAGCCTGGATGACGTCTAACTTGTTCACACGGTTTCTGAAAGATTGGGACACATAGTTGGCAAAGAAAAAACATAAAATTTTATTGCTTATAGATAATTGTCCGTCCCACATCCTCACCGAAAGATTTAAATTCATTAAAATAGTGTTTTTACCTCCAAATACAACCTCTGTCTTACAGCCAATGGACCAGGGGGTTATACAAAAAATAAAAAACAAATTTTCGGAAGCAGGTGGTATTGAAATTGTTACAAGACACAGAAGAAAATCGTATGACCAAAATCTCCGTACTGGATGCTATTTTAATGGCCAAAACGCAAGGAATGACGTTCCTGCGGAGACAATAAGGAATTGTTATCACCATGCAGGATTCAGAACCGAACATACAGCCTCCGGAACAAAACTTAACAGAATGGGCACAACTCACATTAACGTCACATATTAACCGGGACCTGATTCCAGAATATGACGTAATCGATAGCGAAATAACCACAGAATATGACATATCCGACGCAGAATCAATCAGATCTCACAGTGAAGAAAAGGCAAAAATCGGCGAAGAAGAAGAAGGTGATGAAGAGATAGATGACGAATTACCTACTTTGGCTGAAGCAGTAAGGTATGTGGGGTTAATAAAATTATTCGTTATTGTTAACCACCTTTGTACAAATTCTATCCAGGAGGGGATCGATATAATAGAAAAAAAACTTTCCGAAACTTTTTACAGTTGTAAAAAACAAACAACAATAACTGACTTTTTTACTAGTAAATAAAATAATTTTGTTAAGTATGTACGTATATAGTTTAATTTTAATTATGTAACATTTAAATAAAATAATAAACCAGTTTTTGATTAAGTTAATTTAAATTTTGTTTTATTATTCAGTCTAAAATTCTCCCCACTCCATCTTGTAGGTAGGTACTGGATATAACGACGCCCAGATATAGCGACCTAATTTTCACCCCCCCTTAAAAATCGTTATAGACGATACCCAGTGTATATAATCTATAACCTTGAATTTTAAGAAGTCAAAATATATGCTACCTTTATGTCATTGTTCTGATCATAATTCAAAGAAATTGAGGAAAGGAGGTGTCAAGAAAAAAAATGGTCCATTTTTAAAGCAATTTTATAGTATTCAAAGAAATGGAAAGTAATGTGAGAGTATTTGAAAAATATTTTTACATCTAATTCAATATTTCATTATTTGTAAACTTGTTTTTTTTGTTGGTTTTAAAAAAGTTCTGAATGTTCTTTACCTGGCAACACATTCTCTGCAAAAAAAAATCAATGATATGTCCAGAATGCAACAATTTTTTGAATTCATGTCATAATAATAGGTGTATGGTGTTTTTTTGCATTTTAGAGAGAAGAAAGTCTATACAATTTTGTATTTTGGAAGTCTTAAGATAGTTTGCTTGCTATGGCACACTTGTAAGATGACGGAGAAAAGAAATTATAACGCACAAGCACAAATTGACATAAAACTTCAAATTTGGAAACAAAACATAAAGACTTGAAAATGTATTTATAAACATATTTATATATCTATATTAAGTAATATTACTACTAATTTCACATTGAATATAATATTTTGAATTTAACTGATGCGAGTAAATTTTAATGTTAAACTGGCCGCTTACACTGCTGACATTTCCTTTTGCCCTTTATTATTATTATTATTTATTTATTTTTTTGTTACTGTTAGGTGACATACATTAGGATGTATGTAGGTGGGCGATGCTAGACAGGTCAAGGTGTAGATGGCAAATCAGATGAATGATGGATTCTACCACAGCTTAAGGCCAGGCGCACACCAGATAGGGCAAAGCGCGGGGAGACGTTTTTACTTTGGTTTGTAGTAGCATTCGGCACAGTAAGGCATCCCTAATCCCAGCAGCACGAAGTGTACTGACAAGTGAAGTAGAGTGTGTACCTTGGATGTTACATATTTCGTGAAAACGAACGTAGAAGAAGTAACTGTTATAGCGTTGTGGAACTTCATCAAGTTTATGGATGATGCCTACAACAGAAAAAGAGTTCTTACTGTTAACCGTGCTTGCGCAGAACGATTTGTCTTTTGCCCGATGGACGAAAATTGAAGTGACAGTACAAAGCGCTTCAAGGTACTGCCCTGCCTTGCCTTATCCAATGTGCGGACAGCCTAAGTAAATTCATTCAGATTCATCTTTACCTATTTGTAATAAATGCTTCATTGAAGTACTGAACAGTAATTTTATAATTTAATTATAAAATATTATCTAGTATTTGAAGGGTATAGCCAAAAATTTCTTGTACCATTTTAACACTTTACATTAATGGGAAATATAGCGGTTTTAGGAAGGCATTATTAATTAGTCTGATCAATCAAGTCCTCATATAAAACTACTATTTTGAATGATGGACACAGATTTTATTTCTAAATATTTTGTTTGATGATTTTACTATTATTTTCACACAAAATATCTGTGAAACCAATGCCCTATTTAACCGCCAAAAAATATGAACAAATAATAGTAACATCAAAATACACTGTCAAAACACTATTATTACTGAAATAAGTAAATTCAACTAGCTCTCATTATGCTTATAAGCATTTTTATAAATTAGTATTAAAAATATTAAGAATTTATTATTTTAAACAATCTTTTTTCAATTTTGAATATTCTCCAAGATTTAAATATGAAATTTTTTCATAGATTTATTAGATTTAAAGAAAAACATACTACAATTTTGACATTAAATAAAACAACTTTTCGGTTTCTAAAACTGTCTCCTTGAAAATAATTTTTTTTATTCTTTATATCTTGAAATACCTAAATGCAAAATTTCATTGAATGCATTTTTAAAAATTGTCAAAATTTAGTCTCTGCGTGCGGACTATTAAATATATTTATACAAACAATAATCAAGTCCTTTTTAACCTTAGAACTAATAATTGACACACAGTAGAACCCCTCAAATCCAAACATGATTTAATGAAAACCAAATTTTAAAAAAGTATCTAAAATTTGATGAAGTATGTACTGAAAATTTGCTACTTACGTGAAACAGGACTGAGATGTGTAATATTTTGGAAATGACACTGTAAAAACACGATAGAATACAGCTTCGTCAATATTTTCATTCACAGAAACTTTCGCGTGATGACATTGTACCAGACTTTTCACTTGTAGAACTGCAAAACTGTTCAATTTTTGGACGATTTTTTTCCAGTCACTTATTGTAGCCTTAACAACACTAAATTCAACAGCCAAATTTGTCTAGTCGTATTAACACTTTAAAATTTGAAAATAAATCTTTAAAAAAGTTCTACAGTACAGTATTGATACAGAAATATGTAATGAATGCTCTAATATTGTTCTTTAATAAAAATAATATTTCACTTATGTCAAATGCAAAATACACAGCAAATCCCAACTTTTTCGGCAAATTCGAACAGGCTGTAGCCGCAGTTAGTTCGGATTTGAGGGGTTCCACTGTATATAATGTACATTTTAATACGTATACTGACAAAGATGTAAATCAAGTCTATTTCTTTTGCAATACAACTACTGATGTTGAGTCAAATTAATTTATACTAGTTTATTCTAGTGTTAAGAAAGTTTAACAACTTTTTAAAATAAATCTTTCACTTAATCTGAATGAAGGCTGTCACAGAAGCATTATAGCACTAACAGTCTAGGGTTATCAATCAATAAAAAGTAATAATAATAACAAACAACAGACTTAATTCAATAACTATGAATTTTAGTCTTTAAGTCTGACTGTGACTTTAAAAAAATTCAAATTTTCATTTCATATTCTCAAATTAAAATTCATATTTTTAAAATACGAATTGTTTGTGTCTCTTGGCCAAAATAAGTTTGCATGTTTATTAGGGAAAAGTAGGAGGAATTAAAAACATGAAAATATTACAAAAAGCTTATTTCAACTTATTTATTGGTGTACTAGAATTAAAAATTTGACAAAATACTTTAAAAAAGACAAACATAAATAATTATCACTAAATACTTACATTAAAAAAGCTTTCGACCAGCGAAACCTGTTTCACAAACTTGACAAAATTGTGAACCATAAAACACTTGATATACCGTAATATACAAAACACACATATTTTACTGTCAGAAACAGTTTTTCTTTAAAGAACATTATAAACATCAATTTGTCATCATAAATTTAATGCAAAACAGATAAAGCCTCTATAAAATGTTTACAAAATACATGTATTTATTGTTTTACCAGAATACAATGTGATATCAGAAAGTTCTCTGACTGTTCTTGTTTTGGCCTTTGGATACAACTATTGAAGCCAACAGCACAAGCGCCCATCTGGGCAACTATGTTTGTATTACTTATTAAGTCAATGTGTCATTTCAATGTTGTGTGTAAACATTCAGTTGCAAATTTTATGATGACTGATAAAATCAAGAAACTCACATCAAGTTTTATTTAGACCTTAATAAATTCCTAGAGAAGATTTTGCTTTGAGAACATTCTCTAAACAGGACAGAGGTATTTGAGATATAGGATTGTTTCAATGCTGGAAGAACTTCGCCTAAAACTGATCACTATCAAAGTAGTGAAACATTTTTTGTAGGAAAAAAAGATTATCAGATTTAAAGTAATATTAAACATTATTAGCTAGTTTCGATAGAACACAGCCCCTCACGGGATAACTAATTCAGTCCAAATTAGAGATAATAGGTTCACAGACAGAACGGAATGAATTCCTAAACAAGCAGGATGTGAGCCATGTACGTAGCCTTCCAGTATTTCTTTTAATAGCAAAGTTCGGGACATGCAGTATATACAGTGTTAAGATATATATATCTCAATAACAGTATTATGTTGGCAAAAATAAAAACCCAAAATGATCAGCTAAACTTAGATACGAGGGTAGGCTGAAAAGTTCTTGGCCTGACAATGAAACATTGGGATTTTCCGTTTTAAAAAAATGTTATTTTTCTACATAATCTCCATTTATTTCAACACACTTGGTCCAGAGTTTTTCCAACATCAGTATTCCCTCCTAGAAGGGCGAGTCTGGAAGGCTGTTAAAATATTCTTCATTGGACGCGCAATGGTTTTCAGAAACAAATTTCTTTGTATTTGGGAAGAGACGGAAGTCTGAGGGTGCCAAACCAGGAGAGTACGGGGGATGGCCGAGTAAATTGTATGCCAAATATTGCAACTTTCTCACTGGCAACAAATTTTTTTGAGCAGATCTATTGTCTTGATGAAAGGTGACTTATTTCATCTTCAAGCCAGAGCTCTTTTTGCCACAAAATTCCTTCGGCAACCCAAAACACACTGGCCATGACCTTCCCAGCAGATGAGATCGCCTTTGCTTTCTTTGGCGCTGAACCACCAGCTTCCACCCACTGTTTTGACTGTTGTTTAGTTTTGGGCGTGTAGTGATGGACCCAAGTCTAATCCATTGTGACAAATCGCCACACAAAATCCTTCTTGAATCGGTCCAAACCTTGAACCAATCCAGTAATTGTAGTTTACAAATTTGCTTTCGATCCTCATTCAGGAAATGCGGCACTCATCTTACGCAGAGCTTTTGCTAATTTTTCTTGCAAAATGGTTTGCACAGTTTCTTCTGATATCGCCAAAGCCTCTGCTATCTCACCTTTACTCTCCTATCGTCGTGCACCTTTTTGATAGTTTCTGGTGTGGTTGCAGTCTTTCGCCATCCTTCAAATGGATCATCTTCTAGCAACATGCTACCACATTTAAATTCAGCTGCCACGTTTTAATTGTTGACATTGAAGAACCAGAGTTAAACTTTTGTCGACTTTGGATGAATCCATCCAAAATGAAAAATTTTATCACCACATGATATTAAAGTTTATCCATTTTGACAAAAAATACGCAAGACGTCTACTACAAAAAATTCCTGTACAGAAACTACTAGAGCAATAAAGTTAAAGAGTATCATACCATCTAATGGCATTTGCGTGCAGGCAGGAAATATAAATTTTAACTGATTGGAATGCCATCTCTGGGTCAGGCCGAGAGCTTTTAATCCTACTCAGATGAAGCACTTTTACTCAGATATTTGATGCAGTTTATATAAAGATATGTACAGTCTGTTCAGTTGTTTTACCTGAACTCCTCTAATATCCCTGATAGGTCTGACTTAGTTGAACCAAGCAGTACACCTAAGGTAAACTAAATTGTATATTATTGTATTATATGTAATATCATTTGTAAGGTACAACAATTTTGTAAGAACTGTACCACTGACCACAGCCCTTGGAAAAGAGGTGTAACCCCATCCTACTGAAGTGGCAGGGCACAGTAGTCTTCCACAAGCTAAACATATGAAAGTGTTGAAAAAAATCAACAAATCATTCATGAATACCATTATTAAACTGCTTTAAGTTTTTGCATAAGAAATGGGCAGTGTAAAACAATACAACAGAAAATTTAGGCATACTCCGTGTTGTAAACTTTGTCCATCGAATTTTGTCTGTGGATCAGAAACATGTTTTGTTGATGTTAGTAGTGTACTAAAAAAGTCTGAAAATAGCCATACTTTCATATCCAGGGATAAAAGTTTTTTTATGGTTGTGATCCAGGAACAAAACGGATGTCATAGTAGTTCATAATCATCAAAATCAAAAAGGGTTGAAGAATAATCTCACCTCTGTATAAGAAAAGAAACAGAGCAACTAAAAATGGTACTGTAAGCAAATTACATAAAGGACTTGCAAATAATCAAATATTTACTGTGAAATAGTACAAAAACCCTGTAAAGACCACTATGTAAATACTATTATTTAGAACTTAAAATGGTAATATTTGAACAAAACACAATTAGATTTGCAGATTATATAGAAAACATATTTAAATAAAATTAAAAAAAAAAATACTAATAACATTTTCCTAGACCCATTTGGAGAGAAGTATATAGATGTACATTAAATCACAATTGCTGAATTTAGAAATGAAATTAAGAGTATTGACCCAAAAAAACTCATATTTTTCACCTTATATAAAAAAAAAAAAATACAAAAGCTTTTTCAGAAAAGGAATAACTAAAATCAAGGATTTAATTACTGTAACAATTTTAAATGTTTTACATTTTTATGAGGACAAATTTCTATCATTAGAGGTGAAAATGATTTGTTTAGGAAGACATTTATGTACAAATACTTTAAAACATCAATTTGTTGAATGTTTAGGAAAATTAATGTTAAAATATTAAAGAAATAACGTTTCAAATTGACATTCCTTAATAGTAACAGAAATACACAGTAACCTACAAGTATGTATCAATAGAAAATTAGTTATTTGACCGAAAAACTGTCATTTATTTTTTAATGTATTAAAAACAATGTAAAAAAACAATATATAGTACACAAAGAAACATTTAAAAGTTTTATAAAAATATTGTTGAATGAAAATAAATAATAATTTCTAATTTATTTATGATTAATAATAAAATTTGTCTTTTGAAAAATAAAAATACTGTGAAAAATGTCATACTTAAAAAGGTGTGAAAGGAATATAAGTATAAAAAAATATTGGCCATAATGCATATTTTAAATGTTTTAAAAAAAATGTAGTCTCTATCATTTACACAAAAATAAACTTAGATCATAATGTAGTCAGTAAATCTATGGTTTAAAAATATCACTAAAAAACATGATGAGATAACTCACTAGTGGCCAAGCAGCTGACAGCACTGAAATAATTGCAAGGCCATTCCACTGTAACACTATCACAGTAAGTATATTTAAAAAATATTTAAAGAGTTAAATACATATCTGTAAATAACAAAAATATACAATCATAAAATTAATTGATAGCAGTATAAGCTTAGTTCATGAGATTCTTTCGAAGTACTGTCATGTAGGACTGTACTATATTTAGCAGGTCCAAAAGATTGTCTTATTTTCATCATTAAAAACCATTTAAATATACTTGTTCTGAGAGTACCAGAGTTTTGTTCTAATATTTCGAGGCACATATAAATGGCAAATAATTCAATTATATTTCATGAGATAATGTCGTAAGATAGCTTACAAAGTTATATTATTTAAAATCTGAATTAATAAATTATTTTTTGATATGTTTTCTCTTAAAAGCCACTGAAAATGTATGTAATTTTAATATGCCTGGTTTAATAAGTTAGAACCAACAAATACACCAGATAAACCTGAAAATTTGTACTTAAACATTCCAAAAGAAGTTTTTGAATGATAGATTATGTTATGCTTAAAATTATCTATATACAAGGTACAAAGTTAAACATCAATGTATTGAAAAACACAAAAATAGTTAACACAATAGTAATGGAAATGATATGAAAAATATGGGGAAAATACCTGAAAGACTTCTAAAAATATTTTCTCTTTACAGATTATAATGTATAAATATATAAACTGTCCAACATACTCCCCTCCCCCCATACATCCTTTTTTTTAAAAACAATAATTGAACCAGTGTCATCAGTGATGATTTTTTAAATAACATTTTTTCTACCAATTGTTATCAAATATCTTTTAATCTACTTTTTTAATAAGAAAAATAATATTGATATATCAGATGGATACAGAAAGTCATTCAGAATAAGTTCCTACACTTCATTAGCAATAACAGTACAACTGACTGATTAATATAAGAGAAACAAAATAAAAAAATTAACCTGATTCTTTGATCCTGCTACTTTACTGTGCTGTTTACGGAGTCTATTTGTCATATTATAAATGCCTACATAAATTGTATTTTGACAGTGAAATATTTTACTGAACTTTTATTGTGAATTATTTGCAAAGCGAATTATCAGGAGTTGTCTATATTAATTAATAATGAGTTGTTACAATAAAACGAACAAAGTCTTAGTATTATACTAAATCTTTATTTTAGCCAAGAGTTTCTTCACCCAAACTCATTATTATTATTGTTTACGTTTAAATAACATTTTAAACGATATTAGCTTTGATCAATTTTTACAATAAATCCTACCAATGTAATATTAATAAAAATTATTGTTTTTATCAAACAAATTAATTTCACTCCCCTCTCCCAAAAAATTTATTTAATTATCTGAGTAGATAGATTTAATTATCTTATACTTTATAAGAAAATTGTTTTAGTTTAGGCTACGGACAATTTGGTCTGTAGATAAACTTATATATTTTTGAAAAAAATTACCCATCTGTCTTGAGTATGTTGTTGAAATGGTTTTATTTTAATTTAAGTTCAAAAACTTTAAAGTTTCTCAATTCCAGTCTATGCTTTTTGTACTAAAGATAATAAAATTACTATAATATAAACGTATAAATAACACTTTACACTACGTTTCTTCACTAAATAGCCTCTCACACACATTCCTTCCTAGTGATTGATTGATTACTACTGTTTATAAAAGTTTGTGCAAAATATGCTTTGTATGACTTACAAATCTGATTCAGCATTTTTACATTTAAATTTAAAAAAGCAAATTTATATAGTACAAAAAAGCAAAACATTCTCTTATTTTATTAAATATGAAGCAAGACTAGAAATAAAATGAAATTTAAATAAAGATACAAAACTTACTATCCACAACATAAAATTATTAAATTACAATTTTAGTATATTTTAAAAATTTGCTAAACTATTTTTCATATATTTCTTTAAACATTTTAAAATTTTTTTATCAAAACAATTTTCATGCAAGTCCATATAATGAACAATTATATAACAAAAAAAAAAAAAAAATATATATAAGCTATTAATAGAAGGTAGTTGAAAGTTAATATATCTTCACAAACATAGAAATTTAAACTCAAATTATAAAAATAAATGTTATAAAAATTTATGTATTTATCCTTAATGAAAATTTGCTTCGTAAGATTTCAGCAATCTCTCAATTGAAAACTTTTGGAATAATTTAGGTTTATAGGTAACATCAAAATCACTAACATTATTAGCTGCATGAACACTGATAAAATATAGGTAATAAATTACACAAATCTATAGTTAAAAGTGCATTATCAATCCCAAAGCTTTTTAAAACTAATGAATAAATGACTTAAATGAATTATGTAACTAAAATTGGCCTAAATTGATGTAATTCAGGATAACAATTGGATCTCACATAAAATCTAAATTGGTTAAAACTATATTTTGAATATAATATTGTAGACAAAATATTAATTATTGTAGATATGACATGATAAGCTACTTCGATATATGCTGTTTCTGTTTAAAATTGAAGCTAGAAATTAAAAACAGCTTGAAACATATACAAAACAGACGACCCTTAACAATATCAGCCATACATCTTCTGTTTTACCTATTCAAATATCTATACTGGGTATAATACCATTGGTGTTTTACCCTAAAACAATCTTTTCCATTATTCATCTTATACCCCTTACTTTCTACTTATCAGCTACACTGGCCAGAGGGGATAATGGTTACATCTTCACGGCTCCAATGACAGAATGACTTCCTCCTACATTCTAAAACCTGAGGATATTTTTGTTTCTAAATGAAGCCCACATAACATAACTATCAAGTAACCTAAATAAGATTTTACCTTTAAAAAAGTCATTTTGAACACTTTGACAGCCAACATCTGCCATACAAAGTCCCTTTTCATGCCTTTTATTGTGGGGGGGGGGGGGTGTAGGTCATCCCTAATTATAAATTACTAGCATCCCTACAAATTATTTAGTAGAAAATTAAATCTGTGATTCAAAGCTCATATTCAATAAAATATAGGTTTATATTCACACAATATAAAAAATTAGTTTTTATTTACATTGATGTATGTAATTTAATAATGTTTCAAGCTAATATAATATAGGCCTATACATTTTTTTAACTTTTTACAAAAATCATCAATCACGGTTATTAAAGATTTTAAAAAATGTAACTCCCTCTTCAGTCACAGCCTTGCCCATCAACTTTTAGGTTAAAAATGATATCTGCTAGATAGTTTTATTGAATCTTGATGTCATAAATAACCTCTCCAGAAACTTTTGTCCTACAATTAACAGAGCTACTTTAGTGACTGTTGATAGATTGAAATGTATGTGTTAACTGGGGGTTTAATATCTGACCATTAAATATTTGAAATTTTTTGCATCCAAGCTGCATTCTTTCCAATATATTTTTCAGGTTCTTGACATTTACATCCTCTATATCAGCTGATGTCAAATGATTTTAAAATGCTCTTTTTCTACTTTTTACTTTGAAAAAAATTAAAATTTTGTAAAATTCTTTCATATTGCTAATCTGCATTATATTACCAACATAACAAAACTTCATTTTTCTACCTTTAATATTTATGGCTATTTGTTTATCAGTCAGTCAACTAAGAAAAGGAATTTTATACATAGAGATGAAAATATGGTGATTCAATGTAAAAAACTATCTCCACTATTAGGCTTGTTTGTCTGCTATTCAAACACTAGACACTTACTAGAAAGTTTTCATTCTAGTTTTATTTAAACATTCCCTCCTCTAAATCTAAAATGAAATGATGATACTTGACTTTGACAATTTCAACCAATGAGGGCTCAAAATATATTTTCCTATTTAGTTTTTCCATTTTTTCTGCTTGGTTCCGTTACATTAAACAGAATTAAATTTACTGTGCGTAAATTATTAATGTTTTTATTTATTGCTTTAACAAATCCTAATAATCTTATAGATTTGAGACATCTCTTTAAAAAATTTCATAAGTTCATATTGGCCTATTTTGTTCATTTTTTTAACCATTAAATTTTATATCCCTCAACCATTTATTTATTAATTTGTAAACGTTTGAATTAGCAGTTTACTAAATAACAATTTTTCTAGAAACAAAATTTGCTAACTTTTTATTTAAATATTCGCTCATTCACTTATAGTAAATTTAATCGTGTTCTTGCAATTGGCTTTTGTTGACAGCTATTCATATGTTTTATAATTTAACTATTTTGAGAATAAAATATTTTACACATTTAGCATCCTTTTAAATGGAACATGTTATATAGAACTCTGTAAAGCAAGCAAATAGAGTATTTCCAAGTAAAACCTTCGTAATAACAAGGAAAATATACACAAAGAAATAAATAATAAACCTATATACACACTTCAGTTGTTACATTCTGTTTTAACTATAATTGCAAAATTTGTATAAAGGTTTAACACATTGGAGTCTTTGCTAGTCTGGAAATTTAACTACAAGGCTTGCATTAGAGCAGAGGTTTATATGTATATTTATGTAGTTACTCGTTTGTAGACTGCACTATATCTTTGCCAGTTCCAAAAAACACTGTTACAAGCAAGGCTAATTCAATATAGCATAAACCAACTTTGTACAAAGCTGTGGAGAGTTTTGTAGTTTCTTTGTTTATGGTAAAAAGTATCGATGGTTCCTCCTTAAATTTAAGGAAGATAGCAAATCTTTGGCAGTTTTAGAAGGTTACAATTCAGATATTACAGATGAAGGTCCAGAATTCATTGCAAATGACATGCAAGGTAAATATTTGAGTAGAAATATGTTGTTACAACACTATGATTACCTTGTCAAACAAAATGTTGAAGAAATTGTTTGTCAAATACTTTATTATAAATAAAATATTTGTTATGATACAATGTTTCATTAGTTATTTGTGGTATAATATTTTATCATAGATTATATATCCTTGATGACTTTCAGAATTGTTTAGCTTAATCGCAATTGGAAACATAATTTAAATGCGTTCAGTAGGGTTAGGATATAGTTGAAATTATTATGTCCTTTTTTATCAATTATGTTTTTACATAAACATGTATGTTTTTGTTATAGCTACTACATTTACTTAATGCACTATAAAATTTGTTTATTTGCAGTCAGTAATAGTAATTGGAATGAGGAAGAAGAACTTTGTCTCTGTCCACTACCAACTAGGCCTGGACTTGATGAAACATCAGTTACAGGTTGGCCCCATTTGTTTATTAAATATGATTACTGATCAACAGACTTGATTTTTCACAAAGCATTGATATTTTCCATCACGGCTTATTATCAATATTGTTTATGTTACGTGTAAATAATACTGCTATGTGCATTCCAAAACGCCATTCAAATTATGATTTAATATTTAAAATTAGACCTTTTTATAATTTCTTTTTATCTAAACCTAAAATTTCTTTTAAACCTTCCCCAGATTTGACCATTGAAGAAGCTATGTGTCCATTTCATGGTGCATACGATTCTGAGTATACAGAAAAACATATCAAATGAGTATGGTAACAAATTTTACATAATATAAGATGCGAAAACATAATTCTAAATGCAAAATTTTATGCTGGTTCTGAAAGGGGGGATGTAGGAGAAACATCAAAAGTGTTGTTGAGAAACTGAGCAATGAATACTACTACGGTAAAGGTCATACCATATGGATTATTATTATACGTGTCCAGTACTGTTCAGCTACTTATTTGACAAGAAATCAGTAGCTATTGGTATAGAAATGAGAAACAAGAAAGATTTACCTGTGTTCAAACTAAAAACACTCAAAATCGGCATGATGTTTTTGAAAGAAAAAATAACTAAATGCCAGTAAAATGGTGTGACACAACTTAGGATGTGATGGCTTTTTCCATTCAACATTAGTTTACTTTTACCATTCTTTGAGAAAGATCATCAGAAAGAAAAGGTGGAAAAGTAAAGCGTGATGTAATCCTTAATTATATCATTGGAAAGACAGGTGTTGACAACATGGCCCAGTTACTGGCCTATAACCCATTTTATCAGAAATGTATCAAGTGGAGGAGGAAAGTTTGATGTCCCATTCGAAAAGTTTTAATATATATGAAGTCACAAAAAAGTCCCATATTTCTAATTTTCTTAAGACTATTGGCAATGTATGGCTCCCACATATGCTCACATAAGAGGAAAGCAATAACTGGGAAGAGGTTGAGAAAACAGCACATATTACTGCAAGGATTATGATACACAATTATACAGAGCACAGCAGCTTAATTACAGTAAATGAACAACAATAACTCTTGCTACAAATATTTAAATACACTTGATGTACATTTCGCTAACACTGTTAGCATCATCAGAAGGTTACAAATATACTGGGTTCTACAAACTAGAAACCTAATGAAAACTCGTAATGGGCATCACTCCCACTCCTTCCCTCAGCGACTAGTTTATCCAATACCAGCGCTGCACACAAGAACAAAACCATGCCCATCACTGACCTATTGGTGAAAGTTCTAACCTAAAACTAATTTACAATACAGAATTATTACTAAATAAAATAATAAAAATAAATGAGAATGAAATAAAACTAAAATAGAATAATAATATAAAATGAAAAACAATAATAATAAAATATCATCTAATTAAACTATAATTACAACTACAGAAAAAAGTTATATATTTGGTTGTAACAAAGAGAATAAACTAGAACCATTGGGCTTTTATCAGCATTCATGAATAAATCACCCTTAGTTTTACCAATGAATATACTCTCATAACTATTAAGCAACCTGTTGGAGAACACCGTTTTGCCCATCTTAACACTATTAATATCTAATTCATGGCCACTAATCAAGATATGTTCATCCACGATAGAATTATCCAGCCTCTCATATTTAATATGAGCTAGATGCTCTTTAAACCTAGTTATAGTCTTTCTCCTTGCCTGACCAATGTACATTTTGTCACAAGCTTTACAAGTAATATCATAGATTCCGGCCTATCCAACATCGGAAGCTTATCCTTGGGATTTCCTAATGGATCAGTTAACCTATTAGGATTTGTATAAGCTATTCTTAAATTAAAATTTTTGAAAATTTGTTCTAATCCATTGGTAATAATATTATCAAATGGTAACATTATAAATGTTTGTGGGTTATCTTCCAGTTGGAAGGTAATGGAATCTCTCCTTAGTTTTCTAAACTTACAATTTCTTATAATATTAGGATCAAACCCATTAAATTGAGCTATAGATTTGACATATTCTATTTCCTACTACGTAACTAGAGGCTGAAGTGAAAGGAGAATTCTCAGCAGTCTATCAATCATACTATTAAATGCCACTAATTTATGGGTGTGGCTATGGTTGGAATCATTTAAAATTAATTAATTACTGTTGGTTGATTTTCTATATATGTCAAACTCAATTTTATAATTGTTCCTAATGCACATAGTATCTAAAATGTTTATCTTATTATTGGCTTCTACTTCATGAGTGAATTTAATTGAATAATGTTTACTACTAATATTCCATAAGAAATTCTCAAAACTACATATACTTAAATCAAACACAGCAAATATGTTGTCAACATACCGTAACCAAACTCTAGAAAAATATGTTATACGTTTTTCCAATGTTCTTTCAAATTCACTCATGAAAAGTTCAGCCATAAACGGTGACAAATTCCCATTGCTGTACCACCTATTTGTTGACGATACTCATTATTAAATTGAAAATAATTTTGCGTCATGCAAACCTCAGCAAGTTTGGAAAATTCCATCAAATTCTGTGGTTCAATATTGATTAGGTCTAAATGTTATTTTTAAATTTTAAGAGTTTCTAATATAGGTATACCAGGAAACAACAATTTAACATCAAATGAGACAAAAATTTCGCTACTTCCAAGTTCCACTTCTTTCAATCTATCTACAAGTTTGAAATTATTTTTAATGGAAAATTGTCCATATCCTGTTCTTAATTTGTTAAATTCTATAGCTAATTTTTATGAAAGAAGGTAAGTAGCTGAGTTAATCCCTGAAACAATAGGTCTCTTGGACTTACCTTCTTTGTGAATTTTAGACAAGCAATACAGTCTGGGTAATACTGGAATACTAACATTAAACTTAAAAAGATCATATTTAGAAATAACTAATTTACAGCTCTTTAAGCTATCTTTGGTAAGATTAATAAACTTGTTTAATAGACTTTTTGGTAATTTTTCATATGGTCCTAATTTTAGCATTTCGTATACTCTATTGTTATACTCATTTTTGTCCAGTCTTACAACTGTATTAACTTTGTCAGATTTAAGGGCTAGAATCATTTTCTTTTAAACTTTAATAATTTTGGCTTCTGTGTAGACTTGAATTTAACATCTTTTTCTCTGAATATTTAGTTAAAAAATACTTCTCTCAATGTAAGCTACAACATCATCAATCTTATTTTAATTACAATTATGGACCGAATATTTCAAACCATTACTTAGAAGGTCAATTTCATCAGATTTAAAGGAATGGTTTGATTCAATTTTAACTAGGAAAGAGAAGTCGTTGGCTATGACAACCTTCTCTTCCTTTGCTTTAACATTAGTAAGAGCCAAAATTTTTTATTCAATATCTCCATTTTTAATTTCATTTTAAGATCTCTGATATCTAAACCTTATTACAGAAATCAAACTACTCTTTAATTTTACAATCTTTTTCTAATAATTCTAAATGAAGTTTATATAACCTCAATTCATTCTTACTAAGTTTACTATGCAGATATTTAATTTCTAAATTTAATCATTTTTCTTTAGCCAATTCTAAAACTTTCAAAGTGCGAGAATTTTGAATTTGGATTTGAATACCAGTGATAACATTTGGGTAAACTTTATGCACTTTACTTGGTTTTAAAAACTTAATTCTAATTTAATTAGTCCCAGTTGCATATTTAACTTATGGAATAAATTGAGCTCAGATGTTAGCTTCTGATGATGCTAACAGTGTTAGCGAAATGTACATTAAGGGTATTTAGATATTTGTAGCAATGGTTATTATTGTTCATTTATTAAGGGATTGTGATGTACTTTGCATTGGAAACAGGCTTCAAGAATGGCATAAACAAATGTGTAAAAAAATCATGTTATTAGTTTTGTAGTCATTTAAAAAGTAGAAGACAAAAACTGTTGCGAATAACTATATTTAAACAGATAAAAATTGCAAAAAATACTGCTCAACTATAAGGAAAAATAAAAGCAGACTTTTTTATTACTTCAAAAAATGTTAGTTATAAAAAAACAGATTAAATTATGTCATTAAGCATTATGTCAGTCTTGTTAGTGACTCACAGCATTGAATAATGCGCTGACCTAGTGTGAAACACATCTGCTGAAAAATATCAGTAAGTAGTGGTTTTTTGCCCAGTTAATAATAAGAGTGTATGTATGTTATTATTATAAAGTGCAAATCATGAGACCTATAAAATAAAAATAGTTATTGATTAGTGATACATTTTTTTTTAATTGAAAGTTTTTAAAATAGTCTAGATTACAGTATTTTGTATATATCTTGCAGGGCAAACTCCAATATTTCAACTAAAAGATTCTATTTTATTCTTATAGTAAAAGAGTTTCTTGGTAAAATGAATATTTCAGTTAGTTTGAAATTTAAGAAAAATATTGATACTGATTAAAAAAGGACTACAATTATAATTTCACTTTAATCACTTTACATATAGTTCAGAGTTAGTCTTTAGTCCAAAAATCTACAACTATGTATGAAAGGTAAGATGATGTTTGAAAGGTTTATTATAATTTTTTAGCAAATTGTAATGGTTTCTTCATATGGTACAGTTACAAGATGTAACAGATACTGCAGTAATGCCATTTTTATTAGTCATGATTACACTCGCAGAGAATATCGTTTAAATAAATGCGGTTGACTTTTGAGTCAGGTACAACTATTCCTGTGTACAGGGAACGTTTCAATAACGAGTACGTTATTGTCATCAGGCCTGCAAATACATAACTGCACATTAAAAATTATCAACAATAATAACAATAGTTCACAAATGAACATAGCTACTACGACATATTTTATAATTATAAAACATTACAAAAACCACTAAAATTGGCAACGTCAAAAATTTAAAAAAAAAATATCAACATCACTTAAAAACTATTACATATTTAACAAAAACATGAAAAACCATTAACTACTACTACAATTACTTGCAGTTTCAATTACTTACTAGTCAGGAATAAAATATATATAATTATAAATTACCTAAATCAAATAAACAATGCAAAACAACCTGCCAAATTTCAATTAATTAAACTGATCATTACTATTTTTTAGTAAGTAGTGTATAAATATATGTCAATTTTCTAGTGTTCTCCTTGATATTAATAGTGTTCTTTTGTAACTTGTTATGGATCACCTCGGAAATCTAACCTTAGTCAATTACTAACATAGTGCAAAACTTCAGGTTTAAAAAATAAAAACTGATGTGACTCCTTGATGTGATTCAATATCGAATGCCAATTCGTAGGAGGTACACTAATAACTTTTTTTTTTTAATCACGAGGTTTTGGACTTAGAAAGTAATTGGCAATGATGTATTTTTTCTGAGATGATCCTTATTAAGTTACAGAAGAATACTATTAATATTAGGGATGGGCCGATTCCGATTCTCGATTCCAGGAATCGTCGATTCTAGGTGGTATCGAGGAATCGTCGATACTCGATTCTTCATTCATAAAAGTGTCGATTCCGATTCCTATTTTGTTAACTATTAAAATATGCGTGTGGAGTAATTTATTACCAAACAAAATTTATTATATTTGTGTGGAAAAATGATTAACTACCAACTATGTCTTATTTATGTATTAGTTGATTTGAATGAATTAAATGATTAAAGTAAACGAGAATATTATTATTTATGAAGCAACAGCAATCAAGATCGT
The DNA here is from genome assembly GCA_036971475.1 of Prosapia bicincta. Lineage (NCBI taxonomy): Eukaryota > Metazoa > Arthropoda > Insecta > Hemiptera > Cercopidae > Prosapia > Prosapia bicincta. Next base: position 231,021,702 of record JBAIZL010000005.1, read on the forward strand.
AACCATTTCTGGTCGTTTGACATCGATCGTCTCTCTCTCTCTCTCACTAAATGTCAGAAAAAACACAAAAAAGTACAGTAAAAACTCGATTAACCGTCACCGTCAGAACCGTGGCCACGACGGTTGAGCGAATAGACGGATAACAGAAACACTGTATTATTCCTCCGAAACTTAACCTTAATAAATTATATTATAGACAGATATCACTCTCACGGTTGAAGGTTTTGTGTAGCCTGTTACATTAAAACAGAACTTTTAAAAGGTTTTCCCATATGACCAAGATGTTAACTAAATTAATTATTAGAGAACTAGCAAGTAAGCTAATATAACTTGAAAGAATCGAGAATCGACTAAAGAATCGAGAATCGAAAGGAAAATTTCAGAATCGGAATCGAAAATTTTAGGAATCGGCCCATCCCTAATTAATATTAAGGAGGGTACTAAAAGATAGTTTATACAACACTTATTAGAAAACTTTAAAATAGGCCAGATTAGTTTAATTATTTGGCAGGTTGTTTTGCAATGTTAATTTGATTTAATTTGGGTATTTTATTTCTGACTTGTAAGTGATTGTAACTGTAGTAGTGGTTAGGGTTTTTTCATGTTTTTGTTACAATTAAATATGTAATAGTTTGTAATTGTTATATTATTGATAATTTTTTTTGACGTTACCCATTTTAGTAGTTTTTGTAATGTTTTATAATTATAAGAAATTCCATTATAGCTATGTTTATTTGTGAACTTTTGTTATTAATCTTTGTAATTTAAATTGTGTATTTATGTATTGTAGGCCTGATGACAATAATATACCTGTTATTGAAATGTTGACTGTGTAAATAAATAGGTGTACCTGACTCGGAAGTCAATGGCATTTATTTAAACAATGCCAATTTTAGTTATCTCTAAATATAATATTCACAGATGACTTAGTTACTATACACAACATTTCACAACAATGAAAATTTCAACAATGGTGTTACAGGTTTACTTATAGAAATCGTAATTATTAATGCTCAATCTTCTGCTAAGGAAATAAAAATTCATTTAACAAAGTACTTTTTTACTCTTTAAAATACATTCTTTAAAATAAGAAAGAAATTCATAATGAAATTCCCATTCACAACAACAAGTTTATATAATACAGCTATGTGAAAATATAATTATAAAACACATAATATATTGATGTAATATGTGAAAATATAAAATCACACAGTAAGTAGATAGTCGTATATTTCTAATTAAGTTATACCATGAAAATGTGACCTCCTCTTTTTAGTTAAATTTAAAAATTTTAAAATTCGGTAGTGGTAACATTGTTACTCAATAACAATAAGACAATACTACATTACTTGACATGATTCACCTCCTTGCCAATGCTAATTTGTAATGTATTTCCATGAGTATTGAGACAAATTGTAATAATACAGTTTGGCCAATGCATTAACTTTATCCACAAACTTAGTTTTTAACTCTCAGTTTCCTTCTCATTTTACACTTGGGTTATGAAATACACGAGACATAAATAATGTGCAATCATCATGACAGATAGTGAGAGTGGTGAAATTTGTGTAAGATGCACAATACTTAAAAGTGATGTGTTCATGTTTCCACTTAGCATTGGAAGTGCTTTCCAAGATACTTCAGTATTTATTGTATTACTTTGGAATTGCACACTTAATATGTTGTTAATCTAAAAAGAACAATGTTTATAAAAATTTAAATCCTCTAGCAAAAAGTTGTGCAGATGAAATTTTTTAATAATGTGTGTTTCCCTTACAATTAAAATCAGACATTTAAAAAAACAAACATTACTATATTAAATCATGTATCTGGGTTTTCTGTTGATTCTGGAAGCTTTATGAAAGGAAGATCACTTCCGCTCCACATTGAATAAAGATGTGACCTTTGGCCATGACAAAGTTCCTACGGACAAGAAAATATCTTATTATATTATATGGATGTTTGATAAACTAAAGGGAATTTATTGAATTAAGTATCACCCATCTCAATTGTTTGGTAATACAGTAAGTCACATGTTTACAACAAAATACATGTTGTGTTATAAAGAAACAAATAACTGTGTAATTATAAATACCTAAGCCTAACTAAATGAATTATGATTCCGATTCAAGTCAAGACATACTGTATTTCATAAAGTTGCAGTTATTTTAATTTACAACAAATTGAAGTTATGTGAAAATAGTCTCAAAATAAGAAAAGGAATGACAGCTGTTGTTCAAGAAAATTATGAAACAATAAGGCAAAGTATCAGATCATGAATATAAAATTATCAATATTTTTTGTTTGTTTCAATCTTCAGCTTCAGTTAATAATAATGAACTAGACTAGTATACGCTCATTATTTTGACACACAAATACAAACGAAAACTTGCCTTTAGTAGTAGTTACTTTTGAAGGCATATGAAGTTGTTTTCATTGTTGCATCTCTTTGTTATCTCGCACTGCAACTGACACTTCAATTTATAAAAGTAAAGTGGAGATGAGTAAACTATATTAGGTAGATCTACGTGTTATTTTAGGAGTAACTGTCTAATAGCCTGTATTAATTGTAGTGCATTTAGGTTTTGCGTATTCAACCATTCTGTCAATAATAATCAAGAGGGCCAGTTGTAGCATGAGATGACAAATAGATACAACTGACCTTATTCAACATTGGAAGCAAGTATACACTATAACCAAGTTTTTACAAATTTTTATATGATAATGTGTATAAGGGTTAGTATTTAAAAAAAAGATAGTTTGATTACTGTTTCTAACCTCTGAGCCTGAAGTGGAGCGACTGTGTAGAGAATAACAAGAGGAACAATCTGTAGAGGAACTGCTTTTGCGAGATGCCAGCATCCCTAAATCTGGTTCTTCTCCTTCACCCCACCTACAAATCAAAATCAAATTATATACACTTATGAACTTTATTAAAATAAATTATAAAGATTTTTGAAACATTGAGTTACTTCACAAAATAGTTAAACTTTGGTTAGAACAAGAAGTTTTATCAGTTGGATAAGGTTCACTAACTCACCATTGCTATACAATTTACTGATTTATCTCTGTTTACTGCTATCCAATAAGGATCTATACACTGCTTTCACAACTTATAGTTTTATTCCTGCAGTTTGTAAGATTAATATGTTTATGTATTTAACTTTCCTAATTTAAAGTATTTCCCACTAATTTTGTTTCTCATGAAAATTACTTCTGTTGATTGCAGATAAAATTGTAAACAAAATACTTTACAACAGTTCATTTCAATGAGATAAGGCTATCTTTCTGTTTTTGTTGCAAGAGATAAACAAATGAACAAAAACATCTCCTTGACAATGTGTAATTTGACTCCAAATAAAGAATTTGTCAAAACTTTATTGGAATAGGTTCATCCCTACACAGCAACTGCAAAACAACAAAAAGTAGTAAACAAATTAACCCTTGAAGACATAAATTAATTTTAAATATACAAATACTTTACTTAAGGTTTTCAATATGTCAGTGCCTTATACTGCAACCTATTCCAAAATAAATGATTCGAGTTCAGGTAAAACGGTGGGTACAAATTAATTCCTTGTGTCAATTTCGTTTGTAATTTGCTAGAAAAATACTGTCACTTATAAAACACAAAATATGATATTTCATATGGGTGCAAATTTTTATTAATTATGTTATAACTTAGTTAATTTTTTAATCGAATATTATTTGTAATCATAATTAGTAAAAACAAATTAAAAGGTACTTAAAGTTTGCACTAGATTTTAGACTCCCTCTGTTATTGTACACTCTGGATGTACACAAAAATACACTAATATAAAAAATATTTACAATAAGTAGTTTTTAAATTTAGAATTTCACTAAATTTTGCTAATAACTACAGATTTTCCATATTCAGTCACTACATCACACAACGAACAACTAGATCTTCACGAGTGCAGGATCTCCAAAAACGTGCATGCGCGTGACGTCACAGCTGAGAAGCGATGTAGGGTTAACTGCAGCAGTGGGGGAAGTAGTATACTTCGTAGGTATACTTTAATAAAGGTAGATATTAATGTTGAATAAAATTATTACCAAATCTATCCTGACTGGATACTTCGTACGTATATTTTAATGTAGGTATAAAAGGAAGAAAACTCACTATATAAAAATTAAATTTAACTTTGCCATTTTTATTCAAAAGACATTTATAAATTTTTTATAATACCTAACTTAACCTATCACAACAAATAAGATTCATTAAAACTAGAATGTTTTAAGAAAAAATTAAAATCGAAGTTCGGGATTTGAACCCGTAACTTACGATTAGCATGTCTGTACCTTACCCATTAGGCCATGGGTTTCTACTATTTTTGTTGATACTGTTTCTCTTATCACATTGTGGCTCATAGTTCCCTCTACATTCTCTCCCCTCTCGAGGAACCGAGTTGAAGGTTGGCCATGCGCGTTGATGGAGATCCTGCACTGGTGAAAGTCTACTCAACGAACATCAACTACTGACCGACAATGAGTAACAACTATACTGAGCAAGAAAGTCCACTTGATATAAATACTGATAACAGGTCTATCATGTCTAGAACCCATGATTAAAGAATAAATTATTGGGTATAAATATCCATCCTGCAAGTTTCAAGATGAAATAAAATATCCCTTAAATATCACAGATGTCTAGTCTTGTATGTGACATATCAAAAGATATGTTTGCTCTTGAAGCAAACAAACAACGATGTCATTCATGGTGAGGCAATGAGATCTGTATGATCTCTTCCACTAATGTGTCATAACAAGCACATTTTGTCCACAGAAAATATGGGTTGCACCATATATTTGTTAGCTATACTTCTATTCAACAGAGAAGGCTAAAAACGTAATACATTATTTTTGATTATTTGCAGAACAGGGTGGTGCAACACCATTAAACAAGCCATAAAATAGAAAAAAAATATAAATTAAGTGAAAGAGTGGTTTTAAAAAATGTTGATTAATGTTAGGTTTTTCCAAGTTATTATACTTCTATAAATTAAACGTAGTTTGTAAAAATAGCTGCAAGAACATATGCATGAACTTAGCTACAAATGTTTAGTTGATATTTTCATTAATCAATATCAGATTACATCTTAGAAAAATTCAACATCAGATTTTTTATGTGAGGAATTTAAATATAGCTCTTTGTTACTTGCTATAACTATATTATGGCTCACCTTCTTTTCCATTTCATTCTCCTTTTTACTCTCCTTTAAAACCATACTGATACACTACTCCACATCTGGCCGTAGTGAGATGTTTCAATCCTCAATCACTCTAATCACAATTAAACCAATCAACAATGCTACCTTCAAACTTCATCTAAGTACAGATTTCACTGAATCATCTAAATAAAAAACAGAAACCTCTTCATATTTAGACCCTATCAAAGTCTCTTCTATATTCGATAAAATTATCATCCAAGAAATCACGTAGATTGCTTAAATGACTCCAAAACTGTGTTTGTCAATACTGTTTATGATCATTCCAGAAGCCCTGAGTTCATTATTGGATTAAAAAGTATAAAATCTTTAAAATTCACATTTTTTCCACTGCTAAGAATAACACAAGAGATTTTTAATTAAGAAAGTTACTTATAACTCTTATTTTCTTAGTTAAAAGGAAAATTTTGTTTCTAATTTATATTAAAAATTCTTATGCCCATAAATAAAACACAAAAGTATTAAGTTATTTACCATAAAATCCACAGAACAGTTGAGCAAGTTATAGATAATCAAGAATTTGTTGATTTTAAAGCAGTTTGAAAAATAACAAAGGAGAAAACTTGTGCTATTTTAATATGTAATAAAATTTCACAACAGTATTCAATTTTTATTTACTATAAAAATCTTCAATAGTTCAGCATTGAAACATCATTTCACTTCTTATTAAGAGAACTGGAGGTCAGAATTTTAAATATTTTCGTACATGTAATTTTAAGTTTCATTAATTTAAAATAAGCAAAATTAGAAAAGTTTCTCGATTAATTTTTTTCTCAATTAACTAGATTTGTTTTGTTATAATATTCATTGTTTACATTACTGTTCTACTGGAACTATGCTAAAACAGTTATGTTAAAATGAAAAAGTCTTAATCATAATTTTGTAGCTAGAGAGTGAATGTGATTCTATAAAATATACCTCATCATTCTATAAAAGTAATTGTTATGTCAAAACTATGAATTTCTCTTCTGTAACGGGCTTAAATTGAGAATTAAAGCATTACAATAAAAATTTTAAATTTAAAAATATAAAATTATAATTTTCAATCAGAAGTAATGTATATATATATATATATATATATATATATATATATATAGATTTTTTGGACTAGGAGACTGACAGACTTACCTTGGTAAGAGTCCACACTGTAGTCTTGAAATAGAAACACATAAAAGCACTTAAACAATGATATATTTCAACCACACAGTGGTCTTTGTCAATCGAAGAGAAAACACAAAAAAAATATGAGAGAATGAAATAAAATAAATATCTATGATATTTATTTATTTTATTTCATTCTCTCATATTTCTTTTTGTGTTTTCTCTTCGATTGACAAAGACCACTGTGTGGTTGAAATATGTCATTGTTTAAGTGCTTTTATGTGTTTCTATTTCAAGACTACAGAGTGGACTCTTACCAAGGTAAGTCTGTCAGTCTCCTAGTCCAAAAAATCTAAATAATCTATATACATATATATACCTATAAAAATCTATATATATATATATATATATATATATATATATATATATATATATATATATATATATGAAGTTAATAAATTACCAATTTTGAGTAATTTTATCCACCATTAAGTGCAATAATTTTACCTTGAGTGATGAGGCACCTTTCGGTCTTTGACCATTGTCGAATCACCCTTGAGTGATTCGACAATGGTCAAAGACCGAAAGGTGCCTCATCACTCAAGGTAAAATTATTGCACTTAATGGTGGATAAAATTACTCAAAATTGGTAATTTATTAACTTCATAAAGTCAGTGCAACGGAAAAACAATGGATAATATTAAATATCAGGAATATATATATATATATATATATATATATATATATTGTAACATTTTGAAATAGGATATATATAAAAGGCACTTACCAAATTAAGATAAATATATGTAAATAAATTCAGTATGTAAAAAATTACTAAAATATACCAGGAACGAATTGTAAACATAACCTAATTTCACTTGTGTAGAAAATGCACATGGCCACATTTTTGATCTAATCACAAGATTTTATATAAAAGAAAAAAAACACACAAATCACTATTTATAATAAATTGTATTAGAAATAATTGATAGGTAACAATTTAAATAGAACTATGTAAAAATACACTTAAAACTTTCACACGGCAAGCTAGTGGAATGTACTGTAGTAAAAACACGATGTAACGGATTTGTGGAGTTGCGTGCGCATTGACCGGCAAAAGATATTCGTTTTAAATATTTCTCGTGTATATATAATATAAAACAGTTTTGGATTTAAATGCAAAGAAATTTAAGTGCAGTTGTTAAGAAGAAGAAGTGTATCCGTAAAGAAGAAGAACATGACATCCGTAAAGCTGTTACTTGCACGGAATAAACGAAAAAATAGCGGAAATTCACGACTTGGCCATTTTTTTCTAACAAAGATAGCGTCAGGACGCAGTTGGAACCAAGCATCGGAACGAGGAAGACGTATTCAGAATTGGCTGTAAAAATTTTATTTTTTTAACTAGTGCGGAAAGTGCAGTATCATATTTAAATCGTAATTACAGAGTAACAATAGGCCAAATAATTGAACTGATCAATTAAGAAGACATTATTCAGGAAATATATTTAATTAAGAACTAAAATAACTTGTAAAAATTTTAACTTGTAAAAATTGTAATTTAGATATTTTTTTGAAAGTGCCAACTCAAAATTTATTAGTCAAAATTTAGAAAACCCACCTATTTAACCCGAGATAAAGAGAGCTCAAGCTCAAATTGAAATAATTAAATCAATTTCAATTCATATTAAATTTTATAACTAAACTTCTTGCTGCCATAACAAAATTTAGACTTAGGCTAATAAAGCTTAATTTTTGTAATTCTTTGTAGAGGAAATAAGAAATTTTAATTAGTAAGTGACTTTGTAAAAGATAACAAGGAATGTCATTTTAAGATATTAAAAGTTTATTGTAACAAAAAGCAGCATTGAAGTGTTATTTCTTTTAACTTATAAATTTTATTAAGACTTGTATAAAACAAAATTACCAATTATTACATTTGGCACACCAACGTGGGGTACGATTATTAGAAAAATAATAATAAAGAATAAATTATTCAGGAGTTTGTGTTTTTAATAAGAAATAAAATATCTTATAATAAGAAAAAAAATTTATTTAGAGGGATTTTGAATCAAAATTAATTTAGAACTTTTTATATGAAAACCATTTGAACTGGAAATAGATTTAGACAAAATTTTATAAAATTAAACACTGAGTTGAATAGAATCAAGGCTAGGTTTATAGTATATATAAAAATGGTTTATGTGTATAATAAGTTTACTTACAGCTAAAAAAGAAAAAATATAGGCGAGCTGGTAGTTGTAGGGGACTAGGAAAAAGGGACAATTTTGGAAATGAAAGAAATAAAAATGGAAGGCACAGATATGCCAATAGGAAACATTGAGGTAGAAGAAGCTAGGGGACTACTACCTATGCAAACCCAACAGAAAAAGGGAAATAATGAGAATGAAGATTTAAGGGAGATGATGAGATCTCTCATGGAAATGAGCCGAAAAGGAAAAGAGGAGATGAAAGAAATGAGTGAGAATATGAATAGACAATTAGATAAGATGGACGAATTAAAAAAGGAATTAAAGGAGAATATAAACGAAGTAAAAGGAGAGATAAAGGAGGAAAATAAGGAGATGAGAGAAGAGATGAACAGAGGATTTGCCTCAAGTAGGTTGGAAATAAGTAGGTTGGATAAGAAATTCGAAAGCCTAAAGGAAGAAAATAGGAGAATGATAGAGGATATGAGGGAACAGTTGAGAACAGAGAATAATGATGTAATAGGAGCTATGAGAAGAGACTTAGAGGAGAAGATTAAGGAGAATTTAGAGGAAACAAAAGAAATAATAGCTGATGTGACAGAGATTAATAAGAAAGAGATAGAGAAGGTAGAAAAAATGACAATACAGAACAGGGAAGAGTTAAGAGTTTTAAATAGGGAGATAGCGATTGAGAAAAACAATAATAATGATAGAATGGACCGATTGGAAACAGAAGGAAGGAGGAATAATGAGAAACAAGGGGAATTGACCCAGAGAATGGAAAAGGTAGAAAAGAAGGTGGAAGAAAATAAAGGAGGAGAAGGCCTAAGGATAATACAGGTGTCATGCGGGAATCAGGAGGAGATGCCAAAATTTAATGGTAGGAATGGTAACCCTATGGAGTTCCTAAAAAGACTGGATAGGTATGTGGAAAGAAAATTTGGATGTAGGACAGGGGAAAGATTTGAAAATGAATGGAGAGGAATCATAGATAGAGCCTTGGAAGTAGGAGCGGCAAGATGGTGGGAATCAATCAGAGAGGAGGTGGAAAATTTCGCGGATTTACAAGATAGGTTTATAGAAAGATACTGGGCCAAAGAAATACAGGAAGGCATTAAAGAGAGAATAGAAAATGAAAGGTATATAGAGGGAAATGGAAGAGCAAGAGCAGATTATTTCATAGAAAGAGTCATAGTTTTAAAGAACATGACACCACCGCAAAATGAGGAAGAGATAGTCCGGAGATTAAGCCGGCATTTTAATGAAAGGATACAGTTGTCAAGAAGAGTACAAAATATAAAAACGATCCGAGAGATGGAAAGGATGCTAAATGAGGAGGATATAGAGGAGAGAAATAAGGAAATAAGACAGAGAAACAGGGGACCATGGAATAGGCCTACCCCTAGAGAGGAACAGAATGGAAATAGATTTCCACCCAGAAGGGGTGAGGAAGGGATGAGACAGCAGGGAAATAGAAGATTTCCAGGACCAGGAGAATTGTATAGAAGGAATGAATATAGAAGTGAAGGACGGCCATATGTCCAGTTTTTTAACAGAAGAATAGATAATCATATGAGGGGGAATATTGAACCAAGAGCAGGGCAGGAAAATAATCGAGAAAATAGAGGAGACTGGAATTACAGAACAAATGACAGGAGCCAGAAGGAAGTAAATCAGATAGAGACAAGGAGATGTGTGGGGACAAGGAAGGAGGATGGTGCACATAGTCAAACGGAAAACTAGAGAACACTGGTATCGTCGCCTTGGATCAGGAAAAGGAGCATCAAACAGAACAAATGAGGTTGCCAGTGATAAAATTTGATAAAAGCTCCTACGATAAAATTAAGTTAACTATAAATAATGTATTAATCAGTAGAAAATTTTTAGAACAAGAAGATGAGGAGAGAAATTATAATTTAGGAATTGAAAAAAAAATAATAAACCCAGAGATAGAGATTAAGATGGAAGATACAAGTTTACTAGCATTAATAGACACAGGCAGTAACGTAACATGTATCCAGGAGAAATGGATGTTAGAGAATAAAAATAAAATAGGAAAAATAGAAATCTTACCAATAAAAAATTTAACCATTCGGACTGCAACAAATAAGAAAACTAAAAAGATAAACAAAATGATCATGGTAATAGGAGAAATAGGAGGGGTAAAATATCCGTTTCAATGCCTAGTGGTGCCAGGCTTATTGAGAAAATTTATTATAGGTACGGATATGTTGATGGATGTGGAGGCACAACTTGATTTTGGAAAATGGGAGATGGAGTTTAAATATGAAAACAAATTATATAAATCAAAAATGAGTGTAGATGGGCAGACAAAATTTAAAGGGGAGATGAATAATTTTGAAAATGAGATGGAGGAGGAATTGAGTTGTGATGAACAGGAAGGAATGAATGATATGGAAAAATGGGAAGAATTTGAAACTTTTGGAAACCAGAGTAAAAATTATATTAAAATTGTACAAGAGGAGGGAGAGATAAAAAAAGAGGATATTTTTGAAAGAATAGGGAATGAAGAGGTAACTGAGGAACAAAGACAGGAGATAAGTGATTTAATAGAAAAGTATAAAGAAGTATTTTCAGACCAGCCCGGTTTATGCACTGCATATAAACATAAGATTAAAGTTAGGGAAGATGTACCATTTTACCAAAGAAATTACCCAATTCCTACAAAGTACCAAGATCAGGTACAAGAAGAGATAGAGAAAATGTTGAGGTTAGGTATAATTGAAAGAAGTACTAGTCCATATATTAATCCAATAGTCCCAGTCATCAAAACCAATGGGAAAGTTAGATTATGTTTAGATGCAAGAAAACTAAATGAAATTATAATTCCGGATTATGATTGCTATAGAGGAATAAATGAGATTCTACACAGAGCAAAGAAAGTTAATTGGTTGAGTACCATGGACCTCACTAACAGTTTCTGGCAGGTTGAATTGGAAGAGGAGTCAAGAAAATATACTGCATTCCAACATAGAGGGAAAACATACCAGTTTGTTGTTACACCCTATGGATTGAAAACATCTCTAGCAGCATTGGCAAGAGCTATGGACAGTATTATGAGGGAGGAATTAGAAGATTTCACCTTAATATATGTAGATGATATAGTCTGTATGTCTGAGACATTTGAGGAGCATAAAAAACACCTAGAAAGGATCTTCCAAATTTTTTTAAAAAACAACATGACCATTAAATTTGATAAATCAGAGTTCTGTAGAAAAGATATTTCATTCTTAGGATATAGATTGACTACAAATGGAGTAAAAATGGATGAAGAGAAGGTTAGAGCTATATTAGAATTTCCCTCACCTAAAAATCCTCGACAGTTAAAAGGTTTTATTGGAATGGCTAATTATTATAATAAATTTATAGAAAAATATTCAGAATTTGTACAACCATTATTAAAATTATTATCTAATAGAAACAAATTTATTTGGACAGAAGAGGAGGAGCGAAATTTTATTAAATTAAAGAAAAAATTTTTGGAAACAAATGTACTTACTCACCCAGATTACCAGAAAACATTTTACCTACAAACAGATGCCAGTGAATATGCCATAGGAGGACACATCTATCAGATTGATGAAAAGGGGGAGAAAAAGGCAGTAATGTTTATGAGCCGCACATTAAAAGGAAGTGAAGTTAAATATTATACCACTGAGAAGGAATTACTTGCTATATTGTTTTGTCTGCAGAAAGCAAGACAGATCATCCTAGGAAGAAAAATTGTGATCCAGACTGACCATCAGGCCTTAACTTTTATTAAGACTTGTAAAATTTTAAATTCAAGATTGCATAGATGGATATTACTAATGCAAGAGTATGATTATACTATTGAACACTGTAAAGGAAAAGAAAATGTAGTTGCAGACCTATTGAGCAGGAACCCTTGTGACAAAAATAAGTTTGAAAGAAGAGACCAAAATTCAGAATTACAAATAAATTATATAGAAAGAGTTATGGATATGGAAATGTGTACAAAATTTAAAGAATTTAGTAAATTACAAGTAGAAGATTTGGAAGTTAGAGAAATAAAAGAAAACATTCAAAATTATCTTCAAAATTATAAAATTATTAATGACTTAGTATACAAAAGAAATAGGGAAAGTTGGAAAATAGTAGTACCAAAGGGAATGATTAAAGAAATAGTGGGTACTTGTCATGAATATTACCTGCATGCAGGAGCTAAGAAATGTCATACCATATTATCAGAGAGCTTCACTTGGAAGAAGATGGGAAAAAGCATTAGGGGAATTATTAAAACATGTAATATTTGTCAAAGAGCTAAAAATGTAACCCAAGGTAATTTTGGAGAGATGAAAGGGATCCAAGTGGAAAAACCAAAGGAGCAATTGTCAATTGATTTTATAGGACCATTTCAAAGAACTGTAGGAGGCTATAAGTATTTATTAGTAGCTTGTTAGATGTATTTACAAAATTCGTTCAAATCTATAAATTGAAAAAGGCAACCACAGGGGAGGCAATTAAATGTTTAGAAAATTATATAGAAAATTTCGGGAGAGTAGAAAGAATACAGACTGATCATGGAACCCAGTTTAATAATAAGAAATGGCTGGAGTAAATAAAAAATAGAGAAATGAAACCAATATTTTCTCCAATAAGGAGGCCACAAAGCAATATCGTTGAGAGGGTGAATAAGGAGATCATTAGATGTTTGAGAACATATTGTCATCATAACCATAGAGAATGGGGAAAGTATGTAGAGGTTATTAACCAGGCAATTAATGAAATTCCTCATGAGACTACAGGATACACACCTAACCAGCTACAACTAGGAATTCAGGATGAAAGGTTTTGGCAAAAGGAAATAAAAAATTTTGGCTGGAGTTCAAAATTAATAAATTTAGAAAGACATTTAGAAATTGCTAGGAGTAGAATTAAGAAAAAGGCTCATAAGAGAGCAGAGAAATTTAATAAAACTCATAAAATAGAAGAATTAAATGTTGGGGACAAGGTATTAGTAAAAGAAAATTGGCAACCACAGGGTATAAGAGGTGAGATGGCAAAATTATTTTATGTATATGATGGACCTTATGTGATCACCAAGAAATATGGCAAAGCGACTTATGAAATCAAAGATGCTAGAAGCAATAAAATTAGAGGAATTTTCCATATTAGCTTGTTAAAGAAATTTTATGAACCAAGGGAGGCACACCATGGAGAATCAGAGAAATTTCAGATAGAACAAATTAAATAGAAAGGGAGAAGTCGAGAGAAAGGAAAATAACAAGGGATAATAAGATGGTAACAACAGGAATGACTCAGGATATAAAAGTATTAGGAGAAGGAAGCGAATGTAGGAGGGGTAGATAACAAATAAACCGGAAATGACAATAGACCAGAAATAACTTAATTAAACAAACACTTGAAAAAAAAATATAAAGAAATAAAAAAAAATATATGTAAAAATAAATAAAATAGGAAGGGATGAATGAATAAGAACAAGGACCTAACCTACAAACAACCTAGACATGCTATGACTCGGTTAGGCTAAAATTTAAAAAAAGAACACTGTGTCAGAAGATAGATTATATAGATAAATAAAAAGACTTATGATTGGAAAGATTCCATTCTATTAAATTTAAAATAAAGAAAGAAAAAGTTTATAAAATAGACTCTAAGAATCAGAAAATGATTAATGTACGAAATGTTAAGAGTAAGAGTATTGTTGATTAAATGTTAATTGTTAATTTATTGTATTGTTAGTAGTTAAGTATATCATATGTAATTAGAGGGCAGCAGACAAGCAAGAAGGATAGAGTAAGAGTTTACTCCCAAAATGTGAAAATTGAGAGTTAAGAGTAAAAGGATTGTTGATTAAATGTTAATTGTTAATTTATTGTATTGTTAGGAGTTAAGTATATCATATGTAATTAGATGGCAGCAGACAAGCAAGAAGGATAGAGTAAGAGTTTACTCCCAAAATGTGAAAATTGAGATAAAAAAAAAAGGAATTTTGGAATCAAAATTTTTTTTCTTATCTAAATTTGGGGACTATGTAACATTTTGAAATAGGATATATATAAAAGGCACTTACCAAATTAAGATAAATATATGTAAATAAATTCAGTATGTAAAAAATTACTAAAATATACCAGGAACGAATTGTAAACATAACCTAATTTCACTTGTGTAGAAAATGCACATGGCCACATTTTTGATCTAATCACAAGATTTTATATAAAAGAAAAAAAACACACAAATCACTATTTATAATAAATTGTATTAGAAATAATTGATAGGTAACAATTTAAATAGAACTATGTAAAAATACACTTAAAACTTTCACACGGCAAGCTAGTGGAATGTACTGTAGTAAAAACACGATGTAACGGATTTGTGGAGTTGCGTGCGCATTGACCGGCAAAAGATATTCGTTTTAAATATTTCTCGTGTATATATAATATAAAACAGTTTTGGATTTAAATGCAAAGAAATTTAAGTGCAGTTGTTAAGAAGAAGAAGTGTATCCGTAAAGAAGAAGAACATGACATCCGTAAAGCTGTTACTTGCACGGAATAAACGAAAAAATAGCGGAAATTCACGACTTGGCCATTTTTTTCTAACAAAGATAGCGTCAGGACGCAGTTGGAACCAAGCATCGGAACGAGGAAGACGTATTCAGAATTGGCTGTAAAAATTTTATTTTTTTAACTAGTGCGGAAAGTGCAGTATCATATTTAAATCGTAATTACAGAGTAACAATAGGCCAAATAATTGAACTGATCAATTAAGAAGACATTATTCAGGAAATATATTTAATTAAGAACTAAAATAACTTGTAAAAATTTTAACTTGTAAAAATTGTAATTTAGATATTTTTTTGAAAGTGCCAACTCAAAATTTATTAGTCAAAATTTAGAAAACCCACCTATTTAACCCGAGATAAAGAGAGCTCAAGCTCAAATTGAAATAATTAAATCAATTTCAATTCATATTAAATTTTATAACTAAACTTCTTGCTGCCATAACAAAATTTAGACTTAGGCTAATAAAGCTTAATTTTTGTAATTCTTTGTAGAGGAAATAAGAAATTTTAATTAGTAAGTGACTTTGTAAAAGATAACAAGGAATGTCATTTTAAGATATTAAAAGTTTATTGTAACAAAAAGCAGCATTGAAGTGTTATTTCTTTTAACTTATAAATTTTATTAAGACTTGTATAAAACAAAATTACCAATTATTACAATATATATATATATATATATATATATATATATATATATATATATATATATATATATATATATATATATATATAGATTTTTCGGACTACAGAGTGGACTCTTACCAAGGTAAGTCTGTCAGTCTCCTAGTTCAAAAAATCTAAATAATCTTTACCAACCAAAACTAACCTATAAATATATATATATACAGTGGGGCACTGACGAAGACCGCCACATAGCGTTTGAAAACGTTCTGTTTCAGTAAGTTTTTACAAAATTTAAAGATCGGATGGATATAAACAAATGTTAAAGTGATTAATTAAGTTTCACCGAACGTAATGATATACAAAATTCAAGAATTTAAATACAGTGCCTAAATCAGCTATTTCAAAAAAATTTATTAAGTAAAGCCATGTTTACAGAGGGGGGATTCATTGACTTGAAGGAGATAGGAACCAACTAAGAAAACTAGAAGAAAGGTCAAAATTCACATAGAAAGATCAACGCCATTGGAAAATGTGCAGAAAGAGAAATTATAAAGAACATAAGGAATAAGGCATTCGCCTAAATCCAAAATTTAAAAAGTTATAACCAAATATAAATTTTATACTAAAAAGTATACAAGTTTGAGTACAGTTTTGTGCCATTCCTAACGTTTTAATATTCTCCTCTTTTGACGTGTTTCGAAGTAACTCAATTTTCAAAACTTTAATTGTACTTTTCCGTAAAGTTTGAGTTTTTATATACCGTTAGCCATGCCCCCTTCCATACCTCACTTCCTATTGGTGCACGCCTACTCTTGCTTCTTGGATCTAACTACTTAATAATATTAAACTTTTAAATATAACGTTCGACTGTGTATTTATTATGTATATTTATATGCTCGTTTATTACATTTCCCTTTTTTAACTTTGCTTTATAAATCTCTAAATTTTCAAAAATATTTAAACGTCTTCCATTATTAACATAATATAAAATTGTCATTGTATTTTTCATTTCTTGCAATGTATGGCCCTTTTCAAACAAATGTCTAGCATATTTCGAATAATTTTTCTCATACTCAAATGACCTTATAAGCTCCTAATTTCTGGTTTCAAATTTTCGTCCTGTTTGTCTTATATGTTGCTTTGCAATTAAATTGCATTTTATAAACTCCGTTTTTACTAAACTTATTTAAACTTTCTATAATACACTTTAGTTTATTCTTTAATGTGTTGTTAGTTTTCATTCCAACTTATATATTATCTATAGAAGAGGACCATACACTTCAAGAAATACACAGTCGAATGTTATATTTAAAAGTTTAAAATTATTACGTAGTTGGATGTAAAAAGCAAGAGTAGGCGTGCAGCAATAGGAAGTGAGATCTGGAAGTGGTAAGGGCGCGACTAACGGTATATAAAGACAAATCCAAAGTTTGGGGAACAGTATGATTCAAGTTTAAAAAATGAAGTTACTCTGAAATGCGTCATCAGAGGAGAATATTTAAACTTTAGAAATGGCAGAAAACTGTACTCAAACATACAGAAATGTTTCTAACAGAAATGATGATGAGTATATTAATAATTTAAAAAGTATAAATTATCAAAAAACCAGAAGCTCTGACATCAAGGATCACGCGAAGGTAATCTGATATCATTTCTAAGGGGAAGGTATTGGACCATGTTACGTCACTTTTGACAAGTATGTTGATTGGACCAGAGACAACAGGTGAAGAAGGGGATGTGTGGAGGGTGAAAGATGAAAGAGTGGGAAGGTTTCAGTAGGTATTGAACTGTCATAAACGGTGATCACCGTGTAAAACCGCTCCGCTTTTGATGTTTTAAAAGTGTAAAATTCCAACATTATGTGCTAAGAGCTGGGAAAGGTGGCTACAAAAATGTTACGGTGCGGTTCCCCAAGCCTTTTATTAAGGGATTTCGGTCATTGGATGCAAGTTATATTCAGCAAAAACATGATAAGTGGTTTTATATAAAATTCACTAATAAACCTATTTTATTATAGTCTTGCTTTTTTAAAGCTCATTACACTAAACAATTTTTTTGTTTATTTGATAGCAAAAACTAACATTGTGAAAAGTTTTTGAATTTTTCTACAAAATAAATATTAAAACAGATTTCAGTGATCTAGCTTCAGTATTATAAAGGTGCATGAATAAGGTAGATTTATTTTGAACACATTAAATTAGAGATAAAGGGTTGAATGTATCATATCTTACCAGCTTCCTCGATGAGTTTCATTTCTTTTATTTGGTTCAGTTGCTTTAGTTAATGTTACACCTAAAAAATATAAATTTATATACTCTACAAAATTTAAGATTTAACATAAAATTACTTGTATAAAAATAGTTGAACCTACCCACAAAACCTATGTTTCCCTTCCTTTATTCTAGTTCTAATATTACTCTCATAAGAAATGTTTCTACTTTAATTACTGCTACAATAAATCTTACTCTTTCTAAATACATATTGTGGGAAGGAGGTAGTGAAGAGTTACCTCTTCTTTGGCTTTAATAAACTGTATGACTTAATGGAAGTTACATTGACTATGATTCTCCCCTCATTTCTTTGTATTATGGAAAAGTATTACTATTAACAGGTTACATGTTCAAGGGCATCTAATGGCGCAATAGCTCTAATAACAGTTTGCCAACATTAAATCTCATAATTTTGATCTCTATCTGTTTAAAATTCCTTCTTTTAATAGACACATAAAACTATAAAAACAGATTTTTTTTATGTAAGCAGCATTAGTTTTTATGAAAAAATAATGGACTTACTTGTGTTCAGGCTAATCTGTTGGTCTTGATTATTTATGTGAATAAGATTAAGCCCTGATGCAAAGCCTCTTTTACGTACTTTTATTGTGCATGGTCATATCAACATTTTGAACATTTAAGCATTTGCTTTGACAACTTAAAAGTCGAATTAAAGATATTTGTAATCATTTATAAATATGGTAAATAAAGTACTGAGAGCTTAAAAAAATTGAGTCGAATTATTTAGTACAAATAATAATTATTTTAATACAAATAATTTATTTTTCTCGTGAAATTTAAAATCAATTTATTATAAATATTTGACATTTAACATTAAATAGAGTAAAATACTTTTAATCACTAAAGTATTTACCAGTGTATATATTTGATGAAAAAGTCGTTTCAATGTATTTTCATTGTAAATTACCTCTGAGGATGATTGCTATGCAATCAAAATGTACATAAGGTTTTAAATAAAAGAAGAAAGCTATTTGTGGTTGAGAGGTTTCATTTATTTATGTTAAACATTACGGCACAGTTTTTTTATACAGTTATAGATTTTTAATCACTTTAATCAATTTTATACTTTATAAAATATATTTTTGGACATTGAAATTAGTTAAATGTAGCGCAAGATTTCTTTTTAAGTAACATTTATTTACCTGGTAAGTGTTGTGATGAAAGCATTGCTGGTTTACAAGACAAAAGGGCAATAACATCTTGCAGGTCTTCTTGAGTAGCCAATGCAGTGTGCCAGATAGAATCTGTAACAAATATCATTACCACAAAAATTAAACACTAAAGAACTGTTTACTTGTCTTACAATAAAAATATTGATAAAAACCCCATTGCCACAAAAATAATAAAAAATAACTAATATTACAAGTTACTTACGATTAAACCCTTATGTATATTTTGATGACCATGTCATCATCAGAGGATCTTATTACAATAATTTAAAACTAGACTGCCAGTTTGTTTTTTTTTAAATATAACTTTGGTCAGTATAGTTTCTAAATTATTGTAAGTTTGTAATAAGACCCTCTGATGATTATGACGTAGTCATCAAAATATACATAAGGGATCAATCTATAGTAACTTATAATATTAGTAATTTTTTTAATATTTTTTGGTAATGAGGTTTTTGGCAATATTTTTATTGTAATATATTGTACCACTGTGCTCTTGATATTGTATGTTTACTTGCCTAATTAAAATGGTCTTTGTGCTGTAAAATTAAATGACAGACAATATCAAGTGAAATGCAATTTCTAATAATACATATAATTTGCAACACTGTTTTCTTGTATTCACTTATCATTTACACTATAATGTACTTAAACAAGAATCTTACTTTGTATATATGCGAGTCGACTTTCAATGGCTTTAATTTCGTTTGGGAACACATAATTAAAAGTCCTTGAAAGTCAATTTGCATACATACAAAGTAAGATTCTCAAGGGGTTGCATAAGCACTAACCCCAGAAAAAAACCAATGTTTTCAATTCAAGTTTATTTAAGCACTCGAATTAAGTATTAAATAAATGAGAAAACAGTTGATTATCAAGTCAAAGATATTTATTTTAATAAATGCAACCTTTTGGCAACTAGTTTTCTCATTTATTTATAAGGTTCTGTTAGTTAATCTTCTTGCAATTTTTGTTTAATTTTCTAACATTTGTATAGTTTTTAATGATGACTACATATATTGGTAATTTTTGTGGTACTGCTATTCATTTTGTCTCTTCCTCAGTTTTTCCTTGTGCTCTCGTTATACAAAATGTGTCTCGAAAGTGTGTTTTTGAAATGAGAAATAAAGATAAACTATTTAGGGGCAATAGTGATCTGATCTTCAAAGCACTCCTTCTAAAAAGTTAGTACGTTTTTCAACATTCCTTCAACTTCTGCTTATTCTTTAAACTAGTTTTTTGGATTGGCTACTAGTTTCTTTATCAAATTTTGTTTTATTGTTCTATATCACCAAAATGTTTTCTTTTCAATAGAACTCTGAATTTGATTATGTGCCAGAAATCACATGGAGATGTGTGAAGCCCGTATGGAGGTTGTTTTAAGTTTTTGTTTACACAGAGATTCTCCTGTAGAATTTCTAGGAGACAACTAACTTTTGACTGCAATAAGGCTTTTGATTTCCTGTTGACAGTCATAAAATAAAATTTACAGAAACACAGTTATTTTTAAATCTTCATGAAAGATGTTACAAACTGGAAATATATCAGAAGAATTTTTTCCTACAGTTTGTCAACAGATTTTATTGATTACTCCATTAACATGCCAGAAATTTCAGAATTTCTAGCCATAGATGGCATCTGAGATTGCTAGTCATTCTCTACTAATGCCCAAGTAGTAAACTAATGCACTCTCAACTAATGCACAAGTAGTAAACTAATGCACTCTCTACTAATGCACAAGTAGTAAACTAATGCACTCTCGACTAATGCACAAGTAGTAAACTAATGCATTCTCTACTAATGCACAAGTAGTAAACTAATGCACTCTCGACTAATGACCTTTTTTTAAAGTCATAAATAATATAATAATTTTAATTTGTACAGTACAGAGGTATTACATATCTTTTTATGAGAATAAAAAGCTGTTGATTCTGGAAATAATATGGTACAGTATTTACTTTTAATAAACTAAATCACTACACCACACTTTAACAAAATTATCCAAGCATAAATAAATTATAACCTATTATTTTTACACAAAAGTTACCCTCGTTAATTTTACTCTGATTTTATTCCCAAAATCTAACAAAGTTTCCGTTTTTTAGTTACTGTATACGAGGCGTTTACTGAAACTAAATACCGTTTCATTCTACTGCCGCCGTAGCGCTGCAATCGGTGTTCCGCGCATGTGCACTAGTCATCCTTGTTCACTGGCTATCAAGTCACTCCATTTTAGTTGTTGCATGTTGTGTTTTCAGTTTTCTCTGAACGTTTAAAATGTTAAGACAATAAGTGTTCCCACCGATTGTGAGATTCGTTCTGTAATAAGATTTTTGAACGCAAGGAATGTGAAACCGGCTGAAATTTATCGTGAACTTCGAGATGTTTACGGGGGAGACATGATGAGTGAAGGAATGGTGAGAAAATGGGTTAGAATGTTCAAAAGCAGTCGAACTAATGTGCATGACGAGAATCGAAGCGGTCGACTGTCTCTCGTCACCTTCTGGTAAGGGCAGTTAACGAAAAAATCCTAGAGAACAGATGTTTCACTATGACAACGCTATCTTACGAATTCCAACAAATTTCACGTACTGTTTTGTACGAAATTGTTACAGGCCGCTTAGGTTATCGCAAGCTGTGTTCCCGATGGGTTCCAAAAATGCTGAATGACATGCACAAACCAAGAGACTCGGAAGTTCTTTGACTTTTCTCACACGGTACAATGATGATGGTGAGGATTTTTTAAACAAAATTGTGACAGGTGATGAAACTTGGGTCAGTTATGTCACACTGAAATCCAAACAGCAGTCAATGGAGTGGCGTCACACGCAATCCCCGAAGAAACAAAAATTCAAGACGACAATGTCTGCACGAAAAATCATGTGCACTGTCTTTTGGGATCGGAAAGGTGTTTTGCTGATTGATTTTCTCCCAAGAGGTATTGCGAAACCTTAAGAAAACTAAGGCGGGCAATTCAAAACAAACAGAGAGGAATGCTCAGTAACGGAATTGTGCTGCTCCATGACAATGCTCGGCCACACACCGCTAGTGACACTCAAACATTGGTTCAGTTTCGTTGGGAGCAGTTCGATCACCCGCCCTACAGCCCGGACTTGGCTCCATCTGATTACCACTTGTTCCTGGACATGAAGCATGGGCTAGGCGGTCAACGCTTTGAAAACGATGATGAGGTGAAAACTGTTGTGGAGTCGTGGCTACATTCGTTGGCGGGAACCTTCTACAAAAAGGGTATAGACAAATTGATCACCCGCTATGACAAGTGTTTGAACATCAGTGGCAACTATGTCAAAAAATAGTTTAAGGTATGTACTTTCATGTGAAAATAAAATTTTGTTTAAAACAAATTGTTTTACTTGTTTTTTTTAAAACCGGTACTTACTTTTCGAACATGCCTGATATAATTGGATACAGTCATTTACAGAGTAGACTACAATAGTTGAAGAAAACGGGAAGAACAAAGAATCAGCAGCGAAACTGCATTTCGTCTCATGCTTTGTAGAGCCTCTTCATGAGTAGGTATCTTTGTTTGGACCTCCAAATCTGGCTGCTTCTTCCTTCTCTTTGTTTTCTGCAGTACTGATGGCTATAAGATCTATACCCAATTAAAAGTCATGAAATGCGGCAAGATTGGCATCACCATGAATAAAGTCATTAGAAGAATTAAATGGCATTTTTTGTCTCTATATACTAAGCGTATTTCTAAACTAAGGGCCGTTTGCTTATATTCCCTCATAGTTCGCGTGTACGCCGCAACGAGCTCTTGCGTCTCGTCCCGACATGCCTTGGCAACAATTACGCTCAGTTACAGCTGTGTAGCTAGCCTGTGCGTTGTGTTCTGTGCTTGCAAAATGTTCAAGGCTATTGAATCACCCGCCCCTTGCGAAGTTCTACGGTTTTTGTCGGCAAGAAACATGTCTGCTGCAGAAATTCACCGACAGATTTCTGAGGTTTACGGTGCTAATGCCATGTGTGAAGGAAAAGTGCGTAAGTGGATTCGAGACTTCAAAGATGGCCGCGACAATGTCAATGATGAAACGCGATCTGGTCGTCCATCTCTAATGTCAGACGATTTGATGGCTTCAGTTGAAGCGAAAATTCGTGACAACTGACGCTTCACGATCACTACTCTCTCACACGAATTTCCGAAAGTTTCGAGGTCTGTGATTTACAAAATTGTTCATAAAAAATTAAACTGACGGAGGAGGACAAACACAAAAGACTCGAGAGTTCCTTGAATTTTCTGACACGTTATGATGAAAATGGTGACGACATGCTGAGTTGGATCGTAACTGGAGACGAAACGTGGGTTTCGCATTTCACTCCCGAATCGAAAGAACAAAGCATGGAATGGAGACACACGCAATCTCCCGTAAAGGTCAAAGCCAAACAGACTTTGTCACAGCACAAGATCATGGCGTCCATGTTTTGGGATAGGCATGGTGTTTTACTGGTCGACTTTATGGAACGAGGAACGACAATAAATGAAGCCTACTGCCAAACTCTGAGGAAGCTCAGAGCGATTCAAAACAAGAGACGTGGTATGCTCACAAAAGGAATTTTGTTTCTGCACGAAAATGCAAGGCCTCACGCTGCCACTCAGACCCGAGCTGCATTGGACTCTTTTGGCTGGGAAGTTTTGGACCACCCACCCTACAGCCCTGATTTTGCGCCGAGCGACTTTCATCTCTTCCGTCATCTGAAACATCACTTGGGCGGCAGCCGTTATGACGATGACGATGAATTGAAAAAGGCCGTGAATTATTGGTTATCACAGCAGGCGGC
The DNA here is from genome assembly GCA_036971475.1 of Prosapia bicincta. Lineage (NCBI taxonomy): Eukaryota > Metazoa > Arthropoda > Insecta > Hemiptera > Cercopidae > Prosapia > Prosapia bicincta. The sequence continues at coordinate 231,045,717 of JBAIZL010000005.1, forward strand.
AAGTTTTTATGAAGAAGGTTTCCAAAATTTAGTTGTGCGATATGATAAGTGTTTACAAAAACTTGGAAACTATGTAGAAAAATAGATAAAAGTATGTATATTCCAAAAATAAAATTAGTTTTTGCAAATTTCTTTCTGTTTTTGTTTTATTTTCAAACGGCCCTTACTTTAAGAATACCCCTCGTAGATAGGTTTTGCCTTTTCAGTTTTACTGACTTCTCTAATGTCGCCTGTGTCATCGCTTTAACAAAACACTTTCTCACGGTTTCATTTTTAATTTGTTTCAGAGCCAACCCAATCCAGTTTACAGCATCCTGAATTGACAGATCTTCCTAAATTATAAGAGCTATCAGCTTCTTCTATATTTAAAATCAAAGATTGTTTTAAATAGCTCCTGTAAAACGGATTTAAAAGTGTAAATAATACCTATATCCATAGCTTGCAGTACGCTCGTAAAATCAGGCAAGAACCAGGCCAGTTTCACATTCAAAAGCGTTATGTGAGGGTGGCAGGTGGCATTGACCAGAAAAATACCTTTTTTATAGCATTGACTCTGTTCAACCATTTTTCTATTGTAGCAGTAGCCATCCAAGCCTTCTTATTGTTTCACCAAATCATTGGTAAAAAGCGTTATGTGAGGGTGGCAGGTGGCATTGACCAGAAAAATATCTTTTTTTTTAGCATTGACTCTGTTCAACCATTTTTCTATTGTAGCAGTAGCCATCCAAGCCTTCTTATTGTTTCACCAAATCATTGGTGAATTTCCAATTTTTAAGTTTTTGATTTCCAATAACAAAAGGCTTTACTTTATTTCCCGCTAAATAATACTATAAAACATTATTATGAAATTTTACCCATAGCACATTTTTACCCTTTGATTATAAGTGATTTTGTCTGTGTTATAAATGTTTCTAGGTTCATAGTCTCAAAACAAGTATTGCAGTTTTGTTTTCCACTCATTTACAACACGTTCAAGAACATCATTTAATTCACCACAATTCCAGACTATCTATGTTGCTTCTGTTCTTGAAACTGTCCAGCCACCTAAAGATGCTTTAAAACTGGTCGTTGCCAAGAGATTTGGCTATTGAATGAGCTTCACTTTGGAGGATCGAATCCAAATTTTGTACATTTTTTAATCTTGCACAGGTGAACCACTTTCGCACTTCGGTGATGATCTTTTCATTTATCCGTTTCTTTGCAACAAATCATTCATTATTTCAACAATTTATCTTTTTCGTACGCTTCAATTAATCTTAACTCTATGACAATACGTATGATTTAACCGATTTAGTTGTGAACACGGTGTATACATCTTTGAGCAGTTTTGATTGTGGTTTCCATGTGAAGGTGGAGCGACTGTATAAATAGAGCCGGACCTTGTTTTTAGAAACTGAGGACAATTCAACCATTCATATGATCCTGGACTCACTCTCAGTCTGTCCCATTTTGGTATAAATTGAAACAAACAGGCTGACCTTCTAAATTCTGTATTATACATGACTTTTTATAACTTCGATGAATTTTTCCCATTCCCGCATAGAACAAATCCCGCATTATACAAAATAAACAACAATAATACGTATTGTGACTGTCTTAGGACCAGCAAATATTTCCACATTGTACAAGATTCCAGCATATTTGCGTTCTGTTATGAAGAAGTTTTACTATATTAAAATTTATCTTTGTGACAATAGAAGTGTTAAATGTTGATGTAGTAATAAGTTAATTAATAATTTAAATTGTACAATTTTTATAATTCTAAATTTGAACATTTTTATATCTTAAGTAAGAAAATCTCTTATAAATTCAATAGACGATACTTAGTGTTTACGGATAAAGCCATGGTGAGTTGAAACTATGTTTTTTTTCATAAAATTTTTTATAAAAATTAAGTATTTTTGGTTTTTATAACTTTTTTTGCACTCAACCTTTGTAAAGGATTTTCATTGATGTCTTCTTATTCCTTGTATTGAACTCAGCCGACAACTTCATTTCCCTCTTTTGGTTTCCAGAACAGTGCTCAGATCCTAAGACATTGCCTGCTGCAAGTTCTTTGAATCAACCGTACACAGCATTCTATTTTATGTGTTAAAAGTGACTTTTACAATATTAAAATTGCAGTAATTCGGGACATTATAGATCTTTGACCAATGCTATTGTGAGAAATTGTCGTGTATACTTTATGTATCAGCCTACTTTGACACCTAGCCTACTAAGGACTCCCTAAACAGTTTTACATATCCGTTTAAAACATTTTATAATGAAGAGTCCAGTTTCATCAAAAACAAACAGTTTTACAATTGCTTCTTCAGGAGATTACTATATTGAAAATTTTGAATCTAGTTTTATTTGGATTATAGTTTTTTATGGTATCGGTCTCTACTTAGCATACTCCTTAACTTGAACTTTCATTCTGTCTTTAGTGATAGTAAAAACTATTTATTTATAGTTCATTATAATTAATTTTATTTATATATTTTAAACGCTTAATTGACAACTTATTCAAACATTATTTAGTTTTACTTATTTACCTTCAATTTAAAATGAGTAACTGTTACAGAATAATAGCCTGAGTTCACAATGGGATACATCTCTTGAATCAGCCAACCTCATTACACAAAAACATTAGTGCTAACATAGGCGAGTGTAATACATCAATAATGTTCAGGTGTTTCAGTGTAAAACTAGTACCTCATGTTAAAGATGGAACTGAATGGCAGAAAATAAAAGTGGGAAATATTCACAACATTGTAGCAATATGTACAGTTATTATAAAAAATAAAAAATGATTTAATACATGTATTACAAATTTTCAGTACATTTTTTAAGTTATACATTTTGTGTTGTATGTATACAAAATTAAAAAGTATTAAAATATTTATTACTTGAAGAAGTAATTATAATAGTTTATATAGACCAATTAAAATTGAATATTATACTCTGAAATTTTCAAATTACATTCTGAAAATAGCAACTTTAGGCTCTGAAAAATAATAAAACCTTTAATTAATAATCTTTTATTCAACTACTATACATGTAAAAAATCCTGTAGAACAGGTTGAAATACTGTATCTTTTAGTATTATATTTGGTAACAAATTTTTTAAAATCTGTGATGTTATGTGGAACACTGCTTAACATATATGAAGTACAGGGTAACACACGGGAGACGGACGGTTTTGAACTGCGTAGTAGTGGTTTTGAACTGCGGTGGTGGGAGGTGGTCGTTGTGGGGATAGTTCTGGTCCACACAAGATGCCATTTCATTTACTCAGTCACTATGGAGCAGTGGGACTTCCAATGTCAAGTGTTTGTCTATGACAGTTTTGTGAAAAGTGGTAAGTGTATTATTACTACGCAGCGAATGTTTCGTGCGCGGTTTAATGTCGGTCGACATGGAGCTGTTCCGAGCCGTAACCATTTAAAACGCGTTTGGTTCCAGCAGGATGGAGCAACATCTCACATCGCAAAGACTTCAATGACAGTTCTTAGACGCATGTTTCCTGGCCGGATTATCTCATGTTTTGGCAATGTTCCTTGGCCTCCCAGGTCTCCCGACTTGTCAGTATGTGACTTTTTTCTGTGGGGGTAACTTAAGAACTGTGTTTATAACCACAAACCATGATATTTGGACAAGTTGAAGAATGCAATCATTCAAGAAATTGGTGCCGTCCCTGCGGAGATTTTAGTCTGTGTGATGGAGGATTTTGAGAAGAGACTTGAGTCCTGCATTCAAAATGATGGACATCACCTTGATATGACATTATTTTTCACAAATAACTTTGTTAACTAAAATGGTAAATAATGAGCTTTGATTGTGTGTAAATGTTTATTTAAACATGCATTAATTTTAAAGTTGGCTGAGTATTATTTCATTAAAAACAGTCTGTCTCCCGTGTGTCATCCTGTGTAAGGTAAATAAGGTGGGGTAAAAGAAGTAAACACTTGGAATGTTGGGTACCATAAAGATACAGTCTATAGATTTTAGAAGCAACCAGACAAATTAAAAACTTAAGAAAAGACAATTTAGATCCAGTGGTAAATAAAAATATTCATTTAATATGAAGAAATAGAAGAGAACTTGACAGATGTTCTTGTAAAGAAATGAAGAACAAACATCATCACCTTATTCAATTTTAAAAAAAAATCTGTCATTGAGCAGAGTAAAAAATGCAAACACATAGATCATGAATGGATACACAGAAACAAACCCATGATATTGCTTGCTTATGGCACATGTATTTTATGTCCTAGATAAGCCATTGAACAATGAAAACATTTTGAAGGAGTCAGTATTTTGAATACTGAAAAACTGAATAGTAGTTTATAATTTGGGTTTAATGGAGATGTACAAACTAAGGAGAAAATGCTTTATGTAACAAGTTTACCTGGTGTTGTAGATCGGCTTCTCTCAGCACCTACTGATGTTGGCAAAGAGAGTTTCCATGGCATTGACCACCGTCTTGCAGTAGAGTCACCAATTTTCCCTTCAGCACCTGCTGCTGCTTCTGACCAACGTCGTTGTGGTGGTTGCAGTGTTGGAGGTATTCTAGTTGTGTAACATCTTGCAACCGCATTAACATCAGGTTCCATGTGGGGAGGATAGCACTGACATTCTGAGATCCAATTTAAACATTCACAACATGCCAGACTGAACTGATACTGTAAGTTGACCATTGTTACAAGACCACTACAGACTACTTGCTGGAAATAAGAAGATATAAAAAACATGTATCAAAAACAAATACTATCTTTTACATACTTATACAATATAATCAAGAGCACAGTGATACAATATATTACAAAACAAATATTGGAAAAAACCCCAACACCACAAAAATAATTAAAAACAATTAATATAACAAGTTACTTAAGACTAACAATTTAAGGACTCACGACAGGCTGGGCGCATTTAATTACATTGCGGACCCACAACAGACATAGCCCGTAGTTAGGTTTACATGTATTTAAATGAACTAATAAGGGCTCTGGTCATTGTTAGTAGTATACAGAAAACATATTGGCTATCTTAGTACAATGTTTTGTTGTTAGATAGCAGATGTCCTTCATGTGATGTTCGTTTGTGCGTTCTGGAATGTTTTGAAATATTCCACACAAAAGTTAATTATTTATTCATAAACAGTTTTTATAGACATTTAGGCTTATTGAAATACATATTTTATAATTTGTTAGAATTAGTGTTACTGAAAAAAGGCAAGTATTATAATTTTTTTTTTACAGTTTTTGAAATTATAATTTTTCGAAAAAAGATTTTATATATATATAAGTTAATATATTACTATTGTAAATACTTTTATCCACCACTAAGTGCAATAATTTTACCTTGTGTGATGAGGCACCTTTCGGTCATTTGACCATTGTCAAATCACTGATGAATTTTTCTCTATTTTTCTGGTGCGCATGTTTGGTCCATGATGTTGGTATTTGTTGACGTTACACTCATTTTCTCTTGAGTTGTGTGTATAATGTTTTTGAATAGAATGTCTTCTGTATATGTTGTCTGTAGGTTCATTAAATTAAGAATTTTTTTTTGAAAATTTCATTCTCTCATATTTCATTTTGTGTTTTCTCTTTGATTGACAAAGACCATTGTGTGGTTGAAATATATCATTGGTTAAGTGCTTTTATGTGTTTCTATTTCAAGACTACAGAGTGGACTCTTACCAAGGTAAGTCTGTCAGTCTCCTAGTCCAAAAAATCTAAATAATCTTTACCAACAAAAACTAACCTAAATATATATATATATATATATATATATATATATATATATATATATATATATAAAACAGAAATATAATATTATATAAAAATATATAACAGAAAAATATAATACTTGAGATATTAATGTACAATCCAGCAAAAATTTATAATTATTAACCTGATTAGTTTCTGCCTGATCAGTATCAATCTCTGGACCAGTATGTGCTTCCTGCAGGCTAGCTATAGCTTGATTTTTTACCACAGCAGTTGCAGCATTTGTTGCAGTACTAAGTTGTTCCCACATAGCCTGACACTGAGCTGCTCTTGTCTGGCATGCTGATGACTGACAAGCCAGAGAGCTTAAACAATGAGATAGCTGTACTCCTGCACTGCATAACCCTTTTAACATCTAAACAAAAGTAAAATCAGATTATTAAAAACATTTGGCTTTATCACACAGAATATAGCTAACTCCCTCAGTTCTTGTCAAAAATAGACTAAAAACAACAACTTTTTTTGAACAAGAAAACAGTTTTATTTACCAGTTTTAGAATTTATTCTCTAGTTGTAATTCGTGGTTTTAATAAAAATAAATTAGTAATTGTTACAGTAATAAAAATTTTAGTTTAGCATAAATGAACTAAAGTGATAAGTGTTGTTAAAAGGACATTAATCAATTATTAAGTTTGTAAGTCATGAAAATAATAGGTCATACTAAATTCAGTGGATTTTTTCAGTTTCATGTGTGGTATTTGAGATTTTGTGTTATTTCAATTTGTATGTCAACCAACTAGATTTAGTTTTGATGTCTTTTATGGTTTTAAGGTGTAAGATTGCTATATCTTATAAACTAACTACTAGTTATACAACTATTAATCTGAAAATATTGTATTTACTTCATTACTATATGTATATATAAGTGTGCATACACACACACACACCTATAGACTAAATTTTACTACTCATTTACAATTTTAAATAATGCAAGTTTGATGAATAGTCAGCTAGTTTCATTGGTAAACAAACAGCTGTGCAATGACATTGTGATCCACTTTGTTTTCAAGGATGCGTTCCTTTTATCGTCTAATCTCTGACTCCGAGGGTGGACACCTTTCCCAGCTCCTTATACTACTGTCCTCTCCAGCTCATTGATTTCTTCCTCCAGCTACCAGAACTTAATTGACCTTCATAGGCTCCTTGGACTTCTGTCCTCTTTGGCCTCATGAGCTTCCCTCTTCGACTGCCAAAACTTGACTGCCCCTTTCTTCCTCGACGCCTTGATTGCTCCTCCATTTCATCGTTCCCATTTCTCCTACCTTCCTTACCCATCATCGTAAATAGTAAAAAGTAATTTTTTTTAAAACTACCAGATCCAGGTCCGAGTCGCATTTTTTTTTTGTCGCGGTGACAAAAATATCTTTTGGAAACTAAGGCTTACGCCAACAAAGAATCTACTTTGGTAACTAATGGCTTATGGGTTTACCCCCATATCAATCTGTCTGTTAGCTCATTGTTCTAGCTCCTAGTTTACAGATTTCTATAATTTTGAATAGTTTTATCTTTAAAAATACAGCACACAGCAACACTTGAGTGTACAGATTTATAATAGATCTAAAACAATGCTTTTTAAATTCCTTCTATTAGCTCTCGCTCTCCTGATATATATCTTGTACATTTTTTGAATCATTATTAAAATACATTTTTATTCATCCAATCAAGTTCAAATACATTTTTCTAAACCTATAATGGATGACAATCAATGTTATGGTTTTTCAAATATTTATAAAATAATTAAATTATAAAAATTGAGGGGCCTATCAGGATTTTCAGAATCTTTGTGTCTGGAGTATAGCATGCTTTGGGACTGCAAACACTTTCCAACTCCCTGCTTACCGTTAGTTGTCTAATCCGTGTATTCTCTTTCATCTAGTTAATCATCCTTTGCTAGCAATAAATTCCAAATCATCGTTTATTAATTTGTTTAACTGTAATGGATTTTTTTGTATTAATGGGTTACTAATAGGAACTCCTTTCTGGCTCTATTGTGTAAACCATAAAAATACAGCTTAGTCAATTTTTTCATTCACAGAAACTTTTGCGTGATGGCGTTGTTCCAAACACTTTTCATTTATAGCACTGCAAAGCTGTTGAATTTTTGCACGATTTTTTTTCCAGACACTTATTGTAGCCTTACCAACACTAAACAACAGCCAACTTTGTCAAACTTTCCTTTTGTCTAGTCTCATTAACACTTCAAATTTGAGAAAAATCTTGAAAAAAGGTCTACAGTACAGTATTGATACAGAAATATATAATGAATGCTCTAATGTCGTTCGTTAATAAACAAACGCACTATTGTCAAATTCAAATTACACAGCAAATCCGAACTTTTCCAAATCTGAACAGGCTATAGTCCCAATTAATTCAGATTTGAGGGGTTCTACTCAAGGTACCACATAAGGTAAAATTATTGCACTTAGTGGTAAAAAAAATGTTTTCATTGTATGCCAATTCTAACATAGTGCTTTTCTCACGTTTTGGAAAATATGGCTTTCGTTAACAAAGAATCTACTTTGGTAACTAAGAGCTTATGAGTATGCTTCTCATCAATCTACCTGTCTGTCAGCTCATTGTTCTCATTCCCAGTTTAGAAGTTTCTATAAATTTCAATACCCTTTATTTTTTAAAACTAACATTATATTTAAACTGCAGAAACCCTCCAGCGAATAGATTTATAATAGTTCTATTACTTATCTAGGTTGCTTCACACATAGTTTTAAACAAAGGTTAATTTTTTTACCTAAACATAATCTTTTGTTATAACATACACATGGGTAAGAAGGATATATTGCTTTACAAATTTCGTTCCTGTAAAGGTTAAAAAATTCAATTAGTGTGCTGGATACTGAAAGCATGGTAAAAACCTACACCTACTCTAGATTTATCATCAAAAATTTATTTTTACACACTAACTACGTTCTAGTGGTAAATAGTCTATTTCATATGCAGGAACCTAACTGTTATCAAACCTTTAAAAACAAGTTATATAAAAAGTTTTTAAAAGTCAATTCCCACTTAAATTAAGAAAGGAAAATTTTATTTTTAATATCAATTAATATAAATATGTATATACATATATCAGAATAACACTACTAAGTGGCAAAATAGAAAGCAAATTTCTTTTAAATTTTCTATTTCCCTTTATATGTATGGTGTTGCACTATTATTTTTGTTTGTTATTGCTTATAAGCTCCCTTTTTCTTTTTTGCTTGTATTGGTTTGTAGTTTCTTTTCCCATTATCCATTTGTGAAGCATGGTTTGATACAGTTAATTCAGTTTGTTTGTATAGTTTATTCTTTTCATTCACTTTTAATCCTAGAGCATTATTTATGATATTGTGTGGTAACCATGGCAACAATTTAAGGTTGTGCAATAGAAAAATTCATATAAATCTTTCATTTTTTCCTGGCGAAAAACCAATTCTGGTTATCATCGCCAAAATATACATCTTTCAGAAGAAGTTCGCTAGCTATAGGAAAGTTGGCCCAATGCCAAACTTGTTATAATTTAATTATTGAATAAATATTTGGAAAAACTGTATCGACATGAATTGTCATCCAATATAGGTTAAAATAAATGTATTTGAACCTGAATGGATGAATAAAAAAGAATTTTATTAACAAGGGAAAATTTGTAGAGGGTATATATCAGGAGAGTAATGAGCTAATAGAAGGAATTAAAATAACACAAATTATATTTAAAAACTTTTGATTAAAAATCATACATTTGAACTTATATTTGGAAGGCTATGTGTGGTTAAAGATATAGATCTAATATATAATTCATTGTTCAAAAGTTATTACATAATTTTGAATTGTAGAAAGATCTTTTGTTTGCATACCAAGAGTTTATTTGGCAAGTTTTTTTTTTATTTACACCAACACATAATATACAGTAACTCAATTACTGTTTTATGCTTAGTAAAAAACTCAAGAGGTTATTTTAAGAATGCAGTTATTCTTGGGTTTTTAAATTTCAGAGATGCACCATATATTGAACTGAGGGCTTTAGTATAAAACTTCAATTTATAAGTTCGTTTTTAGGGTAAATTTTAATGGTGTGGACAAGTAGAGACTTGCGTGATATACCTTTTATCTTTTAGATTAAAAACAGAGTTCAGCAGTTTAAATGCAATGTAAAAAATATCAGAAAACATATTAGTACTGTAACTTACTTGTATGAATTGGAGCCAGCCACTCATACAGTCTGTTACATCTTTGGGAGATGCTTGCAGAGCACAAATATTTTCAATTGTGTCAGTTGGTTCAGGATTCTCTGACATACTGTTTAACCTGCAAATTTTGAAGCTTATAATATGAAAAAAATTGGTTGTAATCAATATTTATCTCTATAAAACAAAAAGAGATTTCTCTGTCAATTTTTTTTTAAATGGCAAATGAGAATCTTAATCAGTAACTATTATATATAATGGCACAACGAAAGGAGAGATCAGCATATAGCAAATAACTCAAGTGACAAAGAAAAGAAGAAAAAATACAAGGAAATATTTTTCGATCTACTTGAGTTAACACTATGAAATGGATTCATCTTATAACAAAAAAACTGAAGGAAGGAAGAATTCTGTTGATTTTGGCAATTATTATCTGAGTGTGGCAATTATTGAAAAGATATATCAAAATCACAGGGAACACCAATTCCAGCTACTGCAAAGAAGCAGAATCCTACTAGAACGTGTGAAATGTGTAGCTGAATTCAGGATTCAAGGGGAAGAAAACCAAGAGTGACTCACGATATATGTGGAAAGATTGTGATCTCGTTGTGTGTCGTGTCATGTTTCAAAACCTTTTATACAGCAATGAACATAAGAAAATGAACTAATGTGAAAAAATATATAATTACTTTTATTGTTTAACAAAAACATCATAAACAGCTTTGAATGTTTTTATAAAGAAAATATTCATTTCTAACATACTTTATTCTATGTGTACTCACTTTTTAAAAGCAACAATTATACTCAGGGTTTTAATGTAACATGTTTTGCAAGGTTTTCTTTATTATTGTTTAAGAAAAGCAATACAAATAGTTTTGTTAGTGATATAGCACAAAATATTCACTGTCAGGATATTTTACTCTATGAAGTTTGTTTTTGCTGTAAATACGAGTATACTGAGGATGTTAAATTTCAATCGGTGTCATTGGTTATAAACTGCCAGAGGTGGCACAAGGGCATTCTCTCTAGGCTATTAAATCATTATAAACTGCCAGAGGTGGCACAAGGGCATTATTCTCTCTAGGTTATTAAATCATTATAAACTGCCAGAGGTGGCACAAGGGCATTCTCTCTAGGCTATTAAATCATTATAAACTGCCAGAGGTGGCACAAGGGCATTCTCTCTAGGCTATTAAATCATTATAAACTGCCAGAGGTGGCACAAAGGCATTCTCTCTAGGCTATTAAATCATTTTAAACTGCCAGAGGTGGCACAAGGGCATTATTCTCTCTAGGCTATTAAATCATTATAAAAACTTGCAAAATCAATAAGTAATTTATTTTTATTATTTGATATATCTAATTAAAATCACTGGTTTCTTAATTATAATGTACTTTTTAGTAACATGTACAAAGGAAAAAAACGGAGAAAGCTCTGGCTGTGTCAAATTTTAGTTTTTTAAAATGTTTGAAAGTTCTAGTTTTTTTTACATGTTCCAATATTATTTTATTTTTAAGAGTTTCATTGTATCAGGGGTATTTTACAGCTATATTGTATTTATTTCTGGAAATTTTTTTAAAATTAATTTTCAACGAGAATATTAAAACACTATTGATTTAGTGTCTACAGAAATAAACTTAATGCTTTTTCTGTTTGCTGACAATACCAAATGGATACTGGTCACTGTATCAATCAAATATTTGTATAAAGTAGCATATTTAACTTCAGATTGTCTCTATGTTGAAAACAAATACAGTTAGTGTTGATAATTCGAGGTAGATGGGACCGAGACCTCCTTGGATTACACTGAAATACATTCCTGTAGATTAGGAAAAACAGGTTCTCTAATGAGCCCTAATAATTATCAGGTTGTTTTCATGCTACAGTGTCACGTACATGTCTAAGCAGAAGCACATCTGTTGGTGTGGTATCTGTCTGTTGTTCAATACATAACATTATGCAGTTTCCAAGGAGGATGTCCTTTCCCCATGACTAATTTTCCCTTCTTGTAATTTCTCGGTTGAACTTTCATATTTATTCTCATCACTGCCTTCAGTAGTTTTTTTTTCATTTCAATAATCGTAACATTTGTTATCTCAAATAGTTCACATCGGAATTTTCACAACCCCAAAGATTCTTGATAAAAAATGTCAAATCTTTTTCTTCTTGTGGATCAAGATAACATAATGACAGTTTTATTATGACTCAGGATTTTATAGTTAGATTTTAAATAGTTCTCTATCCATTCAATCATTACTTTAGTTCTTATATGAAACCGGCAATGCTAACATGGAAATATTTTTAAACGCTGGCTTATATTACTGAGGCAGAAAGTTCTCTGTAAATGAAAAATTTGTAAGGGGCACATCTACTACTGAAATGGCGATTTCTCCTCAATTTGCAGGGAAAGCACCATCCTGAAGATACCTCCTCTGCTGGTGGGGGCCGTTGTGCTTCTAGGACATCAAGGAGTTCACACAAACCATGAAGTTTTTTGTCCATGATTGTGTGCCTCTGATGTTGATTCATGAAAGCATATATGCTTTTTACAAGTTCTTTGACAACATCTGTAAGAATTGTTTTCTCTTCATTTTATTTAAAAATTATGAAACTGCTAGATTCTGCAATGTTTAGAGGTGAAGAGAAAACTATCATTGTCCACCAGTTGGAGATTTTTACAACAGAAAAGTGCTCTTTGAATTTCTCTACAGTGTCCACACCACCTTTACTTGAATTACAAAATAATTTCTGGTTTTCTAAAAATTTTTCTTACAAAAGCATCAGTTGGTCTCTCAACTAAACTACATTCCTCCCACTCAACTCTTGATAAAGGTCTATATTTTCTAGATTCTTCTGCGTTAACTTTTCACCTGGTGTCACAGCAAACAAACGTTTTTATTATACTTACAAATAAAAAAATGTTTTACATAAGTAAAAGTAAATGTTTTAAATAACTTTATGATAAAAACTCGTAACACAAAAGGTAGACATGAAATAAAACTTCGGGTTTTGCTTACACAAGAAATGGCAAGACGAAAGCTCTGTGCTTTCAGGAAATACAGAACCAGAATGAAATAGCACATCTGGTAAAAGGGAAAAATGTGGTGGGACAGTTCCTGGATTGAGGCTCGTGAAGTATGACAGGTTTGGTGACTGCTGGTCTCAAGAAAATATCGCATTTCTATGAAATATTATACGCCCTGAGGAAACCTCCACGATGCCTCCTCTGGAAGGTTAGTATTATCTTCTCTCAATATTATCTAATTACCACTTTAATCATAAAATTATTGAAATTACTCTCTGTAATAATGTATATTCATATTTAACTTTAAAATTCAGCAATAAATAAATGGTAAAATTATGAATAATCTTTTACAAAATAATTGTTTAGTTTAGGGGTTGACAAGCTTTGGGTAGGTGAATTGTTCCTACTAAGTCTAAATCTATCAATTTTGGTTTTGCCATTAAAATTCAAGCTGACCTAGGACTGCTATTTTTAGTCATTCGAGGTGGTCTTCCTGAATCAATATTATTTTCAAATGTGTTATAATTTCATAAATTGCCAATTTTTTTCAAAACATAGCCTTTTGTGAACATTTTTAAATGGCCATTCAAAATCTAAGTTAATGCTCCTTTCGGTAAGTATTTACATATTTTGAAAGCACATTAGTTACTACTATATGTTTACTTGGTCAATAATTTCAGTATTAATTTAGGTGTGTTTCATAAAGTTGGTGTTAAAAGATTTAACAATTTACCAATTGAAATTTCCCTTTAATAACAAGTTCAAAATAAGCAGTTTTATATTAATTTTTAAAATAATTGTTGAGTGTGTAAAATAAATGTTAACTGTGTGAGTGTTTAAGTTGGGAAATTTTATATGCAAATGCCTGGGTATATACTCAAACAAAATACCAATAATTATTTTATCTCAAATTAACCTTCAAACACACGCGCTGGGGTGTAAAGCACCCCACACCATTCATTTCTCTCTGAGGCGACTACAACAAATATTTGTTCTCACTCCCCTCCTAGGTAGTTGTTTTTCACTTCTCCCTCCACACTGTCACTCATGGTCAACCCTGCGCGTGTTCTCGTCCAAAAATTTTTGTTGGTACATTTTTAAGTTATTGTTTTTTAATTAGTATATTTTTTTAGTGTGAGTCTTCTATTTAACTTTTTTGTCGTAATTTTGTCTTTTTGTCATAAAAAAAATTAAAATTCTGGGTCAAGAACTTTCAAAACCCCATATTGCATCAAGAGCCTTACTGCCAGGACTACCTTTGCATATAAAAACAGGTGTGAAACACATAAGTGGTGTTGAGGAAACTCGAGAAATAAAAATAAAAGAAGTTCTGGATGATTCGAAGTTTGCCCGTGGCAAAAAGACCGGAAGACAGCAACTTCATGCTGCAACTGCAACAAATTACTTTGTAGGGAACATTCCTTTATATACTGTGAAGAATGTGCACCTGAATAAAAAATACATTTTGAAAATATTAATTTTAAAAAATATCTTTTTTTTTACTTTCTAAATTTTTTTGACTTTTTAATTTGGACTGAACTAATGTTTACTTCTAAACCAATACTTCTGTACACAGTTATGAATTTAGCTAATTTTTTTCACCTAATAAAATGTGTATATTTTTTGAAATATTTTATTCCAATGTAAAAAGTTATTTACTAATGTTTACTTGACTAAATATGAAGTAAATTGTATAGTATTAAGTATTATTTTTCATTATGACGAGTAATTTTAAATTTTGAGTGTGGCAAATTTTAACGATTTTCAAGCTTAATTTACATAATTTTTTTTCAAATAAACATATTGTTGTATTTATGTTGTCTAACGTTTTGAAAAGTTCTCTAAAGAACCTAGCCATTACAACTTCCTAAAATGTATGAATAAATGTCTAATTTTAATTTGAAAAAAAGATACAATTTATAAAGTCAATTTAAGTGCATTTAGACTATAGTACTACAAAAAAAATCTACAAGTGATACACCCATACAAATTCAATAAAACGTTTTATAAACAACAACATTCACACACACAATTTTATAAAGATGAAAATTTAGTGATAATTAACTTTTTTTTTAGATAAGAAATGGGGTGGAAAATACCCAGCGCGTGTTTATGTCCGAGTAGTTGGCGCGTATGACTGAAGGTTAATGATGAATTAAGTAAGTTTAATATTTGGCTTAGTGCCAACAAAACTGTTTATTTATGAAATTAATATTAATCATATACAATTTACACAAAATCTTTCATGTTTAAAGTTAATCACTTTTACAACACAATATGAAGACATACTGCCTAAAAACACTAACCTGATAGTTGGATCGCTTCCTCCAGAATATGTATTTGGTCTCTCAACATTTAGATGATTTCTCAGCTTTGAATTTAAGTATGTATTCCTAACAGGCGGAGGCTTGCTACGGTTGCCAAGATTATTTTTCTTCATGTTAGCCGTGTTGATTTCTATTTTTTAGAGTAGAAGAAGCTACTGTATTATGTTTGTTGTTTAGATGACACATGATTATTCAAAAGTTAATCAAGCAGGAAGTAAAGAGTGAACTGCCTGAAAGTAAACTTTGAAATTTAAGTATGATAAAAATTTTCACAACCAAATATTAAAATGACTATCAATTTCAGTAAGTAATTTGTTTATTTGGATATCTATTTTAACAGCAGTATTTGTAGTGGCACGTAAATAACTATATATATTATGACCAGTTTTATTTCTAGTCATTCTATTTATTTGGTTTTCTCTTTTAACTACTGTAGTTGTGGTTGCCTTTAAATAACTATATACATAAAATTACCAGTTTTATTTCTGTGTTTAGTTATACTTGTTACTATCTAATACCAGCAGATTAAAGTACTCGTCCTTCGTACAAGGTTGGCATATATTTTTATTGATTAAATTTGTATTTGTATTTGGGTTGTATTTTAATTTACTAAAATTAAATCCTGATAAAGATAGCAAACTACAGTTTATCACATATGCTTACCACATAGTTGATGGTATTGGAATAGTCATATCTCATTTTTAATATTTTTCTTTTTTTTATTGTTACAACAGCTATGGATTTTTTTAAATTTTGTTCTCTTGATCACCTGTAAAAGGTAAACCAAAAGTAGTTTTAGCAGTAGTAACCTATCATAAATTTTTATTTGCCGAAGAAACGCCTTTCAATGTACCGTTTCAGATCCTTTGGGATCTTTTTAGATGTTGGTTCAACTTGACCAAGAACTAGAAACGGTTGAACGGGTTTTCCCCTGACTTGGCCTTGTATTAAGTTTTTTTTGTAATTAT
Source organism: Prosapia bicincta (assembly GCA_036971475.1). Classification (NCBI taxonomy): domain Eukaryota; kingdom Metazoa; phylum Arthropoda; class Insecta; order Hemiptera; family Cercopidae; genus Prosapia; species Prosapia bicincta. Next base: position 231,061,993 of record JBAIZL010000005.1, read on the forward strand.
TGTGTAGATGTAGTACAAATTAACTGATGCACTCAATGTTCAGCATATTATAAAAATATCTTCATTGCTGGCCTAAACTTCTAAAATATATCATCCAGCGTTAAATCATTGCCATTCACAGTATCATCAGGCGGCTCGTAGTTTAGATGTTCACTTGAGTTGTCTAAATCTAAATCTAATTCTTTCTCAAGTTCATCATTTGGGCCACCCTCTCCTTCAACATCTGATTCCAATTTATATCGTGTCTTTATAGATGTGTAATAATTCAAACATCTCTATACTCCAATGTCACATATTTGTTCATTGTTTTATAGAGAACTTCATAAAACATTTGAATTTTATGAATCTAATAATAGACAAATTAATTACATACCACTGATGATTATAAAATACACATCAAATTAAATTTGCGAGAGATTATTCTTGGCTGTTTTAATTTAAAAATAATAAAATATACTGCTTAACCCCACTTCTACGTCCATGAGACGTACATAAAATTAACTTGATAACCCAACTATATGTTCCACAGACATAGTCACTCTTATGAAAACTGTTATAACTTATACATTAAACACAAGAGCATCCAACTGTACACCGATCATACAATGCACTAGCCATTAGAAGAATACCTATAATCAGGGATTCTGGAATTTACAGGGGAGTGGAGACACCAAAAGGTTTGGTTATATGTCTGGGAGGTGTAGAGGTGGCTTTGAGGGTTAAATAAGGTTTGGTATAATTATGGAGTGTTTTTATAAAAATAACCTCTAAAATGTAAAGTAGTTTTTGGTGTAATTTAAGTATAAAATTTTAAAAATAGTATTAGTTTTTTCCTTAATAGATTATTTTCTTTCATAAATTCTTGTTGAAAAATATATTCTGAACTAGAATAGATGTTTTGAATGTCTCTAATCATAAATATTGCTACAACTAAAAAAAAAAACTATAGCTTGATTTAGAAGGTGAATCTTGTTGCCAATTCTACATTAAACTTCCGTTTGTCGCTCAGTGTCAATGTAACTGTGGTGGAGTGATTTACTATAGGTTTTTTTTCCAAGTCTTTACTGCCTCATTTTGTATAGACCTCTATAATGTCTGAAAACGGTAGTGTGAAGAAAAGCGGATGACCTTGTATACATCCCCCACAACAAAATACACCCTAGCAAACTATCAGCCAGGGTGTTTCATTGTGGGCACAATCTGAATGGCTTGTTTGTTCATTAAAAGACTATTTTATTCAAGAGCATGATAAAGGAATTTTAATTCCAGTGAAAACGTCATATATAGTGAGTGCTGCTATGGCATTGAGCATTAACTAAAATATGTTAAGAAACAGATAGAACAATCGGTGCCAGTGAGTCACCAAAGTTCCTTACCCCCACCCCTTAATAACAAAATCCCAAAGAAAAAGCGTGTTACCAGACTAGAATCCTTCCAGATTGAAGCTATATAACGTCATGTATATAATTATTTTATTAGAATAAAGCATCCAATGTTGAAAAAACTGAGTATATCATTAAAATAGGCCGATTTATTCATTGGCAGTATATCATCACTGGCAAGAGTTCTAAAACAGTTGGATTTTCTTATAAGAGAATCGATGGTTGAAAAGTGTTGTTAGAGAGTCCGAACCACATTGCTTGGCACAGCAAATTTCTGGCAGAGACAAGAAAGCATCAGTTTGAGGATATAGTTTTGTTAGACAAGACTTGGGTCAATACTGGTCATACAAACAATGGAGTCTTTAGTTGTTTTCGTCTAAAAGAAACAAATAATTATCACAAAGAAATAAACCATGAAACATTTTTTAAAGTTATTTGATGAGCAATTGACTACAAATTTGGAGAAACCTTCCATAATAATAATGGACAATGCTTGATATCATTTAATAATATCGGATAAAGCTCCTAATGTTTGCCAATAAAGTGATATGAAAAAATGGCTGAGGAATCGAAATATCCAGTTTAAAGAAGACTTCAAGAGTGCATCAAAGTTTCATCTTATAAACTGGTTTATAACATAGCATAAACCAAATCCTCCCCCATATCATTGCCATTTCAACACAATAGAAGTGATATGGGCACAAATTAAAGGATAAGTTGGCAAACAAAATACAAAATTTACAATTACGGAGATATCAAAACTTATAAGAGAAGTATTATAAAATGTGACAACAAATGATTGGGCGAAAGCTCCATTACCGTGCCAACCACGTCAATTGACGGAACACGGCGACACATGCAAGAATGCTTACCACGTCATTTGACGTGATGCTCGTTTCAATGTGATTCTAATGCGTTGTTCCGTCAATTGACGGAGTTTAAATATCTTAGATTGTAGCGTAGTTCATTTAGTTCAAACTACGGTCAATAGAGTGCCATGAGTATACAGAAATTTCTTGTTTCTTTGCATTTTTCGTTGAGAACTGCTATAGTCGCAGTTGCGTGGCAGTTGTGTTCGTTTACGTAGCATAATGTGTACGTCCGGTTTGACTGATTCTGATATCACGAGCTACTAAGTGATAGTGGTGATGAAGATTTAATTTTTGATGATTCTGACAAGGATCCTGACTATGTTCAGCAGGAATTTCAACATAACCCAGGTTGGTAGAGTTATTCTTTCGTGTTATAACCTATAAGTTGTTGTGAGTTGGCTTTGTTTACAAAATGTTTACTGTCAATATTTCCCCATTTTCTGAATATAAATAGTACAAATTCTCTTCTAGAATTTTAGGAACTTTATTTTTGGTTCCAGATTCGGATTCAGAGAATGAGGAAATCGTCGCGAATCAGACAATTATTGACAACATACAGCCAATTCCTGTTACCTCCACGAGTAGAGCCAGAGTCAGCCGGCCTACTGATTCTGAAATAGTATGGACCAACATGGATTCAACCCCAACTTTAGATGTTTTCAATGGTTTCAGTGTGGTGACAAATAGTTTTGAACCTGATGAAAATAGTTCTGTGTTGGATTTTTTTCCACATTTTGTTGACAGTAATTTGATTGACACTTTCAAACAACAAACAAATTTATATGCAAGACAGAGGTTGAGACAATTAAGAAGTTCTCAATCTTTGAAGCCTAATTCAAGGATGAATGAATGGAAATGTGTTACCCTAGTAGAAATAAAAAAGTTCATTGCCATTATATTCCACCAGAGCATCAGCCAAAGACCTCAAATTATTGATCACTGGAGTAAAGACCCTGTTGTTGCATGTACCAATTGCCCAAATATCATGAGCAGGAACCGATTTTTACTTATTCTTTCTAACTTCCACATCAATGATAATTCTTCGCTGAAGAAAGGTGAACCGGGTTATGACCCCCTGCATAAACTTCGTCCTCTCATTGATACTATCCAGCTTCGTTTTCAGCAGGCCTATCTGCCTGGTGAAAAAATAACAATTGATGAAGGTATATGTGCGTTCAGAGGAAGACTGCAATTCAAGCAGTATATGCCTCAGAAGCCAAGTAAATATGGCATAAAATTATACATGCTTTCAGAAGCTGATACTGGATATGTATGGAATTTTAGTATTTATTGTGGTCTGAGCAATGTTATTATCAACATTGTGACAAGTTTATTAGGCAGCCTATCTGGAGTAGGCTGTACCTTGTACACGGACAGATAATATACAAGTCCTGATCTTGCAAGAGAACTTGAAAACATGAGAACAGCTCTTGTAGGAACAGTGATGAAGAATAGAAGAGGTTTGCCAAAGGATTTGAAAAGTCCAATTCTTGAAAGAGGGGAGCAAATTTATCGCAGGGCTGGAAATCTTCTAGCTATATGCTGGAGAGATAAACGTCCAGTGTACATGCTGAGTACCAGACATGCTGCTGAAATGGTTTCATACAGAACAAATAGAGGAACTGATAAAACTAAGCCAGCATGTGTTCTGGACTATAATCAAAACAAGGCTGGCGTCGACTGCACTGATCGGCTGATGTCGTATGGGACATTTGACCACAAGATTGTCAAGTGGTGGAAAAAGCTTGCATTCCATTGCCTTCTTATGTGTGTGGTGAATGCATGTATTCTTTACAATAAAGTAAAGGGAAAGAAGATGGCAGTAACACAGTTTATAAAACTTCTGTGTAGTGAATTGCCTCTTTGTGAAGAGGATTCTCCACGGCCAAGTTCTAGTGGTGGCCAGCTAAGTAGGCTTTCTACTGGCAATCACTTTATAGAAAGAATTCCAGCACTACCAGGGAAAAGTAGAATACAGAGGATATGTAAAGTGTGCTCTGTAAGAGGCAAGAAAGAAAGTGGAAAAGCCAGAAGAAAAGATACTTCCTACTGGTGTTCAGTATGCAAAATAGCTTTGTGTATGGAACCATGTTTCAAAGTGTATCATTCAAAAAAGAATTTTTCCACATCAGTATAAATAATTTCAATCATTCAACATGAACAAATAATATATGTAGTGTGTTCTTATGTAGTTTTGAATAGATAGTTTAATTTTAGGACAATAAAAATAAATATTTTATTTCAGTCAACTTTTTCAAAAACTTGAAAATCTGTGCTTTTTTTAAAAATTGATAAATAATAATGTGTGGGGATGGAAATTTGGAAGTCATATGGTTGGGAAGATAAAAGTAGGAGCTTTAAAATGAGGTAAAAAAAATTTTCATAAGTAAAGTGGTTATTTTGTATCATAATTTTAAAAAGTTAGGAAAATGGCCGGCCTACAGGGCTGGCGGCAATTCGGTCGGCACTGTAAGTGTTAAACCACTCAAAAATTGTTGGTGTAGCAACGTGGACAAATGAATGAATCATGTTATAAACAAAGTAAAATTAGTTTTTCAGAATATTGAGACTTAGGGGTCATTCCTGAATTACGTAGTGCTAAACCGGATGATTTTTAACCCCCTCTGTAATGAACCGGTAACTGTAGTGCCAACCCCCACTCCCATAATTACATAACATCTTGTCCTCTCTCTTTACTGATATAATTGTTTTGAATGCCAAATTTGTAGGCCAATAAAAAAGTGCATCAAATGTGTCAATAAATATTATGGTACTAATATAATATAAAATAAAAATAATTTTGTTAAATAAATAAAACAGGAATAAGAAACAATTTTTGTAAAATATGTGACCTCACGTAACAAACAGAAATTATAAAATCAAAATAAACTTTATGTTATCTATAAAGTCAAGACAATATTAATTTCGACATAAATTGAAAATACTGTATTGTTTTATTAAAATGTGACTTAAAACGCAGCGTGATCAACCCTTTGTAGCATTGTCTAAAGTCTATTCATCTACTAAAGGAGTAGTCAAGAATGTCGCGGCAGATAACACTGGTGTTGCGAGCTTCAGAAAAAGATATGTATACATAATATGCCTAATTTTAAATAAATGAAACTCCTCACATTGTTTGCTAATACTACAAACTTCAAAAAATTTACAAACAATTAAGTTTTATGTTGAGTTCAGCCCAGGGAACCCAGAAGTCCATCAAACTTGGCCATGTGCAATACAGCACAATTCAAATTTTGTACCCATCATGATGAGTTATGACCGAGTGTGACCAAGTTACGTTGTACTTCTGAGTTCACTGGTTCAGCCTGAAAAGACATTGCCATCGAATTATAAAAATATTGTTTCGTTAAAAACTGTTACTGATGAGTAAGAACTGGCGCTTTAGCCGATACACGGAAACCGCGGTACATGTCTGTACAGGCCGTCTGATCACCATACTATGTATTGTGGCGATACAGAGCTTGAGGTTACGGTTCCTCACATTTTTCTCCAATAATACTCATAAATAGGAAGTTCAATATAATACATTAAATTAATGTTTTTTTTTGTAAATAGATTTTATTTGATTTCATTATTAATATTAGTACACTTTACTTACTCAAAAGTTTAAATAGGGCCAGTTTATTTATTAAATAAAAAGAGATTTTAATGTAGTCAAAACTAAAATTTCAAGTTACCTAATGCTACTGCATACCCCCTCCTCCTTCCATAACGATGTGTAACAGTAGACGTTACCCACCTTCCCCTCATGGTGTTACGTAATTTAGGGATGGCCCCTTACTAAGTTTGCCATACTATGGTAAGTAAAAGTATATTTCAATCTCACCATATAAAACCTGAGAAACAGTTTTAACCCTTGAAGCAGTAAAATGTTATTTAAAATTATCAGGTAAAATTTGTTATTGTTATTCTCTTTATACGAATATAATACGATTATAACAAAAACATTATTGTACCAGTAAAGAGTTGGATTTTAATGAATGATTTCACCTACAAGCTACTCTTGATGGTATTACCCACTGGTGGTGACAGGTCGGTCTGTCACAGCATTCAAACTGACAACACCATATCTTTACCCCGTCGCCACAGAACAGTTTCTATTCTGCTTTAAATCAAACTATAACTTAACCTTTACACTTATGAAATTATAAACTGAATGTTTCCTTAAACAACAAATTACTATTTTATACTATACAAAATGATCACTTTGTTAATGATAATGTTGAATGAAGGAATCTATTACCATAAATTATGACAATTTCATTTATCATATTTTATATCCAAACCAATTTGAACCATATTCAATCATTATTGATCTTTTGAATATATATATCCCTGGCATGATTCGACAATGGTCAAGTGATCAAAAGGTGCCTTATCACATAAGGTAAAATTATTGCACTTAGTGGTGGAAAAAATTATTTACAAGTAATAATAATAATTTCATAAAGTCAGTGCAACGGAAAAATAATAAACAACATGAAATATCACGATAATATGACAGTAAAACTCAGCTACGCCACATAAAAAAATGAAATTATAATATATTTTGTCATCTATGTCAAAAGTAATTTACCTCAATAATAATGAGATGCAAAGATTAAAAGTGAGTGGTGATATTTCATTTAAATATTTTCAAGTAATTTTTACACGTCTATCGAGTAAATAAAAATATATAACAATTATAAATGTATTACATATAGTTTACTATACTGCCACTTTCAATATGAAAGTAATATATTTACAACTAAAACAAATAATACATTTAAAAAAATTAAAGTAAATTCTCACTTGAGCCAACAAAGATAATTTTTATTTTAGCTACTTTTTATTAAATATTATAATTAATATAAATATGTATATGCTATAACATAAACGTATGAAGCTATAGAATAAATTTAGTGGTATCCAAAAATAATCATAGTCTGTAGAAATATTAAGCGAAGAGCAACAAGAATAGTTGCTAAAATACTGACAAAGTACTTAACCATTGTTCTACTTCAAGTGTAGTCACTTAAGGGGCTGTGGGAACCTTTAACAAAAGAAGGATCCAGGTATTTTAAGATGGGAGTTTCCGAGTGACCATTTTTTTTTAAGGTTATCATCGCCTACCTCGTGTTATTTAAAATAAATTTTCCATAAATGAAACTAATCAAAATAAAATAAATGTTTAAAACTAATTGTAATTACCTAAAACTAAAGAAACTAAAATTATACAAAATTTAAATATTATTAAATAGATTCAGGTGGCGTAAGAAAGCGATGACACAGTTGATAGCCGTGACATCGTCTCTTAAAACCACCTTTAAACTACCTCGAAGATTGTAACGAATATACAAATTGGTCAACTCATCAAAATCAAGCAGAATGTGCTTAATTGTGATGGTACTTCCACAAATCTGACATAGTGGTGGATCATCATTTCGCATCAACCATTCATGCGTTAGCAAAGAGTGGCCGATGCGAAGTCGAGTAACCACCACTTCCTCCCTACGATTCGAACGAAAAGATGTCTCCATGGTCGGACGGTATTTTTGATGTCCCTCAGCTTGTTTCTATTTACATTTTGCCATTCTTCATTCCAAACGGAGAATAGTGTAGTTTTAATATTGCATACAAAATCTGATGCCATCACACGTTGTGCCGATGGCACCATGCTTGTAGCTAATTTTGCACCTACAGTACATCTGCTTTACTGTTTCCAAATATTCCGCAGTGACCAGGCACCCAGAGAAATGACACCTCGACATCTTGTAATTGGAGCCTGTGTATTGAGCACAAAATTTCTCTAACTAAAGTGTTCTTAGTGTACATTTCCTGAATAACCTGGAGAGCACTTTTGGAATCGGAACATACAAGATATTTAGATGTTGCAGACGGTCCGAGTGACCAAAATACCTGAGATAACAACACTGTATCGGAGAAAGCTATTTGTAGAAGGTGTGGGAATCACCAGATTTAACTAAACTACATAAGGGGGAGAGATTATGTGAGGTTTGAAAAGTAAGTTATCGGAAGAAAGTCTAGGAGGAACTTTAGAAGAAGTCAGATGTTTTGGGAAAGGGGACCAAGTGTCAGCAATGTAAAAAGGGGTAAATTTTGTTTAATAGAATTAAGGGAATTGTAAGTTTTTTTATGCGTATAATTTAAAAGTGCGACGTAAATGATTTAATAAAGAGTTAGGAAAGTAAGTTAGTTATGTGAAAAGTGCAGCGAAGCAGCTATCAACGGTCAAGATTCCAGGAACTCAACAAACAATAAGTACTTTCTTCTTACATTAAAATTAGCCAACAGAGTGTTATAAACTTAATAAATTCAGAATAATTTTAAATTCATTGGTATATAATATTAATATAGTTTTTTCGCCACTTTCTAATTTATAAAAGATCCATAATAACGACCCGAGAGAAAGAGCTGATAACACTGTAATTATTAAACTTTATTGTATTAAACCTAAAGCCTCAAGAGTCCTCCTTTTTAGTAATTGTAATACTAGTTGAGCAATCAATCTTGTCACTAAATAGTAATAAGGTAATTTGGTATAATGTGTAATAATTAAATGTCAGGAATAAATGCAAGTGATGTTAAATTTGATATGAGTGTTAATTATTTAGAAACCTGAAGGTGTACTATAGAAAGGTAAAGGTAAAAACAAGTTTATTTTACATAATTTAGGTTAAAATACATATGACAAAACCACAATATTAAGTGGCAAAATAAAAAACTGTGGAAAGTGGAAATTAATTATTAAAATAAACCTAGCTAAATACCTAAGGGGTATAATTTTTTCTAAAGTGTTATTTACGATATTGTATGGTAACCATGGCAACAATTTTTTACAACACTAATAAGCCAAAAAGGAGGATGGGAGGATTATACAATGGAGGTTTCAATGACATTCAGATGGAGGCAAACAAAAAAATTTCATATATCTCTAGGAAAAACATTCCAGCTATTGTCAAGTTGGCTCATTGCCAGTAATAGTCAGTTTTCAGACTACTACTGGATTTCTATACAGTTTGAATCTAGCCTTTGAATCAATTTTGCAAAGTTAAAAATAATGAAAATTCAAATAATAATATTTGAAAAACCTCTATTAACATCAAGTGTCATCCACTACAATTTTAAGAAGACGTATTTGATCTTTTGAGTGGATGATAAAAAGTATTTTATTAACGAGTGAAAATTTGAACAAGACATACATGCATATATATAGAGTGTGAACTAATAGTAGGAATTGAATAAAGAAGTAAACTATTATAAATTGAACAATATAATATAAAAATATATGAAAATAACTGTAGTTACAAAAATCTATACTCAATCTTTGTTTCAAGACAAAAGATGAAAATACAGTCAAATACTTCACTTATTTTTTTCTATTTTATGTACAAATCTAACCTAAACTGGATATTTTGTAGCTTATAGTAATGTGGCATAACACTGTACCATAATTCCCCAACAATAACTTGATAAAGAATTGTGTTTATTAATTGAGGATATTTTTCTATGACAATATTTAACATACTTTTACTGCTATTTACGGTTTGTAACACTTAAAATCAACTTTTTCTTTCTTTAGAATGTATTATTGAATAACACAAGCAAAAAAGTCAAAGGGGTTTCACTTAGAGAAACAATATTTTCTTATATACACTTAATTGTATGCAAACACGAATCTTCCCTGATGGTTTTTTTGTATAAATACTGTAACATTTTGAAATAGTATATATATAAAAGGCACTTACCAAAATAAGATAAATATATATTAATAAATTCAGTATGTAAAAATTACTAAAATATACCAGGAACGAATTGTAAACATAACCTAATTTCACTTGTGTAGAAAATGCACACGGCCACATTTTAGATCTAATCACAAGATTTTATATAAAAGAAAAAAAACACACAAATCACTATTTATAAGAATATGTATTAGAAATAATTGATAGGTAACAATTTAAATAGAACTATGTAAAAATACACTTAAAACTTTCACACGGCAAGCTAGTGAGTGTTCTGTAGTAAACACGATGTAACGGATTTGTGGAGTTGCGTGCGCATTGACCGGCAAAAGATATTCGTTTTAAATATTTCTCGTGGAGATATAATAGAAAACAGTTTTGGATTTAAATGCAAAGAAATTTAAGTGCAGTTGTTAAGAAGAAGAAGTGTATCCGTAAAGAAGAAGAACATGACATCCGTAAAGCTGTTACCTACAAGGAATAAACGAAAAAATAGCGGAAATTCACGATTTGGCCATTTTTTTCTAACAAAGGTAGCGTCAGTAAGCAGTTGGAACAAAGCATCGGAACGAGGAAGACGTATTCAGAATTGGCTGTAAAAATTTTATTTTTTTAACTGGTGCGGAAAGTGCAGTATCGTATTTAAATCATAATTACAGAGTAACAATAAGCCAAACCATTGAACTGATCAATTAAGAAGACATTATTCAGGAAATTATTTAATTAGGAACTAAAATAACTTGTAAAAATTTTAACTTGTAAGAATTGTAATTTAGATATTTTTTTGAAAGTGCCAACTCAAAATTTATTAGTCAAAATTTAGAAAACCCACCTATTTAACCCGAGATAAAGAGAGCTCAAGCTCAAATTGAAATAATTAAATCAATTTCAATTCATATTAAATTTTATAACTAAACTTCTTGCTGCCATAACAAATTTAGACTTAGGCTAATAAAGCTTAATTTTTGTAATTCTTTGTAGAGGAAATAAGAATTTTTAATTAGTAAGTGACTTTGTAAAAGATAACAAGGAATGTCATTTTAAGATATTAAAAGTTTATTGTAACAAAAAGCAGCATTGAATTGTTATTTCTTTTAAATTATAACTTTTATTAAGACTTGTATAAAATCAAAATTACCAATTATTACATTTGGCACACAAACGTGGGGCTCGATTATAAAAAAATTTAAGAATTAACCTTAAGGCACTTTAGATAAGATTATTAATTAAATATTTGTATTAATATTGTTTACTTTTCAGGACTTTGCAACCATAAGTCAATAATTTTTTTATTTTCAAAATTTAAATAGAATAAAGGGGAATTTTGAAATTTTAGATAAAGAAATTAAAAAAAAAATGGAATCTGAAACAGGTACATATAATTTAAGGAGGGAGAAAGCGAAAAAAACAGAAAAATTAGAGGAATATAACAAACATAGTAGGTCTAGGAAGGGTACAGCAATTGAGGAAGCTGCAAAAGGAAAATATGTGACATTAAAAGAAAAAATAGATGAAAAAGAGGAAGAAGCTACAATAGGCCTAATAGAATTGGAAGAAGGGACAAGCCTGGAAATACAAGAGACAGAAACGGAAGGCACAGATATGCCTATAGAAGAGAGTGAGGTGGAAACACAAGTAGATGAGGCTAGGGGATTACCACTGATGCAAACCCAACAGAAAAAGGGAAATAATGAGAATGAAGAATTGAGGGAAATGATGAGATCTCTCATGGAAATGAGTCTAAAAGGGAGAGAGGAAATGAAGGAGGATATGAGAGAATTAAAAAAGGAATTAAAAGAGAATATAAATGAAATAAAAGGGGAAATGAAAGATATGAGTGAGGATATGAGGGAAATAAACAAAAAATTAGAGGAAAATAGAGACGAAATGAGAGAGATGAAGGAAGATTTCAAATTCATAACACAGGAAATAAGGGAGGAAAGTAAGAAAATGATAGAGGATATGAGGGAACAGTTGAGAACCGAGAATAATGATGTAATAGGAGTTATGAGAAGAGACTTAGAGGAGAAGATTAAGGAGAATTTAGAGGAAACAAAAGAAATAATAGCTGATGTGACAGAGATTAATAAGAAAGAGATAGAGAAGGTAGAAAAAATGACAATACAGAACAGGGAAGAGTTAAGAGTTTTAAATAAGGAGATAGCGATTGAGAAAAACAATAATAATGATAGAATTGACCGATTGGAAACAGAAGGAAGGAGGAATAATGAGAAACAAGGGGAATTGACCCAGAGAATGGAAAAGGTAGAAAAGAAGGTGGAAGAAAATAAAGGAGGAGAAGGCCTAAGGATAATACAGGTGTCATGCGGGAATCAGGAGGAGATGCCAAAATTTAATGGTAGGAATGGTAACCCTATGGAGTTCCTAAAAAGACTGGATAGGTATGTGGAGAGAAAATTTGGATGTAGGACAGGGGAAGGATTTGAAAATGAATGGAGAGGAATCATAGATAGAGCCTTGGAAGTAGGAGCGGCAAGATGGTGGGAATCAATCAGAGAGGAGGTGGAAAATTTCGCAGATTTACAAGATAGGTTTATAGAAAGATACTGGGCCAAAGAAATACAGGAAGGCATCAAAGAGAGAATAGAAAATGAAAGGTATATAGAGGGAAATGGAAGAGCCAGAGCAGATTATTTCATAGAAAGAGTCATAGTTTTAAAGAACATGACACCACCGCAAAATGAGGAAGAGATAGTCCGGAGATTAAGCCGGCATTTTAATGAAAGGATACAGTTGTCAAGAAGAGTACAAAATATAAAAACGATCCGAGAGATGGAAAGGATGCTAAATGAGGAGGATATAGAGGAGAGAAATAAGGAAATAAGACAGAGAAACAGGGGACCATGGAATAGGCCTACCCCTAGAGAGGAACAGAATGGAAATAGATTTCCACCCAGAAGGGGTGAGGAAGGGATGAGACAGCAGGGAAATAGAAGATTTCCAGGACCAGGAGAATTGTATAGAAGGAATGAATATAGAAGTGAAGGACGGCCATATGTCCAGTTTTGTAACAGAAGAATAGATAATCATATGAGGGGGAATATTGAACCAAGACCAGGGCAGGAAAATAATCGAGAAAATAGAGGAGAAAGGAATTACAGAACAAATGACAGGAGCCAGAAGGAAATAAATCAGATAGAGGCAAGGACAGGCGTGGGGACAAGGAAGGAGGATGGTGCACATAGTCAAACGGAAAACTAGAGAACACTGGTATCGTCGCCTTGGATCAGGAAAAGGAGCATCAAACAGAACAAATGAGGTTGCCAGTGATAAAATTTGATAAAAGCTCCTACGATAAAATTAAGTTAACTATAAATAATGTATTAATCAGTAGAAAATTTTTAGAACAAGAAGATGAGGAGAGAAATTATAATTTAGGAATTGGAAAAAAAATAATAAACCCAGAGATAGAGATTAAGATGGAAGATACAAGTTTACTAGCATTAATAGACACAGGCAGTAACGTAACATGTATCCAGGAGAAATGGATGTTAGAGAATAAAAATAAAATAGGAAAAATAGAAATCTTACCAATAAAAAATTTAACCATTCGGACTGCAACAAATAAGAAAACTAAAAAGATAAACAAAATGATCATGGTAATAGGAGAAATAGGAGGGGTAAAATATCCGTTTCAATGCCTAGTGGTGCCAGGCTTATTGAGAAAATTTATTATAGGTACGGATATGTTGATGGATGTGGAGGCACAACTTGATTTTGGAAAATGGGAAATGGAGTTTAAATATGAAAACAAATTATATAAATCAAAAATGAGTGTAGATGGGCAGACAAAATTTAAAGGGGAGATGAATAATTTTGAAAATGAGATGGAGGAGGAATTGAGTTGTGATGAACAGGAAGGAATGAATGATATGGAAAAATGGGAAGAATTTGAAACTTTTGGAAACCAGAGTAAAAATTATATTAAAATTGTACAAGAGGAGGGAGAGATAAAAAAAGAGGATATTTTTGAAAGAATAGGGAATGAAGAGGTAACTGAGGAACAAAGACAGGAGATGAGTGATTTAATAGAAAAGTATAAAGAAGTATTTTCAGACCAGCCCGGTTTATGCACTGCATATAAACATAAGATTAAAGTTAGGGAAGATGTACCATTTTACCAAAGAAATTACCCAATTCCTACAAAGTACCAAGATCAGGTACAAGAAGAGATAGAGAAAATGTTGAGGTTAGGTATAATTGAAAGAAGTACTAGTCCATATATTAATCCAATAGTCCCAGTCATCAAAACCAATGGGAAAGTTAGATTATGTTTAGATGCAAGAAAACTAAATGAAATTATAATTCCGGATTATGATTGCTATAGAGGAATAAATGAGATTCTACACAGAGCAAAGAGAGTTAATTGGTTGAGTACCATGGACCTCACTAACAGTTTCTGGCAGGTTGAATTGGAAAAGGAGTCAAGAAAATATACTGCATTCCAACATAGAGGGAAAACATACCAGTTTGTTGTTACACCCTATGGATTGAAAACATCTCTAGCAGCATTGGCAAGAGCTATGGACAATATTATGAGGGAGGAATTAGAAGATTTCACCTTAATATATGTAGATGATATAGTCTGTATGTCTGAGACATTTGAGGAGCATAAAAAACACCTAGAAAAGATCTTCCAAATTTTTTTAAAAAACAACATGACCATTAAATTTGATAAATCAGAGTTCTGTAGAAAAGATATTTCATTCTTAGGGTATAGATTGACTACAAATGGAGTAAAAATGGATGAAGAGAAGGTTAGAGCTATATTAGAATTTCCCTCACCTAAAAATCCTCGACAGTTAAAAGGTTTTATTGGAATGACTAATTATTATAATAAATTTATAGAAAAATATTCAGAATTTGTACAACCATTGTTAAAATTATTATCTAATAGAAACAAATTTATTTGGACAGAAGAGGAGGAGCGAAATTTTATTAAATTAAAGAAAAAATTTTTGGAAACAAATGTACTTACTCACCCAGATTACCAGAAAACATTTTACCTACAAACAGATGCCAGTGAATATGCCATAGGAGGACACATCTATCAGATTGATGAAAAGGGGGAGAAAAAGGCAGTAATGTTTATGAGCCGCACATTAAAAGGAAGTGAAGTTAAATATTATACCACTGAGAAGGAATTACTTGCTATATTGTTTTGTCTGCAGAAAGCAAGACAGATCATCCTAGGAAGAAAAATTGTGATCCAGACTGACCATCAGGCCTTAACTTTTATTAAGACTTGTAAAATTTTAAATTCAAGATTGCATAGATGGATATTACTAATGCAAGAGTATGATTATACTATTGAACACTGTAAAGGAAAAGAAAATGTAGTTGCAGACCTATTGAGCAGGAACCCTTGTGACAAAAATAAGTTTGAAAGAAGAAACCAAAATTCAGAATTACAAGTAAATTATATAGAAAGAGTTATGGATATGGAAATGTGTACAAAATTTAAAGAATTTAGTAAATTACAAGTAGAAGATTTGGAAGTTAGAGAAATTAAAGAAAACATTCAAAATTATCTTCAAAATTATAAAATTATTAATGACTTAGTATACAAAAGAAATAGGGAAAGTTGGAAAATAGTAGTACCAAAGGGAATGATTAAAGAAATAGTGGGTACTTGTCATGAATATTACCTGCATGCAGGAGCTAAGAAATGTCATACCATATTATCAGAGAGCTTCACTTGGAAGAAGATGGGAAAAAGCATTAGGGGAATTATTAAAACATGTAATATTTGTCAAAGAGCTAAAAATGTAACCCAAGGTAATTTTGGAGAGATGAAAGGGATCCAAGTGGAAAAACCAAAGGAGCAATTGTCAATTGATTTTATAGGACCATTTCAAAGAACTGTAGGAGGCTATAAGTATTTATTAGTAATGTTAGATGTATTTACAAAATTCGTTCGAATCTATAAATTGAAAAAGGCAACCACAGGGGAGGCAATTAAATGTTTAGAAAATTATATAGAAAATTTCGGGAGAATAGAAAGAATACAGACTGATCATGGAACCCAGTTTAATAATAAGAAATGGCTGGAGTATATAAAAAATAGAGAAATGAAACCAATATTTTCTCCAATAAGGAGGCCACAAAGCAATATCGTTGAGAGGGTGAATAAGGAGATCATTAGATGTTTGAGAACATATTGTCATCATAACCATAGAGAATGGGGAAAGTATGTAGAGGTTATTAACCAGGCAATTAATGAAATTCCTCATGAGACTACAGGATACACACCTAACCAGCTACAACTAGGAATTCAGGATGAAAGGTTTTGGCAAAAGGAAATAAAAAATTTTGGCTGGAGTTCAAAATTAATAAATTTAGAAAGACATTTAGAAATTGCTAGGAGTAGAATTAAGAAGAAGGCTCATAAGAGAGCAGAGAAATTTAATAAAACTCATAAAATAGAAGAATTAAATGTTGGGGACAAGGTATTAGTAAAAGAAAATTGGCAACCACAGGGTAGAAGAGGTGAGATGGCAAAATTATTTTATATATATGATGGACCTTATGTGATCACCAAGAAATATGGCAAAGCGACTTATGAAATCAAAGATGCTAGAAGCAATAAAATTAGAGGAATTTTCCATATTAGCTTGTTAAAGAAATTTTATGAACCAAGGGAGGCACACCAGGGAGAATCAGATAAATTTCAGATAGAACAAATTAAATAAATAAAGGGAGAAGTCGAGAGAAAGGAAAATAACAAGGGATAATAAGATGGTAACAACAGGAATGTCTCAGGATATAAAAGTATTAGGAGAAGGAAGCGAATGTAGGAGGGATAGATAACAAATAAACCAGAAATGACTTAATAAGTAAACAAACACTTAAAAAAAAATATAAAGAAATAAAAAAAAAAAATATGTAAAAATAAATAAAATAGGAAGGGATGAATGAATAAGAACAAGGACCTAACCTACAAACAACCTAGACATGCTATGACTCGGTTAGGCTAAAATTTAAAAAAAAAAAAGAACACTGTGTCAGAAGATAGATTATATAGATGAATAAAAAGACTTATGATTGGAAGGATTCCATTCTATTAAATTTAAAATAAAGAAAAAGTTTATAAAATAGATTCTAAGAATCAGAAAATGATTAATGTACGAGATGTTAAGAGTAAGAGTTTACTCCCAAAATGTGAAAATTGAGAGTTAAGAGTAAGAGGATTGTTGATTAAATGTTAATTGTTAATTTATTGTATTGTTAGGAGTTAAGTATATCATATGTAATTAGATGGCAGCAGACAAGCAAGAAGGATAGAGTAAGAGTTTACTCCCAAAATGTGAAAATTGAGATAAAAAAAAAAGAGGAATTTTGGAATCAAAATTTTTTTTATCTAAATTTGGGGACTATGTAACATTTTGAAATAGTATATATATAAAAGGCACTTACCAAAATAAGATAAATATATATTAATAAATTCAGTATGTAAAAATTACTAAAATATACCAGGAACGAATTGTAAACATAACCTAATTTCACTTGTGTAGAAAATGCACACGGCCACATTTTAGATCTAATCACAAGATTTTATATAAAAGAAAAAAAACACACAAATCACTATTTATAAGAATATGTATTAGAAATAACTGATAGGTAACAATTTAAATAGAACTATGTAAAAATACACTTAAAACTTTCACACGGCAAGCTAGTGAGTGTTCTGTAGTAAACACGATGTAACGGATTTGTGGAGTTGCGTGCGCATTGACCGGCAAAAGATATTCGTTTTAAATATTTCTCGTGGAGATATAATAGAAAACAGTTTTGGATTTAAATGCAAAGAAATTTAAGTGCAGTTGTTAAGAAGAAGAAGTGTATCCGTAAAGAAGAAGAACATGACATCCGTAAAGCTGTTACCTACAAGGAATAAACGAAAAAATAGCGGAAATTCACGATTTGGCCATTTTTTTCTAACAAAGGTAGCGTCAGTAAGCAGTTGGAACAAAGCATCGGAACGAGGAAGACGTATTCAGAATTGGCTGTAAAAATTTTATTTTTTTAACTGGTGCGGAAAGTGCAGTATCGTATTTAAATCATAATTACAGAGTAACAATAAGCCAAACCATTGAACTGATCAATTAAGAAGACATTATTCAGGAAATTATTTAATTAGGAACTAAAATAACTTGTAAAAATTTTAACTTGTAAGAATTGTAATTTAGATATTTTTTTGAAAGTGCCAACTCAAAATTTATTAGTCAAAATTTAGAAAACCCACCTATTTAACCCGAGATAAAGAGAGCTCAAGCTCAAATTGAAATAATTAAATCAATTTCAATTCATATTAAATTTTATAACTAAACTTCTTGCTGCCATAACAAATTTAGACTTAGGCTAATAAAGCTTAATTTTTGTAATTCTTTGTAGAGGAAATAAGAATTTTTAATTAGTAAGTGACTTTGTAAAAGATAACAAGGAATGTCATTTTAAGATATTAAAAGTTTATTGTAACAAAAAGCAGCATTGAATTGTTATTTCTTTTAAATTATAACTTTTATTAAGACTTGTATAAAATCAAAATTACCAATTATTACAATACTTTCAGAAAGACAGGCCCTAATATTTTTAAATGGTTGGACTATTTGAATAGATTAGATAAACAAGATACCATCTCATAGCCTAATCTCTTCCAAGAATTCTGCAGTCCAGTGAAAATTTAAAATAGAAGGACTACAGCTTCAACTTCTAAGAAAACATTAAGAATATCTTGTTGAAGTACAATTAAATATAAGATATATGTATATTATTTAGGTATTTGTTTCATTTCCTTGTGTATTTAATATTGGTAAAAATATCTGCAGTTTATACTCACAAAATTACAAATGTTGAATGATCATCACCAATCCAGAGCAAGGTTTATAAAGTTAAAGTTTTAAGTATGCCGTAGACAGTAATAGTTAATAATCAGTCCACCATCTCTATTTTTATTATCAAAGTATAGTCACAAAGTATCCAGTTATCTAGGTGGATTTTATAATAAGAAATGAAATGAATTTAGCAGCACAAGATAACTTATTAACAAGCTAAGTGCCAAAAAGTGAGTTTTTGTATAGATTGTCTTTATATAGTGATCTGGTATAAGAAGGTTTCCTGCAAGGTGTAAAATTTAGGTTGTAGATTGATATATTTCTATAAAAAATCAAATTTATTCTAACCAAATAATGGTATATATATATATATATATATATATATATATATATATATATATATATATATATATATATATATATATATATATATATATTTAGGTTAGTTTTGGTTGGTAAAGATTATTTAGATTTTTTGGACTAGGAGACT
Organism: Prosapia bicincta; assembly: GCA_036971475.1. Classification (NCBI taxonomy): domain Eukaryota; kingdom Metazoa; phylum Arthropoda; class Insecta; order Hemiptera; family Cercopidae; genus Prosapia; species Prosapia bicincta. Next base: position 231,081,358 of record JBAIZL010000005.1, read on the forward strand.
GACAGACTTACCTTGGTAAGAGTCCACTCTGTAGTCTTGAAATAGTAACACATAAAGGCACTTAAACAATGATATATTTCGACCACACAGTGGTCTTTATCAATCGAAGAGAAAACACAAAAAGAAATATGAGAGAATGAAATAAAATAAAATAAAATAAAATAATTGTAATCACCTGATTACAATTATTTTATTTCATTCTCTCATATTTCTTTTTGTGTTTTCTCTTCGATTGATAAAGACCACTGTGTGGTCGAAATATATCATTGTTTAAGTGCCTTTATGTGTTACTATTTCAAGACTACAGAGTGGACTCTTACCAAGGTAAGTCTGTCAGTCTCCTAGTCCAAAAAATCTATATATATATATATATATATATATATATATATATATCTGATTTTTTTTCTTTTCTTATGTATTTTTTACCTCCTGAACACGAATTTGACATTAGTTTTGGTCGCTGAGGTCTATTTGAGGCTAAATACTCTGAAGAAGAACACGTTCACCATTTTCTACTTGCGGTAATTACAAGAATTTGTGACCACCTGAGATTAAAATAGAAAATTGTTTTAAAACACGTCCTAGGACGATTGAACAAGAATTATTTTTTATTTTATACAGAAAGTTATTTTTTATCATTTTAAAGTTGGGTAAAATATTCACTATGGAGAAGTAAGTTATGCATCATTTGCAAAGTGATACAGTGATGTCACAACTGTAGTTGGTGTTTTAGGAATCTAAACTTTAGTAAATTTGCAGATTGCCCACCCCGTCCTAAAGCTACATTGATAACTGATATTTTTGTTATTGCTAGGAAAGGTTAATTTTATATACGAGATCTATATTGAAATATACCTATGAAGTATCCAGCCAGATTAGATTTGGTTGTAATTTTAACCATAAACTTACAACCAAATCTATCCTGACTGGACACTTTATAGGCATATGGTAATGTATAAAATTACAACAAAATCTATCCTAACTGGAGACTTTATAAGTATAGGTATTTAAATTTTTATGCAAAAACCATAAAAATTAAGCCAAAACATCGTTTCTCAAATATTTACACACGTAAGCTATGAATGGAGATAGCGTGACGTCACTGTTTCACTCCGCAAACGTTGAACATCTTACTAATTCGCACTGAATTTTGGTAAAAATATAGTCTTAATGATGTTGGTGTTAAAATATTTTTTTGTTATTATATTACTCGTTTTAATGTGTAGAACACAAATGTCAACTTTTTTTCCACGGAAAATACGGAAAGTTACTTTTTTCACATTTTAAATGTTAGGTTGTAATGGCATGTATAGCGTAAACAAGTCTTATTGATATTGTATAAAAAATTTTTCTGTTTAATTACTCATTTCAATGTGTGGAACACTAATATAAACTTTTTTTTGCGGAAAATACAAAACGTTAATTTTCTGCACATTTTTAATGTTAGTCTGTAATAGCATGTATAGCGTGAACTGGCCGTGCAGTAGCTACAGCTCACCTCACTACGTCAAAGTCAGTTTATTTTACTAAACTTAAAATTTAAAAATTTAACTTTTGGTTATAACTCTATACAACATGACTATATACCTACATTAAAATATACCTACGAAGAATCCAGTCAGGATAGATTTGGTTATAATGTTATTCAACTTTACTATCCACCTATATTGAAATATACCTACGTAGTATTCAGTCAGGATAGATTTGGTTATAGTTTTATACAACATTACTATATACCTACATTAAAATATACCTATGAAGTATCAACTCAGGATAGATTTGGTTATAATTTTATTCAACATTATTATCTATCTATATTAAAGTATACCTATGAAGTTTCCAGTCAGGATAGATTTGGTTATAATTTTATACAACATTACTATCTACCTATATTAAAATATACCTATGAAGTATCCAGTCAGTAATTTTCTGCATCAGCAATAAGTCTAAATATTTACCAAAATTACAACCAAATCTATCCTGACTGAATACTTCGTAGGTATACTTTAATACAGATAGATAGTACTGTTAAATAAAATTATTACTAAATCTATCCTGACTGGATACTTCGTAGGTATATTTTAATATAGGTAGATAGCAATATTGAATAAAATTATAACCAAATCTATCCTGACTGAATACTTTGTAGGTATATTTTAATATAGGTATATTGTAATGTTGTATAAAATTACAAATCTAGACGTAGCGCAGTGCGCTGTAGCTGGGTTCATGCTATAGACCTACATGCCTTTACAACTTAACATTTAAAATATGAAAAAAGTAACTTTCCGTACTTTCCGCAGGAAAAAAGTTGATATTCGTGTTCTACACATTAAAATGAATAATATAATAACAAAAAAAAATTTGTAACACCAATGTCATTAAGACATTTTACCTGAATTTTTTAAACTTTAAATTGATACAAAAGTAACTTTCTGTGTAAAATTTAAAAAAAAATCTTGTACATATCATCCTAGGACATGTTTTAGAACAATTTTCTATTTTAATCTCAGGTGGTTACAAATTCTCGAAACGGTAAGTAGAAAATGATGAACGTGTTCTTCTTCAGAGTATTTGGCCTTAAATAGACCTCAGCAACAAAAACTAATGTCAAATTTGTGTTTAGGACATAAAGATACATAAGAAAAAAATTCACAAAAAATAGCGATAGTCGAACGTCTATATAATTATCCAAATAATTTGTCATATTTTAATGTAACTATATTTCAATGAAGTGGTCTGTTTTACAAAAATAAAGCCTTAATTTTATACCTATAAACCTTGCCTGAACTTGTAGTGGTATATCTGTCAAAATTCATATTTTTCGGGTGTGAACTGAGGTTTTTATTATATTTTTTTTTGTATTCCTGATGACTCTCTGCATTTTGCAGTATAATTTTTTTCTAATCACTTAAGCAGTACAGAATATAAATACCTTATTTTTTCACAATTTTTCAGGTGAGTATCTCCAAGCTGCATTATTTTTCATAACAACTTTCTACATCAGTTGGTAATATTTGTTTTGCTTTATTGGTGTTGAGCAAAAGTTTATTGAATATCTATTTGCTCTAATTTAATTATCCTGAAATATTGCTTATTCATAATTACAGCAATAAATTTTTAAAATAAGGGTAAATTAAATCTCTTAAAAAAATGTAACAGGTTTATATTTCATCACTGAAACTTTATACCAACTACATTTTATAAGAGATGCATGCTTAATTATTGATTCCAACATATCTTCTCTCTGAAAAATAACTTTGTATTGTTGTTTCCCAAAAATCTTAAAAAGCGAATTGGGTTAAGTTCACATTCTAAGATAGGTTAACCATTTTATTCACAACACTAGGCCATATTATTTCAGTGGATCACTAGGCCACAAAAGGTCAGTGCGCCAGTCACACAGGTACTTTAACGAAAATTCAGTTAAAAGTGATATCAAACAAAACCACCAAAAATGTCTGATGTAATGCATGAGATAAAATTAAGAATAAAATGGAAAAAGCTAATTAATTTTCTCTTAAGCACTTTACCTTTGTTTTTTATATATCCTAATTAATTCTTCTTTTCGATACATTTTTTTCCTGATACAGGTACGTAAACATTATTTGAAAATTCATTGCGAGTCACTTGATTTTGTATAAGCTAATAATTGTTACGGTTTTATTTCCCGTTTGGATTAAATGACAATATTTTGACTCATCGATAACACTATCCAAAGTAAATTGTTCAGATCGATTGTCAATGAGGTGGCTCTTGTTTTGGTTAATCTAAGGTTTGTGTCACAGATGAATCGTACGTAAGAGCTTTATTCCGTCTACTCTTGAACTCTTACCATATTTCATTAAAAACTTTAGTGTATAATATTATGTAAAGTATAAAATAAACTGTAGTGTGAATATGGTTCAACTTTTTTATTCATAAGGGTGTATCTGACTCAGAGATGTAAGAGTGGTGGTATTAATGTAACACAATAATGATAATATTAATAATAATTAAATAGAAATTTATTATGAATATGATTATTATTTATTAACATTGTTATTAAATTAATGATAAATTTTACGATAGTAAAACTTTACTGAGACTTTTTTTTGTATAGTGCACTTATTTCGCACTTTATTTTTGCTACAGGTTGATGAAAATCATGCGTGTAGTGCAATATCTAGAAACAAGTCTGTTTAGTAGAATCGGTTTTTATTTTCTATGATGTTCATAGATGAAAACAAATAGCGAATATATGTTGAAACAAAGCGTGAGTATATCCTAAAAGCAACACTATTGTATTAAGGAATTAAGGTGGATCCACGATATACTGAATATTATGGTATTTATTCCTGTTCAACATAGCCTGGGATTTCATCTTTTTATAGGTGAGAAAAAGAATTTCTAAAGAACACCATCTTGAACATTTCTTAATTCTAATTTTACTTCCTCAAGATTAAAATGTTTAAACATTTTATAAATCAAAATTTTTAGTTTACCAACATCAACAGAAGGAAATATATATTTTTTATAAATAATACCATTGTTTCAAGTTCAGATAACTAACCTATTACGAAATCCAGCCACAAGCGTTTCTAGAATTTTCATGAAAGGCTTATTATTGATTTCACCAACACTTATACTTTTCACTTTAAATTTAAAATTTGGAAAGTGATTAAGAGAGTTCGTGTATTCAATCTAGGATCGGTCCCACTGTTAAGTTGAATCTAGAAATATAAGTATTTTTTAAAAATAAAATAGATATGTTTGAGGTTAGAACTTCATAATTCTTGTTATTCTCTTAAGTTGTTCATCTGATTGGATAGAATGTGGTTAGTTCCGATTAAGCTGCGGGACCAATCACGTCACGTGTGTGGCTTTTGTTAAGATATTGTTCTGCCTTATTTTAGTAATTATAAATTGGTTTATAGCGTTTTGTAAAGTTGTATTATTTGGATTTTTCGTTATATTTTATTGGACTAATATTACAATAATATATTTTTTATTAATCCTAATTTATTTTATTGTAATAATAATAATTATAGTTTATTCAGGACATTATGGAGAATTATTTAAAGATTTTGTTGTGGCTTGCTGAAAGTGGTGAAGAAAATTTCAGTATATTACAAAACGTCACATCAGAATAATCTTATACTTCCAGTGAACATTTTAGTAACCACAGATCTGATTTAGAAAAAGACAGTCATGAAGTATTATATGTGGAAACAGAGGAAACAGAGTCTTCATCCAAACTCCAAAGCCCACTTTTAGCATTTCTGCTATCTGGTGCCGCGCAGTCCAATTGAGGATGGTTAGACTCTTGAGGTAGCTATTTTCTGTAATGCTGTTTCGAATTTCTGACAGGTCTCTGCAACTAGGCCAAAACACCAATCCTTGCGAGATGTGCTGCAAGGTAGTTATGTCCCATGAGAGTGCAAAAGGACGCCACTCCAACTAAGCGGGGAAGTGTGCAGCTAAGTGGACCACCTTTGATGAACAGTTCCTAGCTTTTTCTTGCAGCAACTAGAGTGTAAGGCTACCGACTGAATTCTTTTATTTTCCTTGCTATTTGCGCATTTGAAGAAAGAAGAGAAACAGATAATCGGGGTTGGCAGTAACGAAGCTAACAGAGAAAATACTGCATTCAGTCTTTGTTTATTAATGTAACTGTTGATGTTTAACTGTGTTCTGTGGAATGTTGAGTTTAGGTTTAAATAAGACTCAAAAATTATTCTGGTCAAACACTGATAACATGTTGATCAAAAGAACTTTTAATTCTCAACTAGGGAAACAATAGCTCCTGATCTATTGAAATGAGCACCTATCAACAGTCTACCAATACCCTTGAAACAGAAGATAAAAGGCATCACTAGGATTGAATCAACTCCACAAGTAAGACCTGCCGATGAGAAGATTAGTTGCAAATACTGACCTGTAAGAAAAAAAAACGATTCATCCAGGCCCCTTTGCAAATGAATGCAGCAACGTAGTATGCAACTAGCATACTGCTTTAATCGCAGTGGTTTGTGGTGAATAACAAACTTTATGAATGTATACAGATGAGTAAATATACTAGAAAACTTTTTTTATTTGTAACATTCATAGCATATATTGGAAAAATATTCAAGAGTATGATTGAAAATATATTGTTTAGTATATGTATTACTAGTTTTGTTATAAGTGATTTATTTTAGGAAAAACATTAATTAAAACATTATACTTCTAATTAGTAGTTTTTTTTAACCTTGTTTAAAACAGCCTATGCTATCTTCGGTGATTGTAATTGGTATAACTGATCACATAAAACAGAATCAAGAGTAAATGACTCATGTTAGATTAAACCTTACAAGGAACGGATTGTGTGATTTCTCATAGTGCGACTGATGGCCTGTTAAAAGTACAATCCATAATTTTATTTTGTTTCGGAAAGCATTAACTGAACTTATCATGGCTGTTATGTCTCTATCTTTTCCTTGTAGTTCAAGATTAAACTTCTTTAATTTAGATATCTGTCAAATAAGTTAAATTTCACAACCTTGAAATATCAACATTGCGCAGGACATGATTTAAGATATTCCCTGATCTAACCCTGAAGACTACAACATCAGTGTTTTCTGTTACATCATTTTATTTCAATGTAAACAGAAATATACCATATTCAGTGCCTGAGGAGTTTAAAATAGTTTAAACAAACAGTGTAAATATGGTTTGACATAATTTTCAGTACATGATACAACTTTCATAATGTCATTGACTTGGAGACATCCCAGTAAATGGAAACTCAACAGCTATAGTAACACTTTTCAAAAATTGATAAATTGCTATCATTCACACATTTTATGAATAAATTAAAAATGGCTTCTCTCCTAGTATGTTCAAGAAGAGGAAGCAGCAAAACAAATTCTTCCTTTACAGAAAAGATGACAAAAATTATTCTAGCGAATATACACAATTGTTCATATATGTGACAGGCCAATGCTTTCATCAAAGTACTGGGGAAAATGTTAATAAAATTGAAAATTGCACCTTAGCCATAATTCCTTATCATTAGAAATGTGTTTGATCCTTCTAACAACTAGGATTGAAACTTAGCAACAACCATTTTGTTTAATGAATACTTATACCCACAAGTGGGCAAAAGAAAGTTGTGGGCTCAATTTTTAACCTGAGAATTTAGTTGTTATTGATTTCTATTTTTCGAATTTTTATTCTCAGTCACCTGATTGGCCTATGTGCAAATTTATGTACTTCTTGATAGTAGCAAGCACATGATATGTATTGTTATCATTCACTGCTACTGAGAAATGTGCCAAGACATACATAGTTGTTGACTGTTAACTATTATAAAAAGAAAAAAAATATCTCTCTCTATCAGACTCCCATTTCTTAACCCTAGATTATTTATGGTAATTAAAGAATTTTTACAAAAATATATATAGAGAACACAATTATATAAAAAAGTCACACAATGACTTATGTATCATTAAAATGACGACACTCATTAAAATTTTTCACTCAGGTGCATGCAAACTTTAGCGGTGAAACTGCCCATCTGACATCGTCTGTTGTAGGAAGGTATTGGGAAGATGGATGCGTGCGAGCTGCTCATTTGTCAGATGCAACAGTTTTTTAAATGGAGCGTCATCTATTTGACAAGGTATAGGTGATCTAGGGTTAAATATTACTGGAATGTGGTAGTGTGCATTATAAATCACTGACATATGAGTGAATTGCTCAGAAAACCATCTATGGATAAATGATTTTCATATTATTTTAAATGGCATTCATAAGAGAACAAGCAGATATTAAATTTCTTCAACCTCACTATAACAAAAAGCTCTACAAAAAAAATAACATACCTTCAATATCTATGAAAACCAACAATGAAAGATACACTTATCAACAAACACTTCAAAACACTGCCTTTAAAAAACCTGCTGCCTTTAAATTGATGCTCCATAAAATTTAAAAATACACCAAAGTCACCTGAAAACACCACCAAAGAAATTAACATAACATATAATTGGATAAAAACACAATAATTGATAAAGTATGATGGAATTTACAAAAAAAAAGAAAACAACACAACGAGAAAAAAGAAATTGGCCATGTTCATATACATAACAAATCCTCAAATAAGACTAATTAATAATTCTCAAAACAAGGTACAGGATATTGAGTCAACAAAAAGCTATAAGACAGGATAGAATAGGCCTACAGCAAAACAAAAAAAGACAAACTGCAAACACCAGGTATATACTAACTAAACTGTACAATCTGTAAGAAATTTTACATTGGGCAAAAAAGTCAAATCTTTTAACAAAGATTCAAAAAAAAACACTTTAACTCTAATAAATATGACAGTGACTCATCTTTTGCTAATCTTATAAGAAAAACAGGTCACGCTTATGTAGACATACGAGTAATCCACAATCTAGAAATTCTCTTCAACAAAAAAAGATCTTATCTGAACACATTAGACCAATAATAAATTTGCAGACACACCAAAACCCAGCACCAAATTTTACGAGGAAAACCCCAACCAAATCACATAGACCTTTTGATCTCATTACAGCAAACCTGACTTTAAAACTGCTTTTGCCTTGCTGAACCACTTCCTGGTAACCTAAATAAATTTTCACTGATAAATTTTATTATACACTGATAAAATTAATTATGAGATCAAAAGTGTTTTATCACAGTAAGTTTTTCATAAATTTATCTAAACTACAAGTTTAGTAAGTTATTAATTAAAGTTAAAACTTCAAGTTTTCCTGATCCTCATGGACAATAGAATCCACATGCTATTTCTATTCCCTCCTGATAACAGGCAATTGTAGCATACAAGATATACTATACCACTTTGGAATATTTAACAAAAATTTTAAATCTTATATTTATAGCCACAAATTGACCACACCTTGATAAATCTTGAAGCAAAAACAAAGATTCTTATTTTGTTCAATCTAATGAACTGAATCAAACAAATGTTTTTGATATTGACCATTCAAACAGTTTTAATTTATTGTTATACTGCAATCTACTACCATCAAGGCTAATTTCTTACCAAATTTCTTTTTTTATATGGGCTTTCTGATATCTTTATTAGTGTACAGCTGATACTTGCAAGTTCCTCATTAACTTACATAACAGATTACAAATTTATCTCTGAAGTCTAATTTTTAAATGATTACCTTATCACTTTTGAGGTTCTAATTTAACAATACAACATTGAGGAAAATTAAATTTATTTAATTGTTAATAAACTAAGAATATTAAAAGCCTACTAAAAGATTTTAAAAATATATTTCGGAGGTTACTAATTCTCAAAAATACAAAACATGTTTTATTCTAGTTAATTTTATGCCTGTAATTTTAACAAAACATTAATGATGAAACATTATAATCTAAAAAAGCTGCATTAACCTAAAAGTTTTTTTTTAACTGACAGGTATAATGTTTTTGATTTTATTAGTCAATTATCATCAATATATCTGAGAATGAGCCATTGAAAAGTAACTTGTAAAAAATGTCGTTTAAAAAAACACTTGTTTTACATTTCTGCAGTCTTTACTTGGTAAGTTATTTTAATCTTTAAAATGAGAAACTACATTATTTTTTTTCTAAACACTTGTAAATGTTTATAAACTTGCCTATAGTAGCACTTACTTATATTTGTTGAGGACGGCAGTTTCGGGAGATGTGTCCCATTGTCAACTCAGACCGTAACTCCGTAAGTTACTCCCTTGAGTTACGGTCTGAGTTGACAATAGGACACATCTCCCGAAACGGCCATCCTCAACAAATATAAGTAAGTGCTACTATAGGCAAGTTTATAAACATTTACAAGTGTTTAGTGATAACTAGTAGCTCACATGAAGATGGAATCAAAAAATATTTCTTTTCTTTATCCTGATAATGTCCAGGGTGGATAATTTAGAAAAATGAGTTTTTTAAGTACCCAAAGTAAAAGTTAATTTCAATGTTTTCTGGCCAACATAGATGTTTGAGACTACTGTAGTTGTAAAGTTGACATTAAAATGGATCTTTCTAAAAATCGTTTTTGACAGAGAAATGAGTAGAACACTATCTATAGAATAAATATATCATCCACATCATATTATAAAGCATGATACATTCATTTAAATCAAGAGGATATGAACATTTTATATTCTCCTTTTCCTCAAAAGTTGACTCTTTCTCTTATATTACAAAAATTCTTATGTTATAATATTATTATTATTACCCTTGTTTTTAATATTATTATTGTTGTATGTAATATTATTATTATTATTATTATTACACGTGTAATTTCTATAAAAACTTCAAGATGTACAACAAAAAAACTAGAAAAATTATTATTATATTATCACAAGGGTTTATATTTATATTTGTTGATTCCATCATATATATATTAAAAACATTATTTTATTTTAATAATTAAGTAACATTTCAGGCAACCCGTAAAACAGTTTTTCAAAATTTAAATATTCAGAGTATAATTAGGCAATATCAATAACTCATTATTAAATTGTCATTTATGGATCATTCAGATTACAGTAACCTTTTAAACGACCCAGAGTAAAAATAACTAAATTGTATTAATAAAATTTAGGCATTAATAAAGACTTGAGTTCAGCTGGGTAATGATGTAGTTGTTTTGTAAACATTTTTAAAAGGCCAAATTAAAGTAGAGTTTGTCACCCAACAGTTTGTTATTTATATTGCTTAGTTAGAAGTGCTACATATTTTTTTGTATTTATTAAAAATAAATAATCGTGGTAAACTAAAGTAAAAATTAAATAAATTACTATTAGGTTTTGGCGCCCAACGTGTAAGCTTCTGGACAGGCGCGTATCCAGAGACTTGCTTTGGGGGAGGGGGCGATCGATGCATTATATATATATATATATATATATATATATATATATATATATATATATATATATAATATGTGTGTCTGTGTGTGTGCGCGCGTGCGTGTATGTAAACACATAGGACAGAAAAAGTTCTTTTTACGCTTGCGTTAGAAATCGGTAACGTGATAAAGATTCGTAGCAAATTAGACTTTTTAATAAATAGTTATTCCAGTTTCGATAACACTAATGGCTAGAGGATATTATTAATTTCATAATAAGCTATTATTATAAAAATGGTTTATTAATTAATATAAGTAGTTATTCTTCCAACACGAACAATCCCGGAGTCAACTGCGAATATTACGCTTGCAAAATTACGTATTGTAAATCATATGTTCGAGACTAAGCTTCACTAGAGCTATCTGTTGTTAAAACGTTTAGACGTTTACGAGGGTATGCCGAGGAAACGCGTCACATTTTCAAATTAAAATTTTATTTTTTATTTACAATAAAAGACGAATTAACTTAAGTAAAAGTGTAATTTAATAGAAAGTCCTAATTTAATAATATATTGTCGATTTTTAACCCAAAGTTCTTAAGGGTTGGAGGGGCGATCGCCCCATCGCCCCCCCCCCTTGGATACGCGCCTGCTTCTGGATGATTGTAGGGTTACTTTAAATGCCATTGGCTTAAGTTTAAGTGTAATAAGATAATAAGCGTTATTTTAAGAGTGATTTTAATTGTATACATAACGTTGTAAAGAAAAAGTTGATATCTGTGTACTGAGAGACGAGGTAAAAGAATTAGAGTAAAATTAAATGAAATGAGTGAAGTAGATAGGGAAATGACTCAGGGCAAGACATGTTGGGAGTCAGAAAATACGCGGACCACTAATTTCTAGGGTTGTGAGACTAGTAGCGAAACACGGAGAATTTAAATATCCTACAAATGTTCCAACAAATAATTAAGGGGAACGAAGAATTAAAGGAAGGTATAAATGACCGTTTAGTTAGGGATAAAGAAGACATAACCAATGAAATTTAAAAAGTCAGTAATCAAGTAGTAGAAACAAATAGAAGACAAGAATAGGCGTTTCGGAGAAACGAAATTGAAGATGAATCAAAAACACGAAGCACATGTTCAAGATGTAGACACTTATCGACACAGTTAAAACAAAAATTAAAAAATACAGAGTTAAAAACTAACGTCGTGCAACAACATTGTTCAAAATGACACAATAAACAGACCGCTGATTTGGAACAATTAAAGGAAACAATAAATCCTAAGGTACATGAAAACGTGTAACATAATTGAAAACAATTAAATTTCATAGAAAATCCCCGGGATAAACACTAACTTAATATTAACGGGAAACGAAAGGATATCTATGGTTGTCCTAGAGGAGTTAACATGTAATACATGAAAAGTATTATGAAGGAACGGATGCAGGTTGGATATCCCAGTATCTAAAGGAGTTTAAATTGGTGGCGACACTACCACGCTGAATTCAAGAACTTCGATATATTCGTTAAAGCCTTTAAGGAAAAATATTGGAGCGAAATAGTTCAGGTGAAAGTGAGGGATGAACTCGAATTTGAGAGATACAATTTTCATAATCGAGTCAACATGGTTGAATACGCGGAAAGAAATTTATTACTTTTTCAAGGGTTAGAACCGAGAATAACAGACGATTAGATAATAAGAAAGCTAGCTAGGCACTTTCAACAAGACATTTCGGTGGCTTTAATCACAAGAGGGTTCAAAACTAGCAGTGCATTTATAAGTCTAATAACAAAATTTCACTTTTTGAACATGAGTCACTACGAAAATAGGATCGGAACACGTGGGATCGGAACACGTGGGATCGGAACACGTAGGATCGGAACACGTGGGATCGGAACACGTGGGATCGGAACACGTAGGATCGCAACACGTAGGATCGAACCACGTGGGATCGGAACACGAGGGATCGGAACATGTGGGATCGGAATCAAAGAAACGAGGGATATCGACCTGATACAAAGAAAAGTAAGGGCACTCAACCATGGGGAAGATACCAAAACAAAGGTTTTGAAAGGGAGAGCCTACCGACTGTAAATCATGACCCAAACCCTTCGACTAGTCAGTGACTCCAGAATCTAACGCTCCACACCTTACCTTTAAAACAAACATTTGCAGTACCGTACTTACAGTCTTACGTGACGTATTAGAAGCTGACGAAATTTATGAGCCCACCATAGTTATAAAAAACTGTCCAGAGCTAGAAATCATTTTAAAATTATTTGTAAAGGCAAATTTAACAAGAACTATTGAAAAGTCACAACTTTGTATGGAAGATGTTTGGGACATATTTTGACAGACAAAGGTGAACACCCCCAAGAACAAAAGATCAAGGCAATTAGCAAGTACCCAAGAAATAAGAATGGGAGGCGACTCAAAGGGTTTAGAGGCTTAGTAAACTTCTATAACCGTTTCCTCTAGAACAATGCAACCTTAACTGCGCTCTACAAGGCCTATTAAAAAAGGGACAGAAATATAGATGGGGAAGGGAACAAGAAAATAGCTTCCATGCCGTCAAAGAACAATTTATAAAGGACATAATGTTGACCCACCCAATACCGGATCAATGGTACGTTTTACAATGTGACGCCAGTGACTTTGCCCTTGAAACAAAGCTGTTTCAAATAGACAAAGAAGGTAATATATGCTTTCACCAGCAGGACATTTAAACATTTTGAATTAAAATATACAACGGCCGAGAAGGAGTTATCAAGCATAGTTCATAGTTTAAAAGTTCAGGTGCTTTGTATTAGGGAATTCATTAACTATAATAACCGACAATAAGGCCATATCTTATATAAATAGACGATGATTGTTAAATGCAAGTATGTTGCGATGGCTGTTACTAATTCAAGAATAAAATAAAAATATTGGAAAGAAGAGTTATGAAAACCAAACTTCACGATACAAAGTGAACGAGTAATGCACCAATTTAATCGACTATTTAGAATACGTCTAGAAGAAAATCACCGCGAATGGGAAACGTATTAGGAGAGGTAGAAGATTTGATTACATATCAATCAACAATCCAGATGACACGTTATGTAGCTCAGAAGGGAATCAAACCAGGATATGGGACAAATTAAGAAGAAACGAGAAAAGTATCTAAAGGATTATAACAAGGCAAATCATGCAACGGAGTATAAAGTTGGAGAAATGGTATTTGTGAAATCCCTAAATACATCAAACCTCGCAATGAGAAAATATCAGAAGCTCTTTGATTTATATCATGATAAGTTTTAAATTGCCAAACGCTTCGGTTCATCTTCTTATCAACCTGTATCCACCAAGGATGGTAGTATAAGCGGAAACTTTAACTGCCACTTGTTAATAAAAATATAATCCTGTATTTGTATAAATTAAGTCTTAAAAGACTAAGTAAGAATTGTCAATGAATTAAGATGAAAAGTTAGGGTAAAGAAATTGACTGGTGTAGGTCATAAATTGTAAAGGGACCAACTGCAGTAAATTTAACAGTTTCGTGAAAAGAAATTGGTCCTATTGTGCGATGTAGTTAATAAGGCTGTAAATATCATTCTGTAGGAACTTAAATATTTTTGTTATTATTGTATTTATTGGATAATTTGAATTTTGTATTGTTATAGTTAAGGTAAGCAGAAGAGATTTAATGATTGGACATTTAAACAAAAGGACTTGTTTGATAAAATTATTATTGTTTTGTTAATATTAAATTGTAGACATTTTATGTATTATAATTTTATGTCCAATCATAATGTTCGATTTTATGTATTTATAATAAGATTAGGTTTTGTAATAAGGGTTTAAAACATAATTTTTCTTCAAATCAATTTCTCAATAATCATTAAAATAATTTAAAATTAAGTTCAATTAATTAAACAAAAATTTGTTTGGGACAATATCAACATAAAATGATTTCTTAGTTAAAATATAGAACTCAAGTCTTTAAAATGCTGGCAAAGATCGGCACAGCACAAAGGTTGCCGTAAACATAAAATAATTATAATCACTTTAACAATAGTTTGACCATCCGAACTTTAAATTTTGTAAATTTGTGAACACTTACTGAGACAGAACATTTTCGATCGCTATGTGGCGACCTTCATCAGTGTCTTCACCACCAGTGGCTGAGGAAGATCCCCACATAGCGATCGAAAACGTTCTGTCTCAGTGAGTTTTAACAAATTTACAATATTTAAAGTTCGGATAGTCATTAAAATATTGTAAAAAGTGATTAATTAAGATTCACCGAAAGTAATGGACAACAAAATTCAAGAATAAACTAATAAATCTATGGCTTTTTATTTTTCAAAGCGATAGAATCACTAACCTTTTTTGCGTGCGTTAAAAGAAACAAGGCGCTAGAGATTTGCTAAAATACCGTTAGAAAAGGTTAGGGCAATCGCCTAACCTAAATTAAATTTTATTTAATTTATTTGAGAATTGTTCTATATTTATTTTTGGGAAATTATTTCTCCTGAGGCTCAAGTTATAACAACAAAAGGATTTCTGACCTAAGTTTTCACAATTTACCTGTTTAATTGCCCTCACTACATGGTTTAAAGGACATTTTCTCAGGTAACCATTTTTCCTGGTCCAATGGATGTATAACGATGACGCAATTATTGTTAAGAAGTGCACACAATTCATACAATCAAGGAACCGTGTCTCAATATTTGTTCCTGATTATATATTGTAACATAAAATTATTTCTTAGTTACAGAATATGGAACTTAAAATGCTGGCAAAGAGCGGCACAGTACAAAGGTAGTTGTAAACATAAAATAATAAATCTAAGGCTTTTTACTTTTGACGGCGAAAGAATCACTAAATAATTTTGTTGTGTGTCAAAAAAAACAAGGCGCTAGAGGGTTGCTAATATACCGTTAGAGAGGGTTAGGGCAATCGCCTCAAGATTGCAAAAAAGTATAAGTTAACCATCAAGTAATGGTAAATATTTTGAAACTAGAGGTTACAGCTGAGATGGCATTTGTTTTAGCCTACTTGGAAAAGTGTTTTGTGATTGGTTGAAAATTGCCAGATGGGAAATAGGACGCAAGTGCAAGAGGAACGCAAAAACGCAAGTAAGGGGACTTGATTTCGAAAATCGACGGTGGTAGGACGTGTGAGTACGGAAACGGGGTTGAAGGGAATGACGGTGGTAGGATGTGTGAGTACGGGAACTGGGTTGAAGGGAATGACGGTGGTAGGACGTGTGAGTACGGGAACTGGGTTGAAGGGAATGACGGTGGTAGGACGTGTGAGTACGGAAACAGGGTTGAAGGGAATGACGGTGGTAGGATGTGTGAGTACGGGAACTGGGTTGAAGGTAATGACGGTGGTAGGATGTGTGAGTACGGGAACTGGGTTGAAGGGAATGACGGTGGTAGGACGTGTGAGTACGGGAACTGGGTTGAAGGGAATGACGGTGATAGGACGTGTGAGTACGGGAACTGGGTTGAAGGGAATGACGGTGGTAGGACGTGTGAGTACGGAAACAGGGTTGAAGGGAATGACGGTGGTAGGATGTGTGAGTACGAGAACTGGGTTGAAGGGAATGACGGTGGTAGGACGTGTGAGTACGGGAACTGGGTTGAAGGGAATGACGGTGGTAGGACGTGTGAGTACGGAAACAGGGTTGAAGGGAATGACGGTGGTAGGACGTGTGAGTACGGGAACTGGGTTGAAGGGAATGACGGTGGTAGGACGTGTGAGTACGGGAACTGGGTTGAAGGGAATGACGGTGGTAGGACGTGTGAGTACGGAAACAGGGTTGAAGGGAATGACGGTGGTAGGATGTGTGAGTACGGAAACGGGGTTGAAGGGAATGACGGTGGTAGGATGTGTGAGTACGGAAACAGGGTTGAAGGGAATGACGGTGGTAGGACGTGTGAGTTCGGGAACTGGGTTGAAGGGAATGACGGTGGTAGGACGTGTGAGTACGGAAACAGGGTTGAAGGGAATGACGGTGGTAGGATGTGTGAGTACGGAAACGGGGTTGAAGGGAATGACGGTGGTAGGATGTGTGAGTACGGAAACAGGGTTGAAGGGAATGACGGTGGTAGGATGTGTGAGTACGGGAACTGGGTTGAAGGGAATGACGGTGGTAGGACGTGTGAGTACGGAAACGGGGTTGAAGGGAATGACGGTGGTAGGACGTGTGAGTACGGAAACGGGGTTGAAGGGAATGACGGTGGTAGGACGTGTGAGTACGGAAACGGGGTTGAAGGGAATGACGGTGGTAGGACGTGTGAGTACGGAAACGGGGTTGAAGGGAATGACGGTGGTAGGACGTGTGAGTACGGAAACAGGGTTGAAGGGAATGACGGTGGTAGGACGTGTGAGTACGGAAACGGGGTTGAAGGGAATGACGGTGGTAGGATGTGTGAGTACGGAAACAGGGTTGAAGGGAATGACGGTGGTAGGACGTGTGAGTTCGGGAACTGGGTTGAAGGGAATGACGGTGGTAGGACGTGTGAGTACGGAAACAGGGTTGAAGGGAATGACGGTGGTAGGACGTGTGAGTACGGAAACAGGGTTGAAGGGAATGACGGTGGTAGGACGTGTGAGTACGGAAACAGGGTTGAAGGGAATGACGGTGGTAGGACGTGTGAGTACGGAAACGGGGTTGAAGGGAATGACGGTGGCAGGATGTGTGAGTACGGAAACAGGGTTGAAGGGAATGACGGTGGTAGGACGTGTGAGTACGGAAACGGGGTTGAAGGGAATGACGGTGGTAGGACGTGTGAGTACGGAAACAGGGTTGAAGGGAATGACGGTGGTAGGACGTGTGAGTACGGAAACAGGGTTTAAGGGAATGACGGTGGTAGGACGTGTGAGTACAGAAACAGGGTTGAAGGGAATGACGGTGGTAGGACGTGTGAGTACGGAAACAGGGTTGAAGGGAATGACGGTGGTAGGACGTGTGAGTACGGAAACAGGGTTGAAGGGAATGACGGTGGTAGGACGTGTGAGTACGGAAACGGGGTTGAAGGGAATGACGGTGGTAGGACGTGTGAGTACGGAAACAGGGTTGAAGGGAATGACGGTGGTAGGACGTGTGAGTACGGAAACAGGGTTGAAGGGAATGACGGTGGTAGGACGTGTGAGTACGGAAACAGGGTTGAAGGGAATGACGGTGGTAGGACGTGTGAGTACGGAAACAGGGTTGAAGGGAATGACGGTGGTAGGACGAGTGAGTAACAAAGAGATAAATTTGTTGGGAAAAGGGGAAATTTATAATAACAAAGCAAAATTATTAAAAAAAAGTCTTAAGTGTAAAGAAAGTAGGGCAGAGAAGCGAGTCGAGGAACGGCTGACCAATCCTCGAGGTGTAGTGAGCGAAAAGGCGGGTCCAAGAAATACCATCCTAAAGAAGTCGGGGATAACTACGCACGTTCCGTGAGCCACTTATATCAATTAAAAACATTATTTTATTATAATAATTAAGTAACATTTCAGCCAACCCGCAAAACTGTTTTTCAAAATTTAAATATTCAGAGTATAATTAGGTTTTATCAATAGCTCATTATTAAATTGTCACTTATGGAACATCCAGATTACAGTAACCTTTTAAACGACCCTGAGTAAAGATAACTAAATTGTGTTAATAATTATTAGGCATTAATTAAGACTTGAGTTAAGCTGAGTAATTATGTTGTAGGGTTGTTTTGTAAACATTTTTCAAAGGGCAACAGTGTATTATTTATATTATTTAGTTAGAAGTGTTTAAGTATATTTTTTGTATTTATTAAAAATAAGTAATTATGGAAAACTAAAGTAAAAATTAAATAAATTACCATTATATATATATATATATATATATATATATATATATATATATATATATATATATATATATATATATATACACACACACCCACACACACACACACGCGCGCGCGCGTGGCTCTTGTATCCAGACCTATTATGAAAATAAAAAAAGCGCCTTTATTCTTCTAAGTGTTAGAATTAGTGAGTATACAACCAGCGCCTACCGAAGATGACGAAAGAAAACAAACCATGCCGCATAGCGAACTACTCTATGCATTTGACCAGCTGTCAAATACGTTAAGTAAAAGCAGACGATTATCTACTCTTTCCTAAGCGGAGAGATATTTTCCAAAGAGACGTATTCAACGAAACAAGTAAACCATCATTACACCAACTGTATATACTGGGATGTAACTAAGTTGCACGCACAGTTAGTTCTACATTACTAGAAACATATAATTACAATCTTTAATAAGTGTAACTTATTTACTAGAAACAACCATACATTTACTTGTAATTGGAATAGTTATAATTGCGTAGTACAAACGCATATCATCATAACCCCTCCCATATCCGGATCTTTTGTTATGCGGCTCGGGCTGTCGCCACATTGATCCGGATAGACATGTTTTACTGTTATATATATATATAGCCTATACAGTGAAACCTCCCTGAACGGACACTTCCAATGTACGGACACTTCTCTTGAACGTACATTTTTCTGGGAACTAAAAATTTTATTAATACGTACATAAGATTTTTCCCTCCTTTGAACGGACTCCATTAGACGGACAACGGACAGCCAATGGTGCCGTTTTTGTTTTTTGCACCTCTGATTTGCGGGCAAATGTACTGCAAAACTTAACTGAGATAACTACGTATAAAATCAGAATTTTATACATGGCTCCTCGCAAATGTACGAGTCTACGTGAAAAAGTAGTCGTAATTCATTATGCTGATAGTGAAAAATGTGGTGTTCGGAAAATTGCAGAGCGTTTTAAGATAGGTAAAGAGTAAGCAGCAGAAATAAGAAACAACGATGTGATTTTAAAGCAATTCAGTGAAAACGGAAACCAAAGTGTGCGAAGAAACTTTACTGGGCATGGATCAAATACGACAGTAGATATGGTAGTTTTTGATTGGTTTCAAAAGGGTAGAGCTCAAAATATTTCAACTTCCGGTGAACTCGGGATAGACGATGTCAGCCATCTAATGGATGGCTCGAAAAATTCCGTACACGACATATGACTTCTTTTAAAAAAAGATTGGGCGAAAGTTCTTTGGCAGACAGAAATACAGTGAGTGAATAGGAAAACAAATTGCCAGGAATTATCAAATCATATGCACGTAAAGATGTCTTCAATGCCGATGAAACGGTGCTTTACCCGGCAAAAGGATGTGTTTTAAAAACGAGATATGTGTTGGGAGGATTTCAAAAGAGCGGCAAACTGTTGTACAGTCCCACCGCTCATCAAAACAAACGACGATTAATCCTTATTTTAAAATATTATAGGCTGGGATCTACAGTAATTCACAAATTAAAAAAAATGTATATTGTGTATTGTTTTACACTAAAAAAGTGTATTGTTTTAGGTTTTTTTTTAAAAATTGCTTTAGAATTTATGTTTAATAACAGTACAGTATTTATTGTACTGTATACTGTATTTATAAAAAGTAGCCTACATTCTTAATTAAATACTTTACATTAGAAGTAGTATCAAATACATTAGTATTAGGTAAATACTGTAGCCTGTAGCTTATTAAGTATTGGATTAGAAATAAGTGTGTAGTGAATAAATACTGTAATCATTTTTGAAATTCGGTTTCTCCTACCACCACTTCACTAAACGGACACTTCTCATGGGCGGGCAAAATATCGAGAAAGGTATGTGTCCGTTTAACAGAGGTTTCATCGTGTATATATATATATATATATATATATATATATATATATATATATATATAAAGAACTAAGTCAAAATACAAATACAAGAAGTATAATTGAATTTGTATTCAATTCTTGTATTTGTATTTTGACTTAGTTCTTTATTAATACACAAGAATACATATTGCGATATTTGGAGAGAGAGAGAGAGAGAGAGAGAGAGAGAGAGAGAGAGAGAGAGAGAGAGAGAGAGAGAGAGAGAGAGATACACACACACACACACACACTCACACACACACACACACACACACACACACACACACACACACACACACACACACCTCACAATCACATAACTGAAAAAAAACAATTAGATTCTCTGGGGGTTTGTAACCTGCCAGTTCCAGAGCCTTTCTATTGGCTTTCAGCCTTACTGTTATAGAGACTTTTAGTAGTTTGAGGCTGCCAGATATTGACCTCTAGAGGTTTGTGGCTCGTTAGTTACAGACTTTCTACTGGGTTGTGGCCTGCCAAATATAGACCTTTTAGTGGTTTGTGGCCTGCCAAATGTAGAGACTTTCTAGGGGTTTGTGGCCTGTCAGATATAGAGACTTTCTAGGGGTTTGTGACCTGTCAGATGTAGAGACTTTCTAGGGGTTTGTGACCTGTCAGATATAGAGACTTTCTAGGTGTTTGTGACCTGTCAGATGTAGATACTTTCTAGGGGTTTGTGACCTGTTAAATATAGAGAATTTCTAGTGGTTTGTGGTGTGGCAGATATAGAGACTTTCTAGTGGTTTGTGGCCTGTCAGATATAGAGAATTTCTAGGGGTTTGTGACCTGTTAGATATAGAGAATTTCTAGTGGTTTATGGGCTGTCAGATATAGAGAATTTCTAGTGGTTTATGGGCTGTCAGACATAGAGACTTTCTAGTGGTTTGTGGCCTGTCAGATATAAAGACTTTCTAGGGGTTTGTGACCTGTCAGATATAGATACTTTCTAGGGGGTTGTGACCTGTTAAATATAGAGAATTTCTAGTGGTTTGTGGGCTGGCAGATATAGAGACCTTCTAGTGGTTTGTGGCCTGTCAGATATAGAGAATTTCTAGGGGTTTGTGACCTGTTAGATATAGAGAATTTCTAGTGGTTTATGGGCTGTCAGATATAGAGAATTTCTACTGGTTTATCGTCTGACAGACAGAGTGGTTTGTGGCCTGTCAGATATAGAGAATTTCTAGTGGTTTGTGGGCAGTCGGATATAGAGAATTTCTAGTGGTTTGTGGCCTGTCAGATATAGAGAATTTCTAGTGGTTTGTGGCCTGTCAGATATAAAGACTTTCTAGGGGTTTGTGACCTGTCAGATATAGATACTTTCTAGGGGGTTGTGACCTGTTAAATATAGAGAATTTCTAGTGGTTTGTGGGCTGGCAGATATAGAGACCTTCTAGTGGTTTGTGGCCTGTCAGATATAGAGAATTTCTAGGGGTTTGTGACCTGTTAGATATAGAGAATTTCTAGTGGTTTATGGGCTGTCAGATATAGAGAATTTCTAGTGGTTTATGGTCTGACAGACAGAGTGGTTTGTGGCCTGTCAGATATAGAGAATTTCTAGTGGTTTGTGGGCAGTCGGATATAGAGAATTTTTAGTGGATTGTGACCTGTTAGATATAAAGAATTTTTAGGGGTTTGTTGACTGTCAGATATAGAGAATTTCTAGTGGTTTGTGGCCTGTTAGATATAGAGAATTTCTAGTGGTTTGTGACCTGTTAGATATGGGAACAAGAAAAGTAATTACTTTGTCATAAGATCTGAGAAAAATAACAAATAGATTGTAAGATGAGGATATGGTAAGAATGAGGATATGGTAAGAATGAGGATATGGTAAGAACGAGGATATGGTAAGAATGAGGATATGGTTTTTATGTTAAGAACGTGGCGGTGTAGGAATATCTGTTGTTCTTTGATAGAACTACGGAGTATTTCTTGATCATTAGATTAACGAATATTGATTATAGAGTTAGATGTCATAGAAATTGATCGTGTAAACGAGCCGTAACTTTTCAGAGAACGAACCTGAAGTGAACGAAAATAACCAATGATTCGACTGTAAAACTAAAAAACCCTACTTTATCTTGAAATAAAGTGATAATTAACCGGGAGGGAAGTAAATCAGAAAAAAAACAATAATCTTAGTAGTGGAAGAACTCACAATGTTCCGTGCTACTGGTTACGTCACTGAGGTTAATAGCGTGAACCTGCAAATCTGCCAAACATTTGGAATGTGTTTACTCAATGAGTGATATGATATATGACGTGTGAAGGTGACGGTGTAGTTTTAATTGTAGGAAAAACACAAGGATGCAGTTTGCGTGAATTTTAAAAGTAGTAGCGAGTTTAGTGCCTTTCTATGATTCTGGCAAAGAGTGAGTATGCTTCTGAGATTCTCCTGTTTTTGTAGTAAGCCTTCTAGAAAAACTATGCATGCACATAAATCCCATCTAAATTCACTTATTTTTGTCTTTCTTGAGTGGGAGTGTTGGTGGAGGTAAAAGCAATAAATATTTAATTAATGACTTTACAATAATTTATGACTATCGGAACTTTAATCCGGACATAAAATCCAAGAATATTTGTTTCGTGTTATCCTTTTCCCAGTTTGACTCCGGTCAAGGTTTAGATAAGATTGAGCAGCTACAAATATTACCAAATGTAGATAAGCACAGAAAACTTGGCACTGTATAATGATTTTATTGGCCTTTCCAAAATTTTTTACTGTCTTTCCCGTTAATATCGTAACTACAAATTTGAGTGCCCTGAGCGAAAGCTCAATTGAATCGGTGTTTGTTAAAAGGGCCTGTCACAGTTTTAAAACTTTTGGGAAATAAAAAAAAACTTTCTACATTTTATATTTACTAAAATTAGTAGTTAAAAATATTGGGACTTACGTATTATACGAATACCACTATTATTGAGCGCGCTGCGGTGGTTAGGTTAGGTTAGGTTGGGTTATCATATGTTACTTTTTATTGCTGTTACGGGTTCAATATGTTTTTAAATTTTAGTGGTCAAGTTTTTGCATCTCGGTTCGGAACTACCAATTAATTAATTAGAAACCGCTGTTCTGTTTCGCGGCCCAAACCGCCGAATACCCAATTTGAGCGAACACTCTCTCGGAGTTACTTTTCCGTTTAACCGGTATTTTTTTCTGAAAGTAAGGCTCATCGGGTATCGTCCAATTCATAATGTAACAGGGAAAGTAATAGTAACATATTTATGATAAACTAACCTAACAACGCGCTGTATAATAGTGGGTTCCGTATAATACGTAAGTACAAAAATATTTTTTATTGATAGTAATAATGGTATTTGACAATCTGTTAAACTTATACTATGTTCGTAAAACAGGTTTCTGTGTAAATAAACGTTAAAAATACGTCTTTTAACAAAAATCTTGAATATTATATATTCATCTTCACTGAAATGATGTAACAAAACTCCAAAGCAATGTAAATTATGTAATCAAACATACTTAATAGGTTATTTGTACAGTTACAAGTATTATGATTTGAAAAGTAAAGATAATAAATAAAATATCAATAGGAATTTCATTATTTTCATCAATTGACTGAGGTTCAAGGACAGTTTCATCAAATTCAGATGGTATTTCGTTTGTGGTCCAATTTTTGTGGCTTCATATTGTTGTCTATGCTAATCAGGAATGTAGTCACTCATTTATATAATGTCTAGTATTTTATCTTTTTTAATACTAGAGTATGCTTGATCATATCCCTTTTTCTTTGTTATTATCATTTTGAAACAATGCCCTTATCTGAAAAATATCCCACCCCCACCCTAATACCCTAACCTACGAAAACCTTGAGATCAGTTACGGTCTGAGTTGACAATGGGCCACATCCTCCGAAACGGCCGTCCTCAACAAATATAAGTAAGTGTTACTATAGGCAAGTTTGTAAATATTTACAAGTGTATAGCGAAAACTAGTAGCTCAAGTGAAGATGGAATCAACAATTATGAAAATTTACCTTGTCTGACTTCTTCACTTTTTTGCCCATCGTTTTTTAAGAAATAAATGATTTTTTGTAATGCACCTTTATCCAATTTCTAAAATCCAAAATGTCTGAACTTTCTATTTCGTGTACTGTAAACTTATCAAATTTTGGCTTTCTGAATTTTATTTACTGCGAGACCTCGTTTACATTGTATATGCGACGAGTGTCTTTAAAGATTTTGAAATAATACCAAAATCTATACAGCATGGCAAAAAGCTATGCCCACGCATGGACATGATAGTATTGTGTAACTTTATTAAAACTGTTTGAGTCTGTTTAAGAATGCAGAATCTAGACAAGGCCTGATTTTTATTTTGGATGCAAAATAGTTATCATAAAAAACCCACAATTCTGACTTTTTTTCAGGGACGTTTTAAAATTTATTTTTGAAAGTGAAGAAACCTCATCGAGGCCTTTTTTGCTATTCCTTTGTGAAACAAATTAATTTATTGTCTTTAATTTTATGTATGTCAAATACGTTTAGAGAAAGTTGTCTTAGGTAGGCTACTGTTTTCATGGTAAAGCATGGGTATCTTGTTCAGCAGCAAAGATGATTCATGTTTTATAACTGAATAACTTGTTACTTTTTTATGGCCTGTGAGTTCAGCTTAAGCAACTCGTTTGGTCACACGATTTAGATGAGGTGATTTTATTCTGTTACTTATTGCCTCACGTTTACATCATACATCAACCTGCGGATGTCAAAACCTATAATTAAATTGCACTTATATAAAATCTAATAGAAAATTTGCTGGCTTTGTAGATGGGGTGTTTGTCACAACACATTTTCTACATGAGCTTATTGTTGAGCTTTGCTGAGAGACTGTAATGGGGGCATTTGGTGAAGATGACTTTATATATTCACTTACTGCGTGACTAACATCTGAAGGTAAGGCATGACTAATCACTTTTCCTCTGGAGTCCGCCCAACTAGTTTAAGGTGTCGAACTCGTCTAATTCTCTTTTCACTCACGCTAAATATTGGTTTAAATCCATTAATTCATACATGTTTTTGGTTAGTTCCCAAAATAACAAAATATTTAAAAAAGCAGATTTAGGCCCCTTAAGCCTAGGTCGCCGTTGCTAGACATCAACAATGTCAATCAGTTTTTGAAATAAAGATCATGTTCATTTTTTGTAGAAAAGTTGTAGAACAAATTAAAAATATCCAGACAGTTCTCTTCTTCCATACATTGTAGACGTTTTCTCACATACCTACAAATAAACTGATGGGATACACATCGAGTTTTGTTAAAAGGGCGTAAATCAACTTGATAAATACTGATTAGACCGTTTTCATTGACTCACGCCCTTTTAACAAAAACTGGCTCATTAGGCCCTGTTAATAAAAACCAAAATCTAAAACTATTTTTCTTGTCTCAGTGGATAGATGAAGAGGTGCCTAATGGTGAGTTTTAATAAAAAAATAATGCGTGTTGATGTCTTCTATAAGAAATACAATAAAACTTAATTTCGAAAAAAATGTTGAATTATACCCTTTTAACATAAAGCGATTCAATTAAGTTTTCACTTAATTTGTTTTTTAAGTCTTAAACAATATATATATTAAAATATATATATTTTTGGAAAACCAGCACATTCCAAAATTTAAGGATGGCGTATTAATTGATAAAAACTAAGGAAGATAAAAATTGATATAGATATTTTATTTTCTATCTTCATTATAGGGCCTACTAGTTTTTCTAAGGATATAGTTAGTCTACCTTTTGCAGAGAGAATATTTTATACTCATATTTTAGCCTTTTTGGTTTGCCGAAAGCTAATTTTTTTTCACTTTAATTACTTTTCGCTTAGCCAAAATTACCAAAGGTACTGTGACTGTTAATGATCAAAACATTAAAAAAATTGGAGTAAAATACGGAAACCTGATTGTTTAAATATCAAAATTCTATTATAATGTAAACTTTCATTTTTGCATTGTTTTTGTAGTTCGAAAAAATTAATTTGATGTCTTTTTTTATCTTTTTTTCAGGCGAAAAACCTAATAAGGTTATCATCGCCTACCTCAAGATCATGCAATGCTGACCATTTGAGCCTTGTAGCCAAAGCAGGACTGCATAATGACAAGTCAACAGCTGTCCATCCGCCTGTTGACGCTGCTAAAAGTGTCGGAGAACCGTCATTTAGCAGGTATAAATCCAGATCCGATCTGATGCTTTCAATCGGATGACCTCGTGGGTTGCATTCTAGTGAGCCCTTTGAAACGTGGTGGGCGTTGAAATCGCCCACTAATAAAACTGGAGCAGGTAACTGGTTTATAAGGTCTACAAGGTCTCTCTGTGTCACTTGGTGGAAAGTAGACACAACAGAGAGCGAGTTTGTAAGGAACAGCTGTTTGAATTGCTAATGCTTGTAAGGGAGTTATTAAGCTCACAGGAACGGCGTCGACACAGTTACGGGCTAGAATAGCTACGCCACTTCTAGCTCGATTTTCTGTAACGAAGCCCGATCTGTAAACTGAATACTCCCTTAGATAGAAATTGTGCGATTCATGGAGATGCGTCTTTTGAATACAGATGTACATAGGAGACACATATCTTACAATTATTTTGAGATCCTCAACGTGACTTCTAACACCGTTAATGTTCCACTGAATCACGGATTGTTTAGGTGTGGACATTGTATTTTAGTGGACATGGATTCACCTGGCTTCCGTTGCTGTCATTGCAAATTCGCTGGCCTGGAATGTTGGACGTTCCAGGCAGAGATTCATCAGATTCCATCACCACTATTGTAGTGGTGGAATCTGAGGAATTTGTTTACTCAGAAGGGGAGTTTGAAATGGTCCTCTTTTGAGTCGCTTGTGATTTTGCACCTACTTTCACGGGTGCAGCATTGTTGTTATTTTTATTACTCATAGTTGGAGTAGGTTTAACTTCTTTCGCACTTGTCTCTAATAGTGTCTTACTTCTTCTAATTTTTCCAGAGGTAACTGGCAATGGAGATTTGTCCGCACATTCAACATTATTCTTTGAGTTAGAAACAAAATTTTTCGTCACCAATGCTAATAACTGACTAACTTGCTCAGTGAGAACTTCAATTTTCTTGTTTAGCTCAACGCAGTTGGAACACGACTTCCCAGTAGGGGCAGCTGAGGCATAAGATTATGTTTCAAGTCTAGGTTGAGTTGACTTGAACTTTTTTTTGCTTCGTGGAAAGATGTTTTATCCTTTGCCATTATGCTGAGCGTCGCTTTCTCCTCCTTGAACTTTGGGCAGTTAAAGGAGCGAACAGGGTGATCACCAGCACAGTTTGGGCATTTCGGAGCACTTGTACAAACCTTCTCAATAAGGCCTCAACATTGTCCGCATACCTCTGACTTGGAGCAAGAAGAGCTGATGTGTCCAAAAAGTTGGCATTTGAAGCACCGGCGTGGATTGGGAACGTAGGGCCTAACAGGAAGCCATTGATAGCCCGCATATAGATATTCCGGGATAGATGGTTTCCCGAATGTTAGGATTAATGATGTTGTTGGCACTCTCTGACCGTTTTCCATCCTCATAATTCGTACGACATCTGTTACACCTTCCGATTCCAGTTCAGATTTTATTTCGTCCTCACGGACATACAAAAGATTCTTGCATGATATTACTCCCTTTGATGAGTTTAAGGTTTTGTGGGGGGCCATCGAAACCTTGACCTGATCAAAGATGGAGGTCATTGTCAGTAAATATTGTGACCGCTTCGAACTACTTGTTTCTAACAGCAAGGTTTCATTCCGTAACTTCCTTATGGATGAGACAGGACCTGCTGCACACCCAGTTATAGCCTTTTGGATCAGAAAAGGCAAAACCTTTGAAAGATCTTTTCCTTCTTCTGTGCAAGATACAATTAAGAACTTGTGCGGTAGTTTGGGTGATGCTACATTCATTTCTTTCTTCCTCTCATTTACTCCACTAGGTACCTTCGGAGAAACCTCACGACGCCTCTTTACATTCAACTGGTTGGACTTTTGTTGCTTTTCCATAATTTTTTTTAAAGCTACCCACCGTGGTGTGCGTTACGGGTGAGACTATGAGGACGGGTACACCCATGGGATCACTTTCGATCATTTCCAACCCCCGGAACTCTGGGGCCCATAGTTTCCTCCTTAGCACGACTGGATGGGCATCAGTCGAGAACTCGTAATACTGTGCACAGGCTCCGACACCTGTGCACCGCGGACACTCCCTGACCAAGTGTCCAAGGGTCCAAGGACCGAAGTGGCTAGCGAACCAGCAACCGCACAACCGTGTTCGGCAGAGCAAGCTCACAGCAGCGTCCCAGACCAGAGTTTGTCAAGCTCTGGACTTTTCAGCACTCCTAACGCGCAACGGTTCTGACCAGTCAAATTCCCTAAGTGATGTGTATGTGTATGTGCGTGCGCGCGCGCGTATGCGTGTGCTTTGTGAATGGTATAGTGTTAGGCTGGGGTACCGCGAGGGACGCCAAACCCCTCGTAGGTGCGGCTAGTCCGCAACCCCCTGCGGGGAATTTTATGTCTTAACATGGCTAAGAAATAGCTGCCCATGCTTCTTGGACATTGTGGTACCTTTTGATATCAGTTTCAAAAAAGTATTAACAGCTAGAAAACAATAAAAATGATTTTTCAGAAAATCTGTTTGGGGGTTGGAACAAGGTTACCCAACCAAAGGACTAAACCCCAATCTCCTAATTTTTATAGAAAAGTAGATCTACTACTCCAAAAGTACCAACGCCCCTCTTTGTTAATTTTAGGATTCAGTCGCTTCAGCAGGCATCGCTATTCTGTTGTAAAACCTTGCCTTTACTATAATCAAACCCGAAATAATATTTTACAACAAACGAGGGTAAGCAATTTAAATAAGAAAGATTTCTTTGAAATCGTTCTGAAATTAGAACAATAATTTTAAGGATTTTACTATCTATCTTAATATTATTTAAAATAACGTAAGGAACTTTGTATCTGCAAACCAGTACCTCCTAAAGTAGTAGAACAGGTCACTGCATCTACCAAAAAGCAAGGAATAAACAGATCGCTGAAAGGTCTTCTCGTGCCACAGACAGCATTTAATTAGTGCGCATAGCTCTTTAATTCCAGGAAAGTCTTTAAAATTTAGGGAAAACCGAATATCTCGTGATGGGGGATGCTGTAGGGTCGTGTATTTCAAGTAAACCAAGCCTCTATCGGAGTTAGGGCAAAAGATTGGCAAAGATATACTGTTGCACAGTACATGCGAAATCCGTAATTTTTGTAAAACGATCTTTTGTTACTAATTTTAAAAATACTTAACTATGTGAATTCGTAATTTCTTACTTGCTGACGCGTTTCAAAACATTCGTTCCTTTTAAGAAGCTAACGCTATACATCTAATGTTAATTATCTTGAATATGTTAAATTTTAGAGTTGAAGGTATAAACATTTTTGCTAAAGAGGGTCGAAGAAGCGTTGGATGATCAGCAACTGGTGTAGATTAGACCATCAGAAGTCATGGAAGTTTCAATAGAGGTAGTCTTGTTTTTGTGGGGGGGGGGGAAGGTTAAATACTCGTTTTACAATACGTTTCATATTTACTTTTTATTTATTTAGGCGTAGGAAGGTTACAGTTTGTAGCCGATGTAAATAACGAAACTTTCCAACCCACAGGAAAAATTCTAATGAGAATAACTGTTGTTCGTTCGACAGTTTAGACCAAATTCATTTCACCTGTTTATATCTTAGGAATTCAAAACAACTTGAAAAAAAAATAAACCCAAATAGTTTGATGATCATATTTGTTTTCTCGTCCATGTCTCTTTTAGTTTTAGTCCATTTTTGGAGGAGGATTGATATTTCGACGAGGCTGGAAGCTATTTCATAATCTCCAAAGAGGAATTTTAAAAATTAAATACCACTATTCGGTATTATAACACTTGAAAAATTAGATACACGTTTAAAAAAATAAGCGAATAATATTTCTTCCTAATTTAAACACATTAGAAATTTAAAGAATACTCAATGAACATTAAATATAATATGGTATTATTTAGGGTGATTTGTATTTAAAACTCATTTGAAAGGCTGACGGGAAATAACAAATTCAAATTCATTACAATTTATAAAATTTAATCTAGTTTCACCATTTCTTATTTAAGAAGCAAAGTTCCCGTATTAGCGACCTTGGAGCAACTATAAAATTTTAATACTGAATTTATTATCTTTGATATGTTATTTTATTAGAATTCTAAAGCCTCAAAGTCCACCTTTTATAATTGTAATGTTAGTTAAGATATCAATCCTGACACTGCAAAATATTAATATAATTTTAGTATAATGTGTAAAGAAATAAATGCAAGTGATGTTTGAAATTTATCAGATTGTTAATTCTTTATAAACCTGAAGGTGTGACATTAGATAGGTAAGGTAAATAAATATAACATTAAAATTAAATTATAATTATAACAAAGTTAAGTTATAATTTGGCCCCCAACGTGGGGCAGGTTAAATAGAAATGGTGAATATAAATAAATAAAGTAAATTATAAATTAATAAACAAACTTAATAATCTGTTGGCTTAAGTAAAAGTGTTAATTAAGGAAATTTAATAAAAAAAACTGTGAACATTATTAAGACTATAGTGAACATTATTAGGGAAGAGACTTTAAATCATAAATAAAGTAGATGAAAAAAATTTGGGTGTGGGGACAGAGACGAATATAGGGACTAGCGTTAACACCGGAATAGATATGCTACAGTTAATGAAATTCTTAAGTGCGAAAATAGATCAAACTTCACAAGATTTAAAGGAAACTTTAATTAGTAAATTAGATGAATCTAACAGAAAGATAAATGAAATAATTAAGAATAATGAAGACTTTAAAGAAGAAATTAATGATAAATTAGTTAAGAATAATGAAGACTTTAAGGTAGAAATTAATGATGTATTAATTGAGGATAAAGAAGAATGCAAATATGAATGAAAGCTTAGAATTAAACAATAAAATTGATACAACACAAACTAAATTAGCGGACGTGGAAATAATGTGTGAATATCAACAACTAAAACAAGCGGAAGATTTAAACATACTCAAAATTAACACGGGACAATGTATTACTGACAACCTTAAGTTAAAACAGTTAGACGACCACCTTAAGCAAAACCAAAATCAATTAACGTCAGTAGAAATTCGAAGGGGGCATGTCAACACGTTAGATTACGTGAACAAAATTTATTGTATTTTCAAGACTTATCACCTAAAATACCAGCTGTATAGGTAATTGAAAAATTGGCACAACTTTGTGACCTAAATGTTGCAGTAACTTTAATCATTAGAGGTATAAAAAGTAAAAGTGCATTTGCGAACCCAATGACAGAATTTCAATTTCAGCAGAAGGAACACTTTCGATTTACAGGACACAATAGACCCGGCCAATTTAGCCAAAGAAAAGAAAATACCCCATTTGAGAGAGGAAAACACCTGCAATAGTCAAGGACAATTTGACCCTAATGTTAACCATATGTTATAAATAACCAGACCTATATAATACTTCTTGATTTATAAAAAATAATAATATTTGTGATACGAAAAAAAAACTAAACAATGAATAACGAACTTAAATCTAATAAACTGCCCAAAGGGGAAATTTAATTAGGAAATTATAAAATTATTATTTAGTTAAACAAGTAAAATGCATTGTAAAAAAAATTTCACATTTAATGTTAAAGAAAGATTATTATTTTGTAGGATGTGATTTCGTAAATATGTAATATTTATAAGTGTAATGATTTAGGATATAAGAGGTGTAACAACAGTAGAAATAAACGTATTATAAATTTAAGATTGGGTGAAGAATTTTAAAACAAATTTGTTCTTTGATGCCATAGTATTTAAATATTGTAAACAGCAAAGTCTTTGAAATTAAAAAAATGTCTTGGTAATAGCAGTTACCAACTTACTTCCATAAGTAATGGTAAACTTAAGGGTAAATTTAACTGTAGAATGTTAAAAAGGTATCACAAACACATATTAAATAATTGTATAAAGAACTTTTAGATATTCATGCATAAATAATTAATTATTAGGATCGTAGGATGAACAATGGAAGTGTAAAAAAAAAAAAATTCACATTTAATTTTAAAGAAAGATTGTTAATTTGTATGATGTGATTTGTAATTATGGAATATTTGATAAGAGAAATGATCTACACAATTTTTCTAATATAAATGGGAAAGTAATTATATTTGTTTATTTTAACTAATTAAATTTGAGGTTAATTGAGAAGGTATAACAGTATTATAATTATAAACCATTTAGGAACGTATGCATATTAATTTTAACTTCTTAATAAACTTGTAAGGCTTTCAATTAAGCTACTTCATCTGTCAGCTAGTTTGTAATAGTTTTAAGTAAGAGACTATCAACTAAAACATTTAATCACTAAAACATTTCACAAAACTGAGTAAATTTAATCTATAATTATAGCATTATATTGCGACACTTTGTTTTGTTTAGTATTAATAACATTAAACAATTGAATTATTTTATTCAGTTTAATAATTAATTATGCAGCATATTTTAATGACATGTTTTAAAATTGTAAGATAATGATAATTAACTGTTAGTGATTTTAATATGTATTTTTAGCTTAAACGCAATTGCTTGTTTGTTTTATTTAAAAGAAATCTTAACCCTGTAACAAAATACTCGTCTTAGTAAAAGAAATTAATATTCTCCTTTTTAGTTGTAAACCTTATTAAGTTGGTTATATTTGTATTAGAAATTTAAGATTGGGTGAAGAATTTAAAATAAATTGTTCTTTGATGTCATAGCATTCAAATATTGTAAAATTTAAATTTAAGAAATCAAAGAAAATTAATTTTAAAATTCTGGGGACTCTATAACATAAAGTACGTGGCTTTAGAGTCAATTCAGTTAGTAGCTAAAATAATTATCTGTAGGATTAGCAAAGAAAGACACAAATAGTTTTGTAAAGTGCTGACAAGCAGGTACCATCCATTATCCTTTTCCGGGAAAGCTATAAACTGTGTGCCGGCAATTTGACAATAGAAGGGTCCAAACTTATTAGGACGGGAAAATCCACTGATCGATATAGCCTGGGAAAATAACCGTGTGCCGTTGGATGGAAACTGTGGGAACTTACAAAGAACACATTGGTAGTAGGAGAGATTAAGGATTTCAATAAAAACTAAATGATCGGGAGACGGAGAAGTTTTGAAGGGAACTCGGAAAGAAGGCAGACGGATTGGTGGGGACAAGGATCGGAGTGTTGTAAAAAGAATAAATTGTTAAATTAAGTAAAGATTTTTTTATAAGTAAATTTTAAAAAGTGCGACGTACAAGTTTTTTTAGAAATATAAAAGTACAGTAAGTTTTTTTTTGTGTCAGCGCAGAAAGATAACCAAGGTAACCAAGGCCAAGATTCCAGGGACTCTTCAAAACAATAAGTATTATTTGAATATAAGTGTAGCCAACAGACATCTATATTTTAGTTCAGAACAAATTTAATTTCATTACAATTTATAAAATTTAATCTAGTTTCACCATTTCTTATTTAAGAAGCAAAGTTCCCGTATTAGCGACCCGGAAGAACTATAAAATTTTAATACTGAATTTATTATCTTTGATATGTTATTTTATTAGAAATCTAAAGCCTCAAAGTCCACCTTTTATAATTGTAATGTTAGTTAGATATCAATCCTGACACTGCAAAATATTAATATAATTTTAGTATAATGTGTAAAGAAATAAATGCAAGTGATGTTTGAAATTTATCAGATTGTTAATTCTTTATAAACCTGAAGGTGTGACACTAGATAGGTAAGGTAAATAAATATAACATTAAAATTAAATTATAATTATAACAAAGTTAAGTTATAATATATATATATATATATATATATATATATATATATATATATATATATATATATATATATATATATATATATATTATAACTTAACTTTGTTATAATTATAATTTAATTTTAATGTTATATTTATTTACCTTACCTATCTAGTGTCACACCTTCAGGTTTATAATATATATATTCTGTTTGTTAATACCATTTGTTACATCAGATTTCCCATGGATATAAAATATAAAAAAAGGCGGTCTTCGGAAATTGTATCTTTAAATACAATTTAAATGATGCGGCCATCACGAAACGAAGTTACGTCCATAGAAATCTTTACGGACATTGTGTAGTCTTAATATATAATGTCGTAAGCCAAATTTTGAGAGAAAGTTGTGGGAGCTTGGAAGGTCGTACATCTCTGGGAGATGGCTTAAATTATAGGTATTGACAGGAAGGAGCGGCGAAAAGTAAAGTAAATTTAAACTACTTAACTAAGTGAATACGCAATTGCTTACTTGCTGACACGTTTCAAAACGTTCGTTCCTTTTACGAAACTAACCCTCTACTAGCGGCTTTTGGCTCTTTACAAACGGTATGACAGTGTTGGATTTATGACAGTGGGTGAGTTGTCGGTGTCTTGTGTGATGTATTGGAAGAGGCTATTGGCTTCAAAGTGTGTGTGGTCGTTTAATATATTTTCCCTGTCTGTTGCGTAGTGTTTGTACATTTCATATTTTTCTAAGGCTGTTAGATTTTTACTCTGTTTTAGTGTGTGTAGAATATTTAAATTAGTGTGTATGTCGGTATGGGTGTGTTGGGTGTTATTTAGGTGTATTGCGTAGTGTTTGTAGATTTCATATTTTTCTAAGGTTGTTAGTTTTTTACTCTGTTTTAATGTGCGTAGAATATTTAAATTAGTGTGTATGTCGGTATGGGTGTGTTGGGTGTTATTTAGGTGTGTTGCGTAGTGTTTGTAGATTTCATATTTTTCTAAGGTTATTAGCAACAGACAGGGAAAATATATTAAACGACCACTCACACTTTGAAGCCAATAGCCTCTTCCAATACATCACACAAAACGCCGACACCTAACCCACTGTCATAAACCCAACCCTGTCATACCGTTTGTAAAAAGCCAAAAGCCGCTAGTAGAGGGTTAGCTTCGTAAAAGGAACGAACGTTTTGAAACGCGTCAGCAAGTAAGCAATTACGTATTCACTTAGTTAAGTAGTTTAAATTTAGTTTAATCAGTGAATTCACGATGATTAAATCAAGAAACTTGAAAAATAAAGCTTTCCCCTTATAGTATATAGGTGGTGTATACATTGCAATGAAAAACAGATGACTATGATTTGTAACAAACAAATATTTTAAAACAGGAAGGAGCGGGGAAAAGTATAGGGTTTTCTCCATTTATAATAATTATAAGCTTTTGAGGAACTTAAAGTTAATGGAGTACGTCTTATCGTACTACATATGTTTGACAAGTGTATTAAATTAGAAATAATCACTGGTTATGGAAAAAACGTTATATTTTTACCAAGAATAAAATTTTATATCAACAGACCCTATCATGCCATTTCAAATGAAAAGGAACCAATTTTCTTTGAGACTTGCATTTTCAATAACTATAAATAAGGCTCAGGGTAAAACATTTTTAATAGAAGGGCTTTAATTGACCAAACCTGTTTCTACACATGATCAACTTTATGTTGCACTAAGTCGAATAAAATCTCAAGATGGTTTAACATACATATTGAAAATACGATTGGTCAAAAAAATCAATTTGAAAACGCGTTCACAAAAACATAGTTTATAAAGAAATTTTGTTATGTAAAACTTGAATTATATTAAATTTAAACTGTGTTAAAAAATAAAACTACTATACAAAAGTTTAAAATTTGTTTCAATATGAATATTGAAACTACAAGTTGCCCCTACAAGCCCCTAGTCTACAAATATTTATTAAAAGCTCTCAATATAGTATCACTCATTTTATACAAAAATTATCACGGAATTATTATTCAATTTCCTTTTTTAGCTTCAAAAGATTAAAGAAGCAACTTTATAATCCTTCTGCTGCTCCCTTGTATCACATGATAGGCCTATAGACCTACTTTGCGCCTTAAGAGTAATGTAGATACTACAAATTTGGTTACTCTGAAGAAAACTCAATAATAGCGTTTTTAATGATTTTTAAAGTAGAACATACTCGAAACAAGTTTTGGGAAACCACAATTTTTTTCTAAGTAAAGCTTTTTTATACTTATATTTTAGGTTTATCAGTTTATCCGAGCGCCAAATGTTTAGCATTATTATAAATATATTTTGCCAAAATTGTATTTCGCTTCAGTGATCGTTTGGTACTCTACAGGCCCAGTGCCCTGGATGCCGTCGTGGCAGTTTTGGCACTGGTAATGATGCGTCTTTATGGCACTGCCAAAAAGTTTTGTTTCAGCCTCTTTATAACAGCAGTGTAAGTTATGTTATATTTATTTTTGCTGTATAACTTCTTTCTTCTATGAGAAAAGTTTATTTTTATGTGAAATTGAGGATATGCGAGTTTGTATAACATTTCTTATCGTTGAATACTTACAAACTGATCACATAATTTTGTTTGTTGTAACTCTTTATTCTATACGAGAACCAAGCCTCCATATCTCGTACGAATAACCAAAATTAACTGAATTACATACAAATAATTTAATTTCCTGTTATGAGTTTCGATAAATCTATCAGGAAAATTGAATTTGAACTCAATATGTAGTGGATAATGTATGTAGAAAGATTGAGGCCTACATGACAGGCCCATACAAACATTTAAGACAAAACAGATACCTTCGTAGCAGTTTTTGGGTTGTACACCTTGAGGATATTTTGGTAATAAAAACTTATTGATTACACCTGGCATAAAAACCACCTGTTTCGATATTTTCAGCAGACCCATTTCACACTAGATCAGTGCATTTTTTAATGCTGCGTAAACAATCTTGTCCGTAACTTACATCACTGAACAATGAACTGATCTAGGGCGAAACGCGTCTGTTGAAAAATATCAGTAAGTAGGGGTATTTGCCAAGTGTACTCAATAGGTATAGATATAATTAAAGAATGAATATGCTACAATTCACAAATATAAAAACTTTAGTTTCATACGCGTTTCAACAACAATTTGTCATCATCCTCAATGATGCTACACAAATCAAATTAAGCTTAACTAAAAAAAAAAAAATACTAAACATAACCTATAAAGTTTTAACTTTATTTTTTTAAAGTTAAAACTTTATAGGTTATGTTTATTGTTTTTTTTTTGTTTTAGTTAAGCTTAATTTGATTTGTGTAGCATCACCGAGGATGACGACAAATTGTTGTTGAAACGCGTTTGAAAATAAAGTTTTTATATTTGTGAGTTGTAGCATATTTATTCTTTAATTATAACTTTCACTCACAAGCCAGCTCGTCGGGCTAAATATTATTTATAGGTATAGATATGTTCTTGCTCCACGGAGCCCGAACAGAATTCATGTTCTGAAGACAATTAACGATTGAAATAGTTTTACATCCCTTAGGCTATGTAGAACTTTACGCGAACATTTAGAATGAAAGAATAATGGAAGAAGTCATTTTAAATTTCTTTTTATCCTCACTCTGTCAATCTCCCATAAAAAAATTTGTTTCGCATTATAATGTATTACTTAACAGAAGAGATTTCAAAGTGTGCCGAGTATTTATTCTTTCTTTTTAGGGGTTATTCTATTCTAAAAGGGATGCATTATTTGTGTGAAATAATTTTGTACACTTACGTTATTATTACGAAAGTTTAATCTGGGTCGGAAGAATCAGTCTAATTGCAGTCGAAGAGAAAAGGTTACATAAAAACTGAAAACGCCAATGAACTATTCGAGAAAAGTCAGAAATGATAACTTTAGCGCTCTATTTTTTTCTTTGCATTTCATCTCTTCCTGAATCGAACAGATATAAATGTCGCCGTGGGAATTTCCTAAAATGGGAGGAAAACATTTACATTTTTGTTTATCACCACAAACAGCCGAAAGAATTATCTTGAAATATTTCGTAAACAACTGCGTCACAGCTTTCTAACTGAACTGTAAACGTGTTAACTGTTTGAAGAAGAAGAAGAAACAAATTGGTGAAATTCCAAACTGGCGATGATAAAAATTTACATATTCAACAACTTTTTTATCTGTGATTAGGTAACACATGATTGTAACATGAAACGTGTCAGTTACAGTTCATGGTTGAACACTGTAGCTTGACTTCTCACCTCGGTATCTACACTTGTTTACTGACTCGGCGGTTTATAAGGAGCGGCGGGCGAGGTTTCGGTAATAGTTGTGAACATGCGTGTGGCGATCATAGGAGCCGGCCCTGCAGGCCTTTGTGCCGCCAAGCATGCTACAAGTCAAGGCATGACGTGTACTGTATTCGAGCAAGGAGGTGCACTCGGAGGTACATGGGTGTATACCGATTTGGTAGGAGAGGATATTTATGGACTGCCTATACACACCAGCATGTATATGAATCTAAGGTAAATTTAAAGTTTTTTACAATTATCGGTTATATACATTTCATCAGTTTTAAAATGTTTTTAACCTTAAATATTAAACGAAAATTACTCACGTGCACACACACACATAGGGGATTATCTATTTTGAAATAAACTTTTCTCAAAATTTATAAAGAAAATTTTAAAATGTGAATGGGCTCTGGATCTATAGATTTTGGGTTGAGGTTTGTAGCCTTTAGGTCACGAGACTAAACTCTTTTGTCAAATATTTATCAAAACATATAGTTCTATTAAATAATAAAAATATATACAACTCACAAATATACAATTTTTTATTTCAAACGCGTTTCGACGACTACTTTGTCGTCATCTTCAGTGAAAATACACAAATGAAATTAACTAAAAAATATATATATATTAAACATAACCTATAAAGTTTTAGCAAAAGTATAGTTCTATTAAATAATAAAAATATATACAACTCACAAATATACAATTTTTTATTTCAAACGCTTTTCGACGACTACTTTGTCGTCATCTTCAGTGAAAATACACAAATGAAATTAACTAAAAAATATATATATATTAAACATAACCTATAAAGTTTTAGCAAAAGTATAGTTCTATTAAATAATAAAAATATATACAACTCACAAATATACAATTTTTTATTTCAAACGCGTTTCGACGACTACTTTGTCGTCATCTTCAGTGAAAATACACAAATGAAATTAACTAAAAAATATATATATATTAAACATAACCTATAAAGTTTTAGCAAAAGTATAGTTCTATTAAATAATAAAAATATATACAACTCACAAATATACAATTTTTTATTTCAAACGCGTTTCGACGACTACTTTGTCGTCATCTTCAGTGAAAATACACAAATGAAATTAACTAATATATATATATATATATATATATATATATATATATATATATATATATATATATATATATATATTAAACATAACCTATAAAGTTTTAGCAAAAGTAAAAACAAAAGTCAAATACACTCACAAGCCAGCTCGAATATTATTTATATAGTTCTATGTTCAAGATGATAATCATTCAAAAACGGTTAGAGAATCCTGCCAAGAAATAGTAGCATTCGTATTGCTAGTACGAGCATTAGTACTTGTTCAATGTAGTATTAATTATGCGTAGGCGAAGAGAATCGTTTTCGTATATTCTACATCAAGACATATGTTCTTTACACTTGTCTCGCCCACCTATACAAGCTCTGTAAATAATAACAAAAACGGAAAAAAACAACTTTAATCAAATGCAGCAAAATAAATGTTAATGTGAAATCAAGTACTTTATAAAAGTTTTAAAGTTTTTTACGACTGTGAACTTTTCCTTACTATTTGTTTTCCTCGAGCCTTAAAATGTGTCGCTGCAAGAGGACTGGGTCGCGGGACCTAAACAAAAAATTATAAATAAAGAGACCTTTGTCTCTGCAAATTACAAAACGATTAATTGACCTCGTATACATTTGTAAGGGTAGGTTTTTATCCAACCAAAATGTTTTAGCATTTTGAGAACATGATTGGTGTTTTTTTCAGCAGCAAATGAGCAACAAATATTT
This sequence comes from Prosapia bicincta, assembly GCA_036971475.1. Taxonomy (NCBI): domain Eukaryota; kingdom Metazoa; phylum Arthropoda; class Insecta; order Hemiptera; family Cercopidae; genus Prosapia; species Prosapia bicincta. The sequence continues at coordinate 231,121,930 of JBAIZL010000005.1, forward strand.
ATAAACAGATATAGGATTATATTTAGATACTTTATTTATATGCTGATATGTATTCCTTCACGGATGTAAAAATACGATTAATAGCTAATATCTGGAGTAAGCTCTACATCCTTTCATTTTGCATGAAATCGCAGTTCTGGCGTTTCGCTGGAATCTCACCTAGCATGGACGAGGTGAACCAAACAACAGTTGAAGTGCGAATGAAGAGTTGATGAGTGCACTTCAAATGTTGTTAGGTCCATCAATGTTGGATGAAATTCTCGCGAAACATCGAAATTGCGATTTTATGCACTGCAGAATGAAAGGATGTACTCCGGATATTAACTATTCATCATATGTATAGTTGCTAAATAAAATACGTTGTATATAGTTACTATATGGGTTTTGGAAATATTCCTCCAAAAGTGACTAAAGTGGCCTAATACTTACGGCATTCAAAAGGTTTAATAGCTGTTTCTTAATTATTACAATGATGTGCTATGAGATGTTACCAAGGTCAAAATTGTCTATTCATATATTTGTAAGGCCCTTGGTCCTAGGAGTTCCTAATACCAAACATAGTTATATAAAAAAAATAATGTCTTACATGAGTTACTAATAACAATAAAATGTTCTGTATTCGAAGTAAATAATTCAGTTTACGAATAAAAGTTTTTTATTTCTTAGAACTTGGGGAGGGGGGTTAACACTTCTACTCTCTTATACACGTCTCTCGTATTGTCAACCAATCTTATTCTTACTTATTGTTTACAAATCATCCAAGAAATCCTTCTAATCTGATTGATTGTTTACAAAACATCCTACCTAGACATCTACACGTGTAACAGGCAAATGTGTTTGAATGAATCGGATGTTTTGAGAAACAGGCCAAACTAGTTGGGTTAGAAACTAAAATTTAATAATATTGTGTGTACACGCCCGACACGTAGCCAGGATTTTGGGAAGGGGGAGTCCAGTCCAGATAAGTGACTCCTGATAAGATTGTGAGGGGTGGTAGGCTAAAATTTTTTATACTAGTTTACGAGTAAAATGTATCACTTAAATTAGGGTATGAGGTGTAGCTCGTTTGTTTTAAAGCAAATCTAGAATGTTGCACTTTCTCCATCTGGTTTCACAGAAGAATAAAACAGTACCTAAAACTCTTCCTCTTTATTTGCTCCTATGGTAGATTGCCTATATTTGTATTGTGATTGTATTTCACGATTCCATTTGAAAGACAAAGTCATCTCTATTTTGTAGTACTTATTTTTGCATAGCATTGTGTACAGCTATAGCTTTGATGTACGACTGGTTCCATTACTAATTAGGTTTAGAATATAAGTTGAAATGACTAGCTTGGCTTAATCTAAGCTAAAATATAAAATGTGTTACTATAGGAATAGTAGCAACGGTTGGAATCAAATTGTCCTATCAATACTTCCATAATTTTTGTGATAGAAACAATCAGAGAAGGGCGTCTGGCCAACTCATATCATCTGGCTACGTCAGTGTAAACAGTTTAAACAATCAGGGTAGGGCGTTTGGCCAACTCATATCACCTGGCTACGTCAGTGTAAACAGTTTAAACAATCAGGGAAGGGCGTCTGGCCAACTCATATCACCTGGCTACGTCAGCGTAAACAGTTTAAACAATCAGGGTAGGGCGTCTGGCCAACTCATATCACCTGGCTACGTCCGTGTAAACAGTTTAAACAATCAGGGAAGGACGTCTGACCAACTCATATCACCTGGCTACGTCCGTGTAAACAGTTTAAACATTCAGGGAAGAGGTCTGGACATTACGTACCCCCTGGCTACGTCCAAGTAAACTGTTAAAACATTCTGTGAAATGGGTTCAGACCACTCGTACCCCCTGGTACGTTCGTGTAAACGGTTAAAGCATTCAGGGAAATGGGTCTTGAGAGCTCGTACCCTTTGGCTACGTCCGTGTAAACGTATACAATAATTAAGGAAGGGGTCTGGACAATTCGTACCCCCTAGCTACGTCCGTATAAACGGTTAAAAACATTAAGGGAAGGGGTCTGGGCAATTCGTACCCATTGACTACGTTCGTGTAAACGGTGAAAACATTCTGTGAAAGGGGTCTTTAGAATTCGTATCCCGTGGCTACGTCCTTGTAAACGGTAAACACATTCAGGAAAGGGAACTTGACAACTCGTACCCCGTGTAAACGGTGGCTTGTAGGAACAAGTTTATCTCATTATATTTGTAGTAATCTTTAACTATGTCAATTAAAAAAATCCGGTAAATGGAAATTAATTTATGTACATTTTTACAGACATAGCCTACAAACCAGAAACCACAAACTAAATGGAGAATGTCTTGTGGACATAAACAAAAAGAAATTAGAATGAGGCAAAGTAGTTTTATCTAGAGAACCATAATCAACAGTGAACTAACAATCTTTTTTAATGGTATTTACACATTTTGTAGTCTATTATCGCCTAATGCCTAATAAATTGACGGATAACCACGAGACAGTGCCAGTCACGTGCCTGGGGGCGTGATTCTAATCCAAACGAGCATGCACTTAAGACTTCGGTTTCTGATAAGCCGTTTGTTTAAAATAATTTTTTCTTTATGAAACGGAATATCAAAAATTAACATTTAAATAAATCGGATAATGTATTGTATGAAGGTTATATGAGAATAAAAATTATTTTAGTCTATTCATGTTTTTGAAACATGGGTTAATGATAAACACACACACACACACACACACACACACACACACACACACACACACACACACACACACACACACACACACACACACACACACACACACACACACACACACACACACACACACACACACACACACACACACACACACACACACACACACACACACCACACACACACACACACACACACACACACACACACACACACACAAATATATATATATATATATATATATATATATATATATATATATATATATATATATATATAGACTATTTTTCAGTTCATATGCTAATATTTCTAATACTGTATATGAGGTCATATGAATATTTGGATGTACCAGAAATGTTTGTAAAACAATGAAACAGCTTTTCAAAACACATTAAAAACACTTTATAATACATTAGGAAATTTTAAAACATTTTTGAAACTATTGTCAAAAACATTTAAATCATAATGCTAATTCCAATATTACTCCTGAAAACAACATTTTAGAAATGGAAACTATAAAAAAACACAATTTTTGTGAATTGGTATATACAGAAATAAACTGAACTCTTCTAGAAAGTTTTAGAAATGATTTTAATAACACATTTCAAAATTAAATTATTAAATATTATTTTTAAAAGTTTGCATTAATTAAAAAAAAATTACACAACACTAACAATAGGATATCTTTAAAAGTAAAAAAAAACCAATAATAAAAAACGTTTTAGCGTGAAATGTTTTCAGAATAACTTCTATATAACTCCTTTAATAATCCCCTATATGTTAAGAATTAGGAATTACTTAAAATTCCACCCAATGATAATTTGTAAAAAGTTAATTTAACTCATATAAATAAAAAAAATAATCAATTGCTTAACTTAATATTTCATTAGTGTCTTTGGACAAATTTGTAAAATTTAATTTATTTCTCAGCCAGAAGTAAATTTAAGCCAATCCAAAATATCTTAAATATTTGCCTAATATTGTATTACACTTTTTATTCATTCTTCTGGTTGGTTATAAGTTTGTTGTATATAATATCTTCAAATATTTTAGTGATAATCTTTTCTGTCCCACATTGTTTTTTTGTTTAAAATAAATTAAAATACCTTGTATATATATATATATATATATATATATATATATATATATATATTAAATATGGTGATATGTTTTCTTGTATATATAGTTAATAAATTTAAAATATTTCAAACACAAGAATACTTTTAATGAATATATTTATTCAAAGCTTTTCGCCGATAAAAAAGTATCAGCATCTTCAGGAAAAATAATTATCTAATAAAATACTTTTACAAAATTCTAATAAATAATTTTGTAAAAGTATTTTATTAGATAATTATTTTTCCTGTAGATGCTGATACTTTTTTATCGGCGAAAAGCTTTGAATAAATATATTCATTAAAAGTATTCTTGTGTTTGAAATATTTTAAATTTATTAAATATATATATATATATATATATATATATATATATATATATATATATCGCAATATGTATTCTTGTGTATTAATAAAGAACTTAGTCAAAATACAAATACAAGAATTATAATTGAATTTACTGAATTGTAAATTCAATTATAATTCTTGTATTTGTATTTTGACTAAGTTCTTTATATATATATATATATATATATATATATATATATATATATATATATATATATATATATATATATATATATATATATATATAAGGTATTTTAACATTTGTTGATTCCATCTTCACATGAGCTACTAGTAATCACTTACACTTTTAAAATGTTTTAAACTTGCCTATAGCAGCACTTACTTTGCTTGTTGAGGACGGCCGTTTCGGGAGCTTAATTATATATATATATATCTCAAATCATTCAAGGTCCTTTTAGCCTGTATTATCATTGTATTTATCACCCATCTCTTTTTCTCTCTCTTTAAAATAAAACATATATGTGAATATATTCATAGGTATTGATCTATTTAAAAGGTTAAGTAATTTCTAATCTTTTATTTAAAATGTTTAAATTGATAAATTGTAAAAACTTGACAAATTGTGTTTCTCAAATAAGTAATATATTTTGTACCACATCACTTAAACTTTTTCTTGGGGTAGATGATCCATTCCCATCAACCTAGTGTACCAAAATTGGGATCCCCTGTAGCTGGTAGCTCTTGAACCATACATTTTTCTACATTATACAGTTTTTTTACATTTTCACATTGTCAATTGCATAACAAGTCAGATCTTTTTGGTTACAGGTTCTTAGCCTATAGGGTGCCATGTTGAGCAATTCCAAAAGTGGGACAAGGTTTTATTTAGCATACCACTTGACTTTACCCTTACATAACTAATTTTTATCTTAAATAAAATTATTTCTTTATAAATTATTAATTTGGTTCATTATATTTTCCTGTAAACTTTGATTTAAACGAAGAAACAAAATTAAAAATAATATTTTACTTGATTCTTTAGTTTTAAAGCAGATTTTAGTTTTTATACAGTAGATTTTGTTTAAGGATATTTAGTTGGCTTTAGGTCGAGCACTGCTGTTTGTTATAGCACAGTGCTTCAATTCATCCTACACACTGGTTGACTTTGATAAGAGTTAGGAGTGATCAGAAAATAAAGGGAGAAAAGTAAATAGAGAAATGGATCTTGGCATCCAGATCCAAAACAGGAATACAAAGCAATACAAACATTAAATGTACAGCTCTTGTAAATTTTTACCAAAAGGTTAACTTTATATCTAGAATTCCTTTTACTCATCAACATTTTTTTACTATCACTTTCATTATACTTCTATTTATTTTCCTTGAGCTATCCAAAACTTAAGTGTGTTGACATGTGAAAAAATAAAAAAAAATATTCATCTTAACAAACCATGGTAAGCTTAAATGATATTTAAAATTATGACAAAATAATGTAACCATAAAATTAAAAAGTCTTCTACAATTTTGAGTAAAGAATTTTATATGATTCAGAATTAAATCATTAATATTAGATGTTTTAAATGTTACTTTAGAATATTGTTATTACCTAAAGATTACAATGTTATTATATTATGTTTGGTTTATTCAAATGCCTGCTTCTCCAATTCAGTTATCTAGCTTCTTTTACATCACTAAAATGAGAAATATAAATTACACTATGGGGAATTTAATATAAATAAAATATATAAATTATATTCGAGCTGGCTTGTGAGTGAAAGTTATAATTAAAGAATACATAAGCTACAACTCACGAAATACAAAAGTTTTTATATTTGTGAGTTGTAGCATATTTATTCTTTAATTATAAATAAAAAAGTTTGTTTCTCTTTAGTTTGATAGTTGGACTTGAGAGTTAGCATACACTTTTCAGTAGGTTTCTTTTGATATTTATAAATTCCTCTAAAGAACAATTATTAACTTTCACAATTTCTATAACTTTGAAATATTCTAGTAGCTGAAACCTAAAGGTAATAAAAAACCATGTTTATTAAATCATTAATTTAAATAGCTTTAATCATAATTAAACTTGCAATTAATGGTGTTTATCTCTAGTAGTTTATTAATTATTAAAAACCTACGGCACCTACCCTACAAGCACTTCCTAAACTACATAAACTAGGAATATCAATAAGACCAATAATCAGCAGCTAACAATCACCCGGACACAAACTAGCACACCATATGGATAGAACTACAGTATTAGAAAATACATAAAACTAGGCACACACATAAATATAAAGGACACAATAAATCTAGTAAACAAAATAAAGAACATTGAAATCCCTCATAACTCAACCTTGGCATCATTTGACATCACAAACCTATATACCAATATCCCAGTCACAGAAACACTAAACATATTACAAGACAATCTAAGACTTAACAACACTCCAGAAAATACCACAAAAGAAATCATACACATTTTGAACACCATTACACAACAGAACTACTTCACTCACAACAACAAATATTACACACAGAAACAAGGCCTACCAATGGGTTCACCGATTGCAAGCATTCTCACAGAAAGATTCCTACAACACATAGAACAGAATAAAATCATAAATAACAACAAACACGCAGATAAGATAATATATTAGCACAGATATGTAGACGATGTTATAATACTATACCGAGGAAACATAAGACAATGCCAACAACCCCAAACACATATAAACAAAATACTCAAAAATATCCAGTTCACTGCAGAATTTGAAAACAACAATATATTGAATTGCTTAGACATCACCATAACAAAAAATCAAAACAAACATAAATTCAACATATACCGTAAGCCAACCATGACAGATACACTGATACACAACACATCAAACCATTTAATACAACATAAACACCCAGCATTCAAACATTTACTACACCGACTAAATAATATACCTATGTCCACAACTAACTACACAGAAGAACTAAACACAATAAAATATTTAGCTCACAAAAATGGATATGACAATTATTTAATAGACAAACTACACAGAAAAATACTCAACAAGAACAGTAACAACAACACAAACAACAAAAACACAAACACAAACAAATTCATCACCCTCACATACATAAACAAACTCACAAATAAGATAGCACACCAATTCAAAAAAGCAGGATACAATGTAGCTTACAGAACAACAAATAAAAGCCAAATGGCTATTAGACACAGCATTAATAACAATACCAACACATATAATAACCCAAGAGTATACAAACTAAAATGCAACAACTGCAATAAGTTCTATATTGGACAAACACGTATATCTTTCACTGAAAGATAGCCTATAAAGAACACAAAAGCGCACTGCACACTACTATTAATTCCACCTTTGCAAATCACCTCATGGACACTAAACACTCATGCAAAAGTATGGAAAATAACATAAGCATCCTCCACACATGCAACAAAGGTCATAAATTAAACACACTAGGGCGGTATGAAATATATAGACATAGCAACACAAATAAAAATGACATCTTAATGAACAAACACGGCACAGATCACACATACTCTTCGATCACATCTCTTCTAACTTTCAAAAAATATTACCGAGGAAGCATAACTGCAGCATTCCTAGCAGCAAAAAAACGAGGCTGAAGAAATCGTAAGACGAAAACGTTTCCTCCAAGTGTAAGTTAACAGTTTAACAACCTTTAGTTAACAAAATGTCTGGTCGCAAGTAATAGCAAAAGTGTAATAAGTAATTAACAATCAGCTGGTTATGAACAGCAACAAGATTTCGATATTTGTTAAAAACAGAATAGACTATAGTGACTAAGTGACTTAACACTTGAGTGTTATTATGGTGTTCATAAATACTATTCAGTCTATAATATACTTGTATAAAAAGAAACAAATTTATGACAGTTACAGAAATACTATTTATGAAAAATTAATTTTATAAAACAAACTGTTCCTGAGTGTTACGTAATAGAGAGAATTATAACGGTTTTGGAATTGGATACTGTATATTTTATCTTCAAATGTTTAATATATGAAATATACATTTAAATTGCAATGTTATCAGATGATATCAATAAGATATTTAAATGAAAGAAAAAAATGACATGAAATTCATATCAAATCATAATACTTGTAGTTGTAACTTTTCACTGTAATGTTTCAATTGATTTAATAGTCTCGGTGATAGTACTTGTGATCTATAATAGTACATGATTGTTTCACAAAATATATGGTTTTCAAATAAAACTAAAACTTTTTTTCTCATTTGGTACCATTCTTGACTGTTTATGACTGTTGTCCAAAACACTGACCTAGTGTGAAACATATCTGCTGAAAAATATAAGTAAATAGTGTTTTTTTGCCAATTGATACCAAAAGTGTAATTAATAAGAAAATCCTCAAGATGTAAAACACAAAAAATGCAAGTCTTATTCTTTTTCTTCAGGCTTATGTTCTAAAACATGTTGATTACTTTCACTGCAATAACTGTTTATTTATGATCATATGTCAAGCTTGAGGCTTTCTCTTATGTGGAAACTAATGGTATTTCTGCAGACACAGCCAAATTTTTAATTCCGCACACTTATAAATAATTTCTAATATGACAAAAGTATTTTTTTCAGGCAATATTTCCTGTACATTTCTCTTTCTTTTGATGAATCCTTTGATTAATTTTTTCAGTTGTGAAATAACTGTAGTTTAGAGTTATGTAAAGAGAGCTTATCACTTCTCTTATTCTCTAGCTGTTAATTTATATCTGATGTATTGTAAAGCTTATAAAGTTTTTATAATCAAACTTATATTCATCAAGTAGGAATCGCTGTATACAGATGCAGTGAATTTATACAGCACAGATAGTCAGTTAATTGATTGTGTTATGCTTTAGAGTAAATTATTATAAATATATACTTGTAAGAAATTTAATTTAATTAATAATTCATATCCATAGAGTAAATCTAATATTAACTTGTTATATTTATAATCATCAAAACATATTTGTTTAAGTTTTTAATGTTTAAATGGAAGAATTATAGTAAGAGAAAGTTTTACTTGTGAACAGTCATGTAAGTTTTTATTTTGCAACTAATGATGGCTTAGAAACTTTAAGGAGGTGTTAAAAACAAATAATGTTTTATATAAACAAGATCAATTTTGTTTCAGAGTAAACATTCCTAAAGAGATTGTACATTTCCCAGGATTCCCTCATAAACAAAGCAATACCTCTTACATAACGTCTGGAGAAGTTTTACAGTACCTGAATAACTTTGCTGATCGTAATAACATAAGAAGGTGTATAAAAGTAAGTATTAATAATATTAGTTTTACTATTACTTTCCACCGTAAAATAATTTTAATGTAAAACTTTAAAAAATTAAGAATATGACATTAAACAGAATTCAGATTTTTTACCATTATTAAATATTTTTTTCTTCATAAAAAACTGTTGATTTTGTTTTAAAACACATTAATTTACACACTCTAAGATGGAACCATCTCTGTACGCATCTTTTTACACACTGTGAATTGTTAATGGGACCATTCCCCAAAATGTAGTGCTAATATAGACTACAAATGTAGTTAAGTTCTAATATAGTCAAGGATTTACAAGTTTATAGACGTTAGAGTTCAATAGTGAAAACTAATAGAGCTGGTTGAAGATGATAACAAACAATGTACACATTAATTCATATTGTTTTAAAAATCCAGTGTTAAAAGTTGCTTAGAATTTTATTAAGTAGTGAGATTTTTAGTTTCATAAATACTAACATTATGAAATATTTTTATATATTTATAACTATTTATTTTATAATATTCATAAGAACATCTGATTGAAATTTAGGTAGAAATTTTCAAGTTTACTAATCTTTTTATGTACTATTAGATTCACTAGGTATTTTCAATATTTGTTTGATTAATAACATGAACAACCAACTTTGAATAATATTAAAAAAAATATACTGTAGTTAAATACCTACTGTAACTGACTTATGTTTTGAAGAATTTAAGGTACTACTAGATTCACTAGGTATTTTCAATATTTGTTTAATTAATAACATGAACAACCAACTTTGAATAATATTAAAAAAATTATACTGTAGTTAAATACCTACTGTAACTGACTTATGTTTTGAAGAATTTAAGGTACTACTAGATTCACTAGGTATTTTCAATATTTGTTTGATTAATAACATGAACAACCAACTTTGAATAATATTAAAAAAATTATACTGTAGTTAAATACCTACTGTAACTGACTTATGTTTTGAAGAATTTAAGGTACTACTAGATTCACTAGGTATTTTAAATATTTGTTTGATTAATAGCATAAATGACCATCTTTGAATAATATTAAAAAAATTATACTGTAGTTAAATACCTACTGTAACTGACTTATGTTTTGAAGAATTTAAGGTACTACTAGATTCACTAGGTATTTTCAATATTTGTTTGATTAATACCATGAACAACCAACTTTGAATAATATTTAAAAAATTATACTGTAGTTAAATACCTACTGTAACTGACTTATGTTTTGAAGAATTTAAGGTACTACTAGATTCACTAGGTATTTTCAATATTTGTTTAATTAATAACATGAACAACCAACTTTGAATAATATTAAAAAAATTATACTGTAGTTAAATACCTACTGTAACTGACTTATGTTTTGAAGAATTTAAGGTACTACTAGATTCACTAGGTATTTTCAATATTTGTTTAATTAATAACATGAACAACCAACTTTGAATAATATTAAAAAAAATTATACTGTAGTTAAATACCTACTGTAACTGACTTATGTTTTGAAGAATTTAAGGTACTACTAGATTCACTAGGTATTTTCAATATTTGTTTGATTAATAGCATAAATGACCATCTTTGAATAATATTTAAAAAACTATAATATAATTAAATACCTACTATAAGTAACTTATGTTTTGAAGAATTTCATTGCCGGCTGTAAAGAATTGAGTTGTATCATGTAATTGACATTTATATCATGAACAAATTCAGATTATTAAAGGAGTTAAATGTAGCCTACCTATAACATTTGTAAAGGAAATAAAAAAAGACCTAACACTATTAACTTTTAACATTTTTCTTAAATCTACATACTCTTGTATTTGATATAAAGTAAAAGAGTTTCCAAATCTACATTTTAAACAAATGTGTTTATTTTAATACTTTTAGGTAATGTTATAGCATAAAAAATTTAAACATCTACAACTCAATAGAGTAGGAAATACTGGTATAAAAAAAGTGATATGAATTAGGAAAATAATTAGGGCCACGGCAAACAAATTTTAAAATATGTAAAAATGAAAAACATGAAATATAGCTGGTTATTTAGTTTATCTAGCTCTCAGATAAAGAAGACAGACAATGTTTAAGATTGTTTAAAACTAAGTAGTGTGTGTAAAATAAAAGTTTAAAATATGTATGTATATATATATATATATATATATATATATATATATATATATATATATATAAGTTACGTTTTATATTAAGCAAGAAAGGTTTTTAAAAATGATTTTTATTTTTAACAAACCTTTGAATTTAATAAACAATTAATTTAGAAAACTGTTACATAAATTTTACTTAATAAAACAATACAATTGATATGCACTCAATCGGAGTGGAAAACGTCTGTGCGATACAGAGGCGACTTACACACTGCCGGGGCTCTGTTCTCACACCTATATAATACTAAAGCTGCGTAAGCAGGAATTTTCCTAGCACGCGTTTAATTATGAAATGTTCACATAAAATGTTTATATAACTCCTCCATCCCTAAAGAAAACTTCGGGGGTTGGCGAAGTTTCGGCGTTGGTTGAAGTCTTCTTCTTCTTCCTGATGAGGGCGAAGTATATAAGCTGCTGAATAGGCCTCCGTAAAGGGCAATTTTCGGCATGGGTTGAAGTCCTCTTCACTGGAGAAAGTCACCAGGCAAAGGTTGATTTCCAAGATCCAGTTAAATGGGTTGTCTGCGATTTCCAACGCAGTATCCTCGTAGTTTGTAGGCGTTATTGTTTTTGATGATGGGCATTTTACAGTCTAATTTTCTGTTCATTATAATTCAACTGAGCAAAAGTATTTGGAATTGATTAATACAATTTATAATGAGTCTTTTCTATCATAGGATAGATACAAAATGTTTATAACATATACAATTGTTATCAGAATCTAATTTTTGTTCTACAAAATTTACATTGATTACAATAAAAGTTTTATATAAGTTTTCATAATTTTTACCATCATTTACATTCAACTTGCCTGTTATAGATTTGATAAGGATTCTAGTCAGTTTATAAGAATTCTTTTTGTTTTGTTATCTCTTTAAGAGTATAGTTTCTAATTTTCTTCAATTACATTTCTTTTTGTGATTAACATATTTCAAATAATTAACAATATTTATTACCATAATTAGTTACATATCATTTAATTAATTACAAAAGTTTGTAACACATACAATTAATAAAAACAATGTTGTTTAAAAGTTTAATAAAGTTTCTTGTATAGAACTAGTGGACAAAGGTATGGTAGGGATTTTAATTTGATTGTGTCGAATATGAACAAGAAGGATTTTGGTCATTAATTACATTTTTTATCTTCTTAGGCCTTTTAATTTTTGACAAATGTATTTTGTCTTTTGTGTTATGATGTCTAGGCTTTATTTTTCCAGTTTTTCTTTCTTTATCTATCGAAGCTATTTCTTCCTTGCTATATCTGTTTTTAGTTTTGCTTTGCTTCTGAACTGATTTTATATAAACTTCAGATGGTATTTCTGGAAGTGGTTCTTTGTTTACATTCCTTTTTTCTAAAACTTTTTCTTTAATTCTTTGATTGCTATCCCTAATGTTTTCGTAAAGTATTTTTGTTTTTTCTTTATGGTTTAAAACGTAGTCATTTACAATTTGTTTTTCTAAATCTATATCTAATAAAGAGTTTGAATTTATGTGTCCAAATAAGACTTCGCACGGCGTTAATTTTGTGACTGAATGAATGCTTTTGTTATAGGCTATTATAGCATATTTGACCTTCTTAATTATACTGTCTTTTTTAAATTCGATTTGATTATTTAACAGCCTTATGTGTTCTATTAAGGTGGAATGAAATCTTTCACATAATCCGTTTGATTGGGGGTTTTGTGTACTGATAAAATGGATTTTGATTTTATGCAGGTCTAATATCTCCTTCACAATTCTGTTATTAAACTCCGTTCCATTGTCTGAGATAATAACTGTTGGTAAGCAGAACTGCGCAAAGTAATCTAATAACTTGTCTGCAATCTCTGTAGCTTGAGAGCTTCCCAAGCGATAAGCTTGAGCATACTTTGTGAAACTGTCGACAATGCTGATAAACGCATTCTTTTCTAAAGAGATAGTGTCGATGTGAATTATCTGGAAAGGCCTTGCAGCTGTAGGCGTCAAGTTCATCTCTAGTTGTAAGGGAATTCTGTCATATTTGGTTCTTTGACATATGTCACACTGATTTATGAAATTTTGGATTAGTGATTTTAAATTAGGCCAATAATATCTTCGCTTAATTTGTTCATATGTTTCCTGTATCCCTCGGTGATTGGTTTTGCGAACATGATAATTACTTATTGTTTCTAGGGTATCTTCTTCCGAAGTTAGGTCTAAGAGTTTTTTATTACACTTAACTAAATTTAGTTCAGTTTGTTTGAAATTTTTGGCTATGCATGATGCAAATCTCTCATAAAAATCGTCTTCAAAATATAGATTATATTTTATTTTTGGTACCAAATATGATTTTACAAAATTAACTATGTCCTCTTTAAAATTATTTTCTGATATTTCGACCATTAAACGAATTTTTGAAGTTCCGAATAGTTTTATAATTTTTACTTTCTTTGGCTCATACTTTACCAATGACAAAAATATTTGATTTCTCCCAAAGTTTACAGGTTCATCAGAAATTGGTATTTCAATTTGGGTGTTCCCTTCGAAGTTGGAATGCACGGTTTGACTGTCACTTTCTTGATCGTACTCTAAGTTGGCATTATCTGTTGCGTCGAGTTGTACGACCATAGACTCATTATCTTCATTCAATTCCGGGAAGTAACGACTCAGTAAGTTCGCTGGAGATAATTCAAGGTCTGGTTCTACAGTGTGTTGGGTGTTTGTTGACCTTTTATCAGTAACGTTCAATAGTATTCTAGATAAAGCATCGGCATTTTGGTTTAATTTGCCTTTTATGTATCTTATGTCATAATCATATTCTTCTAGTTTTAATCTCCATCTTAAAAGCTTGGAATTTGGTTCTTTAACTGAAAATAACCATTGTAAAGGTTTATGGTCTGTATAAATTTTAAATTTTCTTCCAAATAAATAAGGCCTAAAGTGTTTAGTGGCCCATACGATTGCTAGTAATTCCTTTTCAATCGCGGAGTAATTAGTTTCGCTGTCGTTTAAAGTTCTGCTGGCATACGCTATAGGAAGGTCCTTTCCATTTTTGTCCTGGCTTAAAATTGCTCCTAGTGCAAAATTACTAGCGTCTGTTGTTAGAGTAAACTCCTTTTCAAAATCTGGGTATTGTAGAAGGGGCTCATTAGTCAGTATATTTTTACATGTTTCAAAACATTCTATGAAGTCTGGATTTTCTATGTTTATTTTTGCATTTTTCTTTAAACAGTTAGTAAAGGGTTTTGTTATCTTGGCGAAGTTTTTAATAAATTTTCGATAATAGCCTATTAGTCCTAAAAATCCTTTAATTTGTTTGGTGGTTTTGGGTATTGGATAGTTTTTGATTGCCAAAATCTTTGCTGGGTTAGGTTTTACGCCTTCCGGTGTAACAACATGCCCTAGATACGCTACTTCTTTTCTTAAAAATTCTGTTTTATCCAGCTGTACTTTAAAGTTGGCTTTGCGTAATCTGTCGAATACTTCTTTAAGTCTTTGTATATGTTCTTGGAGGCTAGTGGAGTAAATTATAATATCGTCTAAATAAACTAAACATGTTTCATTTTGGATTCCTCTCAGAATGTTATTCATAATTCTTTGAAATGTAGTTGGGCTATTCTTTAGTCCAAATGGCATTCTTAAAAATTCATAGTGTCCCGTTTCTGTTGAAAACGCTGTTTTTTCTATGCTATTTTTATCCATTTCTACTTGGTGAAATCCTGAGGCTAAATCTAAAGTTGTAAAATACTGAGATCGTCCTAATTTATCTAATATGTCGGTAATGTTTGGCAAGGGAAATTTATCGTCAATTGTTTTCTTGTTTAATCCTCTAAAATCTATTACTAATCGAAATTTTCTTTTGCCAGAAGCGTCTTGTTTTTTGGGTACAATCCAGACAGGAGAGTTCCATGGAGAGTTTGAAGGTCTAATAATTCCTTGTTCAAGCATGTCCTCAGTTTGTTTATTAATTTCGTTCTTGTAAATCTCTGGATATCTATAATTTCTGGAGTATACGGGAATTTCATCAGTAGTCCTAATAACATGTTTTATTTGGTTGGTAAAAGTTAAATCGTTTCCCTCAATATGGAATAAATCTGCATAATCTTTTATTAAACTTGTTATAGCGGATTTTTCTTCCGAGTTCATATGTTCCATTCTAAATTTTGATAAATCTAAATTTTTTCTTCTCGAATTTTTTTGTTTATAATCTAATAAATTGAAATTAGTGTTCGTTTGCATTGTATCAGGTTTGAAAATATTATATTCCTCTAAAGATTTTACTTCTAATGGTTTACTTATTGTTAATTTTACATTTTCTTCCGTATTGTTTATAATAGGGCAATAGGCTTCACCCTTATGCACTGAAACTATACACTGCGGAATTTCTAATCCGTTCACTTGTTTGTGTGGTAAAATACCTTCTCCATTA
This sequence comes from Prosapia bicincta, assembly GCA_036971475.1. NCBI lineage: Eukaryota > Metazoa > Arthropoda > Insecta > Hemiptera > Cercopidae > Prosapia > Prosapia bicincta. The sequence continues at coordinate 231,137,917 of JBAIZL010000005.1, forward strand.
TGAATATTTTGTATTTTTAATTTAACTGTTTGGCTAGTGCGGGCTTGTATAACATAACTAAATTGTTCCTGCTTTATTGACGTGCTGTCTGTTTTATTACAACTTCCTTTTTCAGTGTTAAAATATTGAATAGGGATTTCCTCATCACAAAGTATTAATTTATTATTTATAAAGTCTAAGCTTATTCCTAAATCCTTTATATTGTCTAGCCCGAGTAATAGGTCGAAATTCTGATGAAAGTCAAATAAATAAAATTTAATTGCTTTTTTAGACAACAGAGGTATGGTGCAGCAAAAATTTTCTTTTGAAGTGCCGTGTGCGGTGATTACTTCAAACGGCTCTTTTTTTATGCTTGTTTTAAAATTTTTCCAGCCTAAAGATTTTCGCATAAATGATCTAGTACTGCCTGTGTCAATTAATATTCTAGATTTGGTGTCTGTGTCGTATATAAATGGTAGCTCGTTATTTTCGCTTTGTAGATTCATTATTGAAAATCGATTCCGAGGCTCGTATGTCCTAAAAAATCGTCCTGATCGATTTTAGCGGTCTCTTCTTCGTAGTTGTCGGTTAAATTTTGGGATTCTTCGAAGTACTCTTCTTTCCCGAGATCTTCTTCAAAAGCGAATGATTCTTGTCCATTAGTCTGGTACATAGTGTAATCGTCTTTTTCGGCTCCTTGTCCGGTCATTTGATACGAATTCGTTTGTCTAGAAGGCCTATCTGTCTGTCTAGTGGAAATACTCATAGGGGTAGGTTGATAACCCGTATTTCGCTGAGGATACTGAGGTTTAGTAGTGTTGTTGTTTGGTTGTCCCCTTTGAGGCTGACCGTGATTAGCAAAAGTTGGTGGTCTATAGGAAGGATTTGGGTGTTGATAAGGTTGTTTAGGTATTTGGTGGTATTTAAATTCAGTATGTATTGGTCTTCTTATGTTATGAGTTTGGCTTTTCTGAAAGACTGGTTGTTTGCTTGGCTGAGTAAACATTTTATTATTTTTAAATTGAAAGTCGTTTGTGAGCATATTAAGTGCTTCACTAAGAGTGTTAGGGTTCTTGGTACGCATTAGTGACCCGATGGGCTTATGCAAACCCCTAAGGAGAACTCTTAAAGCTAGTTTCTGAACGTATTCTATTAAAATGTCTTTAGCCATCTGCCTTTGAGGCTCTTTATTCATAAAAAATGAAATTTGTAAATTTAGTAACTTTTGAATTTTCTCATAGAATTGAAATGGTGATTCGTTACTTTCTTGTTTTAATTCTGACATCTCTAAGTTTAATGTGAAACAATCTCTTTTGTCTGAATAACTAATTAATAATACTTTTCTAGTTTCGTGCCAATTGTAAGAGTTAGAGTTTACAACCATTTCCAGTGCTTGGCCTTTTAATTTAGAAAGAATAGAGGAGAACAGATACTCATTTTGAAAATCCTCTGGATTTTCGCTTACATAAAACTTATTCACTATCTTATCACATATTGAGATAAATCTGTGGAGCATAGTGGGCTCTCCACTATACTCGGGTATCATGTCAAGATACTCCTTTTTTAATATTGGCGTTGCCATTATTTAGTATTATTTTCAAAATAATAAAAATTAAAAATCAATTATATAAAATTAAAAAGTATTTACTCTACTTTTTCTTAATTCTATATCTTAAGATCTACTTACAAGTTGATCCAAAATACTTTGCTCATTTGAACAACTTTCACTTTTCACTTACACGATATTCGCGCGTGTTCTTAATAGATATGCGCTCTATTAAGTGGTTGTAGATATTCACTCTACTTAAAGTTTCCTCAATTAACGGTTAAAACCGACGGACGTTATATTCACTAACTTCCTTGAGGTGTCCTACCGTTTTCTTGATGTCGTTACAGATATGCGCTCTGTAACGAATCGTGTTTTTGCAGTATCTCGGTTAATCGATTGAAATCGAAAAAAATTATGTTCATTAATTTTCCCGAGATGTCCTACCGACTGCGCCAGTTACGTTTTATATTAAGCAAGAAAGGTTTTTAAAAATGATTTTTATTTTTAACAAACCTTTGAATTTAATAAACAATTAATTTAGAAAACTGTTACATAAATTTTACTTAATAAAACAATACAATTGATATGCACTCAATCGGAGTGGAAAACGTCTGTGCGATACAGAGGCGACTTACACACTGCCGGGGCTCTGTTCTCACACCTATATAATACTAAAGCTGCGTAAGCAGGAATTTTCCTAGCACGCGTTTAATTATGAAATGTTCACATAAAATGTTTATATAACTTATATATATATATATATATATATATATATATATATATATATATATATATATATATATAGTATATATATATATATATATATATATATATATTCATGATATTTAACGTTATCCATTGTTTTTCCGTTGCACTGACTTTATGAAGTTAATGTATTACTATGTAAGTAATTTTGTCCACCATTAAGTGCAATAATTTTACCTTGAGTGATGAGGCACTTTTCGGTCAATTGACCATTGTCGAATCACTCATGGTAATTGTCGAGTGATTCGACAATGGTCAATTGACCGAAAGGTGCCTCATCACTCAAGGACAAAATTACTTACATAGTAATACATTAACTTCATATATATATATATATATATATATATATATATATATATATATATATATATATATATGCGTGTGTGTGTGTGTGTATATATATATATATAATAATGTTTATTAAAAACATTTCAGTTGCACCATCATGTGAAAAAGGTACAGTCTAAAGGAAATGGATGGTTAATAACTGTTGTTGACTTACCAAAACAACAAGAAACTGTTTTTGAATTTGATGCGATATTTGTCTGTAATGGGTGAGTTTTTCATATCACTTAAAACTATAAAATAAGTCAATTTTTAATACATTTTTAAAAGTTAAAATTGTGTAACCTCTTCATAACCCATTCAATATTTATGTTGAAACAATGTTTAATTATTTCTTCTTGCCATTCACAAATATCAGACAAGAAATAATTTATTTAAACCTTGTATTACAGTTAGTATTCTTTTATTTTAAAAAAATTCATAAAAGCCTCTAGAGGAATAAAATATTCCTAATCACCCTGGCTCATGAAGAAAATGAAAAGTTGTATTTTTGCAGATCTGATAACTTTCAAACTTTAATTATATGTAAGTTTTGATCTCTTTTTAATTAAACATACATAGTGGTAACAAAAACGTGAGCTCGAGTAAGTTTTTGATTAAAATTTAAAATTTTTTACTTTTGCATTAGTGCAGGATACCTGTTGGATGAATCCTACTTACCTCTCTGTAATAATCTTCCTCAAAATAACAAACTGTAATTACCATATATAAGTTGGTTAATATGATTCCTTCCTTATTCTGTCTTTTATTTTAAAAAAGCTCATAGTTTTTTCTGAAATAGGTATACTGAGTCTCTCTAGAACATTACTTATTGCTACAAAACAGAAATGGATGAGGATGCAATGTAATAAAAGGATGCAGTGATGGGGACACAGTTTAAATAAAAGTTAAACTGTTTTGTGTATTTACTCCCTTTTTCACTAAAACTAAGGATTTGTTTTCCTGTAAAATTTAGTTGTTTAATTGTTTTGTTGTTGTGAAGTATTTTGCAGCACAAATGGTTTCTAGATAGTCAACTCCATAATAGTCCCTACACTATAAGAAACTTTTCCATGTACCCAGTCGAATAACAAACGATTTCTATGTTGACAACAATTAATATTATTGTTTTTCATTAGTTTTAGGCTATGAGTTTCATATTTTAATAATTATTTCTTCAATAATAATATCAGTCATATTATCATATATTTGTCATAATATCAGTTTTCTAAATGTCTAAACAGTATTATTAACTTTAGTTACATAATTAATAATGTCAAATTACTTCAATTTTTTCAAAAGAATTTCAAATCCCATTTATAATGTATCTATTTATCTCATTTATTTTATACATCCTGAGTTGTAGGTAGATAGATATAGTTCAGCTGGGAGTAAACAAATCAGAAATTATTTTCAAAAGCAATTCTATAGATTATTATCTCTCTAATTAATTTTTTTCTAATATCTTCCCCAACCCTCTGCTATTATTATTTTTGTGACAACTGTTTCTATTTTACACACATATCTTTTGAAATTATTGTATTTCACAAAAAGGTGAATCTAATATGTATTGTATAATTTTTGAACTGCATCAAGATAAATAGTTTTAGAAAACATGACTACATTCAAAGTTCTAGAAGATTAGGAGTTGTTAATATCACAGATAAGTTTTTTAACTGATTATTTAATTCGATTATTGATAATCAAATTAAACAATTATGACAATCAAATGAAACACATTATTCCAAAAAGGAATAAAAAGTATTTTCGTATATGTTTATTTGAGGAAGATTCTATAGAGATCCATTTTTTAAATAAATAATATACAATTTACACACATTTAACAAAGGTAACATCTGTTAGTTTAAATTAAAAAAACTCAAATTCAAGTAAACAGAATTTTTTTCTAAACACTTGTAAACAGATATTTTGCAAGTATTTATGTAATATGCCACAATAAAATAGGATATGTTTAACAAAAATTAAGAGCTGTTTTAAGGAAAAGTAACTCACAAAATAACATACACATTTATATTTTATCAACTTAATGATTACTCAGATAAGTTTATGTGAAGTTTATGATAGATTGATATTTCAAAATGAGGTTGGTCATTCCATTTTTACAAAAAAATGTTCTATTTGTAAGAACAGGTATGAATATTTTATTGAAAAAAGTGAGTGTATTGTGGTAATTAAAAAAGTTGTTTTGAATATAATAAAATTCGTGTTCAAAAGTCTCAAACACAAACACACACACATGCACAGAATATATTCACACATATTTATAAATACTGGTTAGTTTATAACTATAAGAAGGACGAATTTTTTTCTAGACCACCTGGTGCAAACCAGGTGTTTCATACAACTAAATGAAACAAATTAGTAAATTTATAAGTTAGTATTCAATGAATAAAACAGCTCATGCAAAAACAGCCTATATTATAATGCACCTGTGCCAGTTTTATTATGTAATGAATATATATGTAATTAATGAAAAAAATATTTCAAATTCAAGAATAGTTTTTATTATATATTATTCAAAGCTTTTCGCCAATAAAATAAATATTAGCATCTTCAGGAAAAAACAATATTTATTTAATTAGCAAAAAGCTTTGAATTATAAATAAATTAAAACTATTCTTGTATTTGAAATACTTTTATTCATTAACTGTAATGCAAGATATTAACCTATATTATATATATATATATATATATATATATATATATATATATATATATATATATATATATATATATATATATATATATAATATGGTGATACGATTTCTTGCAATATAGTTAATGAGAAAAAAAAAAAAATATAAAAAACACATATATAAAAAATATAAAATATATATGTATAATATATATATACATATAAATGTACATATGTATAATATATAAAATACACAAACACACACACACACACACACACATATATATATATATATATATATATATATATGTAAAATAAATGTGGTTTTTCCTGAAAATGCATATTTATATTTTAGCAAATCATTTACAATAACTTTTTGATAAAAATAGTTTCTCCTATAAGCAATTGATTTTTAAAAAATGCTTACCAAAAGGTTGTGTAAGATGAAAGTAAATTCCTGTAATAAAAAGATTTTTTTGATTTTCTACAGAAAAAAAACCCCTTAGGGGTTAGTTGGAGGTCGGCAATGGAAGAAAGGAAGGAAAGAAAGAGTCCTCAAGGACTCAGCTACCTTTATATTTATCCGCTACAGTTGTAAGTTTATGGTCTGATATTTTTTCTTTGGTCTTGTTCAAGATTACCAAAGGAAAAGCGAATGTCTTTTACGAGACTTATAAACAAATACTCCAAGTTCAAAAAATTCATTTTCTTGATACTTTATATTTTTTTTTTTGTAGTAAATAAATTACCATGAATTCTGAACTAAACCTCAGCAACTCAAGAAAAAATATTACGTATATTAGGTATATATTTTATATTAGAAGCAAATTGTGTTTTTAGACCTGACAGTATATGACCAATATTACATTTACATTTTTACATATTACAATTTACATTTTTTTAAAAATGAAAATTAGTTTTTTTATCTATAGGAGCTGGTTTAGGAGGGCTTAGCTCCAAGGATAATACATTTATACCAATACAAATTTGCTGCACCAATGATAATTTAATGCTTTATTTACATTTTCTTACTTCTCATATTTCAAATTACACTTTTGTTATTACTTGAACAATAGAACAATTTGAAATATATAGACATAGCAACACACATAAAAATGACATCTTAAATGAACAAACACGGCACAGATCACACATACTTTTCGATCACATCTCTTCTAACTTTCAAAAAAAAAAAATGGTATCGAGGAAGCACAACAAACAGCAGCATTCCAAGCGGCAAAAATATGAGGCTGAAGAAGTCGTAAGACGAAAACGTTTCCTCCATGTGTAAGTTAACAATTAACAACTTTTAGTTAACAAAAGTCTGGTCGCAAGTAATAACAAAAGTGTAATTTGTAATTTACAACCAACTCGTCATGAACAGCAACAAGATTTCGATATTTTTCATATAAATAAAAAAATATTGCTTCAACATGTTTAGAATAATTTTTATTATATTTTTTTTGTATAAGTGATATAGTTACACAAAAAATAATGCAATCACTGATACATTATAAAATGTATTAAGCTTTTCAGAAAACATTGAGGATTTTTTGTATGTAGTTTTATTGTATATTGAATTCATATATTTATGTTCTAGCTAATCAATAAGATTTACTTATTTCTGAAAATAACTTCTCCTAAAAACATTGAATATTTTTATGTTTACCAGAAAGTTTTATTTGTGATGAAAGTAAATTCTTGTAATATATAGATTGTTTTGATTTTCTGCAGAAGAAAAACCCTTTATGGTTTAGTTGGAGGTTGGCAACTAAGGAAAGGACTAAAGAGTTCTCAAGGACTCAGATGCCTACATATTTATCAGCTGCTTTAGTATATTTATAGTCTGTTATTTCTTCTTTGGTGTTGTTTAAAGTTACCAAAGGAAGATCTCAATGTCTCTTATGAGATTTGGATATCAAACACTCCAAGTTAGAAAAATGTTTTTCTTGTCACTTTAAAATTATTTATTTTAGAAATAAATGAATGACCATGAATGGTTAATTGAACTTCAGTAGCTCAAGAAATAGTATTAGTTACTCAAGTAAATGTTTTGTATTATAAGCAAATTGTATTTTTAAATTTGGTAGTGTATGGAAAAACTGTTTTTTTTAAATGTTAGCTTCTTTATATCCATAGACAGCCTGAAGGCTTGCCCTAACCTTAAAGGTGCTATAATTGAACCAATAAAAACTTGTTCAACCCAAAATAATATAATGTAGTTATTTAGAAGCTTTATGAATATTTTCTGCTCATATTTGATAGAAAGTAATTATTTTAGTTTGTACAGTAAAAAGAAATATTAAAAAACAGGAAGTAGGAAAATTTCAAGACATTTTCTGAACTTATGTTTGTAAAATTATATATTTTTAAATCTAAAATTGAAATAAATTACTTAAATATAATACAAAACATAGAAGTCTTCATGTATCTAGTTTTAAAATGTTTATAAATACTTTTTTTTACAGAAAGTTTTAAATTGTGTACAAACCAATTACTTTTCTTTAAGGCTTATGCGATAAAAGTCAAGTCTTTTTTAACCAAGAAATGTTTATATATACTTTTGTTACAGAGAGCTTTAAATTTATTCTTAATTTGTGGTTAGAAACCTTGATATAGAAGCATCACAGTATTAGACCCATGAAAAATTATTTTGAGGATATATACTTTGCAAAGTTTACTGATGAGGTTTACAGGATATTTTCTCTTTATAAATTTCATTGTTCTATTTTTTTACTTTACCTCATATTGTTAGTAAAAATGTCTAATTAGGAAAGTTTTACGACTAAAGTAGCTATATCAACTAAATGCAATTTGTAAAACTAAAACTTATTGAATGCAATGTTATAAATTTCAGCTATAATTTAAATGTGTTAGAACTAAGTGTTAATAAGTTACATGAACTAACATGCATTATGTTGTACAGTTTGAACAACAAGCCTGAGTACCCCAATTTGAAAGGAATGGACTGTTTCCGTGGTAAGTCATTGCACAGTCATGACTACAGGCATCCGGAGCCATACCATGACGAAACAGTCCTAGTAATAGGAGGTGGCCCGTCAGCAATGGATGTTACCTATCATGTTGCAAACGTTGCAAAAAAGGTAAACTAATGGTTTGTATGCATGGAGATCCTCCAGAAACATACCATTTCTCAAATATCTTCATTTTTTTAAAGTTTGTTATGTACTTTTGTATCAGAAAAACATGTTCTTCTGATACACATGCCATTTTTTTGTAAAGAATGTAAATTGTTTTACAGTAATGGCATAAAAAGTAACAAATTATATCATACAATAACTGTTATATTTTAAACTAATATTTTCATTCACCTTTTTTAAAAAATGTAAAATAACATACTTATTTTTACTTGTCAGGTCAATAATGATGCCATTTTCATATTTAAGTTAATGGCTCAAAATATATTTCCTTGAAATAAAAATTTCTAATAATTTTTTAAAGGAAAGACAGATTGAATATTCTCTGTCTCTAATTTTAAATATTTTTTAAAACTTGAAAAAAATGTAGTGATATATTTTCTCCCAATAAAACACTAAAATTGTTTGTTTAGTTTACTTGAATTGAAACTAACAAATAAAATCCATTTAGAAATTTAAATCTCTTGGATTTTGTTGCCCATAATAGTCAACAATGTTTTGAATTGAGACTTTGCAATTTCATAACTTGAGTTTATAATAAAAATTAATTAAAAAAAAATTTGTTATCAAGTTTTATGTTTCTATTAACTGCACCAAGCAATTATTAAGTTTTTACTGGATATTAAAATTTACTTTTGTTATACTATCATGTTATACATGATTACAAGGTTTAAACTTAAAATATTTTAAACATCAACTTAACAGAAGCAAAGTATTAGTAGATCATAAGAAGTTTACTTTTTGCTTTAAAAGTATGATTTATAGCAAGCTGGAAGTATAGTAATTCAAACAAATTTAAATAAATTATTGTTCTATTACCATACATTTTGTAAGAACAATAAGATTTTACACCTCAGTCTAATTGCACACACACCGGTTTTAGACGGCCGATTTTTTACCGGTCGTCCAAATCCCAGTAGTGAACCATGTGTGGGAACGGGACCTGGCACACACCTTGACCGCTGATCGGTGCCGGTAAAATGCCGGTGAGCAGCCGGCCACTGTTACTGCATCGCAACCGTCCCGGCAAAAACCCGGTTACTCAGTGTGACTAAATAGACGCTTGCACACCCGCTGGTTGTTTTCCGACCATTCCACTCCAGTCAACTGCTGATAATGATGTTCTTATTTTGCTAGTGGAGGCAAGACCTTAAGAAGTACGTCTACGCTGACCAAATGCAATTTTCAAATAAATTATACCAGACGAAGGAAGTTGCAGAAAGTTTAGAAGCAAGAACAGACAACAATGAAGACGAAGATGTTGATGCTTTACCTGAAATCCCACTACCCCCCAAGAAGACTATCCATGAGGACCCCAATCAGCGAGGGCACAAAAGACGCCGCCAGCGTGATGAGGTAGAACAGAAAATGATTAAAGCATTGGAAGAACCACCTCTAAGTCCACGTATATCTTTCATTCAAGGGCTTTTGCCCCATTTGAACAAGTTTAACGACAGCGAAGTGCTCGAATTTCAAATGGGTGTATTAGAACTAATTAGAAAAATTAACAACTAAAGAACTAAAATAACTCAACAACAACTCCTACCACCGCCAACACCCTCTTGCTACTCATAGAAGGAATAAAGTTTCTCATTTTAGTATTTTGATGTTGGATTTCATTCTTCACCTTCTCATGGAGCTCGTCAAATGATGCAATAGACATTCTGAAGAAGTTGAAAAACTTGCTACCATCACGCCTTAGTTCTTCAAAAAGAGTGTAGAATGTTCCCGTCTGTTCTCGGCTTTGATTGATTGGATAAATCCAGCACTTAAGCTTAATCCTACGGTGCTTAATACGGCGATACAATAACCAAATAGCAGCAACTCGTTTAGGATTCATTAACATTCTCATGTCACGACAACATAGCAACTGAGCCATTCGAATGATAAAAATCCGGTGAGTGTACAAGCACCTGCTAACAATAAAATATTGGCTGATTTTTTTCCGGCCTTCCAAAACCGGTGTGTGTGTGCAGTTAGTCTTACCTGACTAATTACTGCAGTTGAGAAGAAACCTGATTCTCTGGCTTCATGTACATCAGTTACATTTCCAGTGTACATTTTCCACATTCATATTTTCCCATTCATATTTCCCAATTAAAATAACGGTTGATGGTACAACCAAAAATATAATTGTTTATAAATAATACAATTGGAATTATCCTAAACTATATCTACTTCTTCGATACTTTGTGATTTTATTTCTTTAGTAATTACATGGAAGATCTTTTACTAAAAATAATGTTTCATGTTTTTACTCCACTATAAATTTTAATAACCTCAATTAATTCCCAGCTTCTGTTTTTACTTTTTCAGCTGAAACGAAATGAAAATCTTCTATGGGTATTTCATTTCAAAATTTCTCAAATAATCACTTAAACAATAGTTTATGACTTTCCGAACTTTAAATTTTATAGATTTGTTAAAACTTACTGAGACAGAACGTTTTCGATCGCTATTTGGCGATCTTAATCAGTGTCATCTGCTTAAAGATGTCAGGTTAAACAGTTATGGTTTTAAAGGTAGGTTTTCGATAGTATCAAAGAGTATTTAAGATTTGTATTGTGTTTGTTCGTTTATTATGTTTGTACTTTGTGTTTTTGTGTGTCTGTAAATTTTATGTTGTTCTAGAGTGTTTAGATGTGGTCCTTTTTTGTTGATGTGTAGGATTTCTAGGTTATGGTAAATGTCTGTGAATTTGTGTCCTGTTTTTTTTATGTGATTGTAAAATGTTGAGTTGGTGTTCTGTTTGTGTCCCTCGACTCCTTTTTAAAGCTGTGACCTGTTTGTCCAATGTAGAATTTTTTACATTTGTCGCAGTTTAGTTTGTATACGCCTGGTGCTTGTAGTTTATCTTTGTTGTTGGTGTTGTGTAGTATTTTGTATTATAAATTGTTATTAGTTTTGTATCCTGTTTTTTGAAATTTGCGGGCTATTTTGTTCGTTGTTTTATTTATGTATAGTAATGTGATGTATTTTTTCCCTCTCTATAGTGTTAATTTTAGTGTTTTTGTGTATTTTGTACCATAGTTTGTCTATTATTGTGGTGTTGTACCCATTTACGTATGCTAAATATTTAATTGTGTCTAGTTCTTTGTTTATGTTTTTTGTGGTCATTGGGACTTCTTTAAGTCTATGGAGCATGCATCTGAAGGCAGCGTGTTTGTATTGGATAGGGTGGTTTTAGGTGTTGTGGATAAGTGTGTCTGTTGTTATGGGTTTCCTGTAAATGTTGAAGCTATGTTTTTAGTGTGTGGCTTTTTTGTTATTGTTAGGTCGAGGAAGTTTAGGGATCGGTTGGTTTCAATTTCTGAAGTGAAGTGGAGTTTTGGGTGTATTTTATTAGTGTAGGTGAGGAGTTTTTCGCATTGCATGCGGGAGTTGCCTCTGCATAGTGTTATGATATCATCAATGTATCTGTGCCAGTAAATGATTTTGTATGCGTGTGTATTGTTTGTGATTATCTTGGTGTTTTCTATGTATTGTAGAAACATTTTTGCTTAGGACACTACTGATAGGACTTCCTATGGGTAGGTCATCTGGTTGTGAGTAGAAGTTTGAGTTGTGAGTGAAATAGTTTTGTTTATTGATGGTATGGAGGATGTTTATGATTTTGGTAATGCGGGTTTGAAGTTCTTTGTTCTGTATTAATTGGGTTTCTAGGATGTTGAGCATTTCGGGTGCGGGTTTGTTGGTGTTCATATTTGTTATGTCGAGTGATAGTAGTGTTGAATTGTGTGGTATGTTTATGTTATTTTATTTATGAGATTTGTTCTGTTTTTTATGTGTGTTTCTGTGTTAAAGTTTATGGATTGTGGGATTATTTTGTCCATGTATTTTGCTAGTTCATGTGCAGGGGCATTCTGTTAGTTGATTATGGCTCAGATGGGGACATTGGGTTTGTGAATTTTGGGGAGAGCGCTGAGGGTATGTGCTTTATGGTGGATTTGTTTTAGGTGGTATTTGGTACACCATGTTTGGTACACTAACATACCCATATCCGAAACGCTATGTAATTACAAGTTACAATACAAAATACAACACAACACCAACAACAAAGATAAACTACAAGCACCAGGTGTATACAAACTAAACTGCGACAAATTAACAAATTCTACATTGGACAAACAGGCCACAGGCTTAAACAAAGAGTCGAGGAACACAAACAGAACACCAACTCAACATTTTACAATCACATAAAAGAAACAGGACACAAATACACAGACATTTATCATAACCTAGAAATCCTACACATCAAGAAAAAAGGATCACATCTGAACACACTAGAACAATATGAAATTTACAGACACATAAAAACACAAAGAACAAAGATATTGAACAAACAAACACAATACAAGTCACAAATACTTTTTACCATTACCGCTTGACCCGGCACTCCAAGTAGAAGACATTGATGAAGATCACCACATAGAGATCGAAAACATTCTGTCTCAGTATGTTTTAACAAATTTACAAAAGTTAAAGTTCAGATAGTTATAAACTATTCTTTAAGTGATTAATAAGATTCACTGAAAGTAATGGACTACAAAATTCAAGAAAATTTCTCAATTGTTAGTTTAATCTTCGAGAGGGCACATAGAGTTTCAAACGGGAGAGGGCACTTGGTGAGGTTTTTTCCCAAAACAAATAGCCTTTAACATTTAAAAGGTTTATGATTTTATATTTGGGTGACTTCACAATTAAGTACTTTGTAAATGCATCATAAATAATTTTAGACATCATTGTACAATTTAACATCATTGTTAGGTTCATCATCCGGCAAAGGGACTTGTTTTCATCAGAACCACCAAAGAGCTGTCTAACAAAATTTCCAGTAGAAAGTATTTATTGATTTTCTTCTTTTTCGACACCACATAGCAATTTATGAATTCTCTCCTCTTCAAATTGAACAGCAGTAAAATGTGAAACTTAGATACTAAAATAACATACAATACTAAAATAATAATAACAACAAAAACAGTAATAATTTAATTCCACATAGTCTTTTGTAATGTAAAAAACTGCACGAGGAACTCTGCACAAATAACTTATACAAAAGAGCGCTTGCGGACGAAAGCTCAGCAATCTGACAGTGAGTGACAAACATAAATTCACACTAAAGCTACGAGGAAAAAATGAACAAAAACAGCTTGGGTCGTTTCCTAGAATTCAGGTTGTGGAGTAATGAGCCGGAAATACACTTCTGACAACTAGAAAGACATTTTCTTAACAAATAATGGTACATTCGGAGAAAAACTCTTCATTCACCCTCTCGAAGGTTAAATGAAACCTGTATTTAAAATTTTATTTTTGTTTGTAATTATTTGGGTAAATCTACAAATTTTAACTTTTTAAAAAATTCAATGTTTAAGATTGAAATGACTTAAATTTTTTATGAAAGTTTTGTTATTTAAATTGTTAATCTTCATATACTTTATTATATATTTTACTTTACTCAACAGCAGGAGTGTTGTGTTACAGGTAATTGTAGCCCATCACTCAGAGCGTATCAGGTGTGGCAAATACCAGAGCAATGTGTTCCAGAAACCTGATGTGGTGGAGATCAAAGAAACTTCAGCTGTTTTTGAGGATGGCAGTGAAGAAAGTTTTGATACAATCATATATTGCACTGGTTGGTTTATTTTAACAATATAAACTGTTTTTTATATAATCTACACTTTAAAATAACGTTTTATTTTAGTGTGGCAAAGAATATTTTCATTAATTTTGTTTACATTTATTAAATTATTAAACATTAATCTTGTTTACATAAAAAATGATTCAAAAGTGATCTAGCAAGGTTAAAATAGTAGAGTTATAGTAATATTAACTTTTAATTGAGATAATATTAGCTACAAAATAAAGTAAATTAAAAATATTGGAAAAACCCCATTACAGCAAAAATAATAAAAAAACTAAAATACAAGTTACCTAAAATTAAATTCTTATGTACATTTCGATGACCATGTCATCATCATCAGACGGTCTTATGTAAAAATTACAATCTGGAATTTAATAAATAATCCAACTAGACTGACTTACTGGTAACTTGTAATATTATTCTTGAATTTAGTAGTTCATTATGTTCGGTGAATCTTAATAAATCACTTTAACAATAGTTTATGTCTATCCAAACTTTAGTAAATTGTATTTGGGTGTGTATTTTCCTAACATATGAAACCGTCTTCTTGTATTCGTGGTTTGCAGCCTGTTTTGCTGTGTTAAATTCTTGAATTTTGTAGGCCATTACACTCAGTGAATCTTAATTAATCACTATAGTTTGGATAATCATAAGCTATTGTTAAAGTGATTAATTGTAATATTATTTATTTTTTAAAATTTTTTTGGTTTGGGTTTTTTTTCCAATATTTTTATTGTAATATATTATACTACTGTGATACTATTATACTACTCTTGATATTGTGCAAAATAAACTAAATTTAATTATTCTTATAAATCTAAATACTTGAATTTTGTAGTCCATTACGTTTGGAGAATCTTATTAATCACTTAAACGATAGTTTATGACTATCCAAACTTTATATTTAGTAAATTTGTTAAAACTTAGTGAGACAGAACATTTTCGATCGCTATGTGGCGATCTTCATCAGTGTCTTCTGCTTGGAGATGTTGGGTCAAGCGGTGACGGTTTTAAAGGTAGGTTTTCGATAGTATCAAAAAGTATGTGTGATTTGTATTGTGTTTGTTCGTTTCTTATGTTTGTATTTTATGTTTTTGTGTGTCTGTAAGATTCATATTGTTCTAGTGTGTTAAGATGTGGTCCTTTTTTGTTGATGTGTAGGATTTCTAAATTATGATAAATGTCTGTGTATTTGTGTCCTGTTTCTTTTAAGTGATTGTAAAATGTTGAGTTGATGTTATATTTGTGTTCTTCGACTCTTTGTTTAAAGCTGCGACCTGTTTGTCCAATGTAGAATTTGTTACATTCGTCGTAGCTTAGTTTGTATACGCCTGGTGCTTGGAGTTTATCTTTGTTGTTGGTGAAATGTTGTATTTTGTATTGTAACTTGTTATTAGTTTTGTATGCTATTTTGTAACCTATTTTTTGAAATTTTGGGGCTATTTTATTTGTTGTTTTGTTTATGAATGGTAATGTGATGTATTTGTTTACCCTGTCTGTAGTGTTAATTTTAGTGTTTTTTTTTTGTATTTTGTAACATAGTTTGTCTATTATTGTGGTGTTGTACCCATTTATGTATGCTAAATATTTAATTGTGTCTAGTTCCTTGTTCATGTTTTCTGTGGTCATTGGGACTTCTATAAGTCTATGGAGCATGGATCTGAAAGTAGCGTGTTTGTGTTGGATAGGGTGGTTTGAGGTGTTGTGGATAAGTGTGTCTGTTGTTATGGGTTTCTTGTAAATGTTGAAGCTGTGTTTTTGTGTGTGACTTTTTGTTATGGTTAGGTCGAGGTTCGACATGACATAAAAAACCTAACCAAACAGAAAAACATAATCAACAAAAACATGAGCAATGAAATTAAAATCGCTGAAAACATAAAAAAAGCACAACTAAACAGCATCACACTCACCACAGCAGACAAAAGCAACAGTAAAGTAATCATTAATACAAACAGCCTAAATGACAAAATCAATTACTACATAATAAATAATAGTATAATACAACTAGATACAGACCCAACAGAAAAATATCACAAAACCATCAAACAACTAATTAATACATCATCAACAAAAACAAAAAATTCCATCTAAAACAAATTCACCCTAAACACCTACCCTCCGCGCTCTTCCCAAAAATTCACAAACCCAACGTTCCCATCCGAGCCATCATCAACTACCAGAATGCTCATGAACCTAAATTAGCAAAATACATGGACAAAATAATCAGACAATCCATAAACATAAACACTGAAACACACATAGAAAACAGAACAAACCTCATAAATAAAATAAAAGACAAATATACCACACAATTCAACACTACTATCACTCGACATAACAAATATGTACACCAACATACACATACCCAAAACACTCAACATCCTAGAAACCCAATTAATACAGAACAACATACTTAAAACCCATGTTACCGAAATCATAAACATCCTCCACATCATCACCGAACAAAACTATTTCATCCATAACTCAAACTTCTATTCACAACCAGATGGCCTACCCATGGGAAGTCCTATCAGTAGTGTTCTAAGTGAAATTTTTCTACATAACATAGAAAATACCAAGATACTCACAAACAATACACACACACACAAAATTATTTACTGGCATAGATACGTCGATGATATCATAATACTATACAGAGGCAACTCCCGTCAATGTGAAAAACTCCTCACCTACACTAATAAAATACACCCAAAACTCCACTTCACTTCAGAAATTGAAACCAACCGATCCCTAAACTTCCTCGACCTAACCATAATAAAAAGTCACACACAAAAACACAGCTTCAACATTTACAGGAAACCCATAACAACAGACACACTTATCCACAACACCTCAAACCACCCTATCCAACACAAACACAAACAAATCCAATTTACAGACACACAAAAACATAAAATACAAACATAATAAACAAAACACAATACATATCACACATACTTTTTGATACTATCGAAAACCTACCTTTAAAACCATCACCGCTTGACCCAACATCTCCAAGCAGAAGACACTGATGAAGATCGGCACATAGCGATCGAAAATGTTCTGTCTCAGTAACAAATGTACTAAATATAAAGTTTGGATAGTCATAAACTATTGTTTAAGTCTTCCAATAACCACAGAAAACATGAACAAGGAACTAGACACAATTAAATATTTAGCATAAACAAATGGATACAACACCACAATAATAGACAAACTATGGTACAAAATACAAAAAAAACACTAAAATTAACACTACAGACAGGAAAAAAGATACAACACATTACCATTGATAAACAAAACAACAAATTTCAAAAATTAGGTTACAAAATAGCATACAAAACCAATAACAAATTACAATACAAAATACAGCACAGCACCAACAACAAAGATAAACTACAAGGCGTATACAAAACTAAACTGCGACGAATATAACAAATTCACATTGGACAAACAGGTCGCAGCTTTAAACAAAGAGTCAAAGAACACAAACATAACATCAACTCAACATTTTACAATCACTTAAAAGAAACAGGACACATATACACAGACATTTATCATAATTTAGAAATCCTATACATTAACAAAAAAGGACCACATCTCAACACACTAGAACGATATGAATCTTACAGACACACAAAAACACAAAATACAAACGTATTAAATGAACAAACACAATACAAATCACACATACTTTTTGATACTATCGAAAACCTACCTTTAAAACCGTCATAGTTTAACCCAACATCTCCAAGCAGAAGACACTGATGAAGATCAGCACATAGCGATCGAAAACGTTCTGTCTCAGTAAGTTTTAACAAATTTATTAAATATAAAGTTCGGATAGTCATAAACTATTGTTTAAGTGATTAATCTAAATACATTTGATCTAAAATAAAACTCCATTAAAAATATTAAGAATTTATAGATAATTAATTTGAAGGATTATCATGAGAAAAATAATAATTTGATCTTACTATCAACTGTAACAATGTCAAAAATGTGCAATCCATTATTTGCAATATTAAAATTCATTTAAAATCTACATTTTGGATCAACTTTACATTCTGAATTCTTTTTTAGGTTATCTTTCAAATTACCCCTTTTTAGATGAGACATGTGGAATAAGTGTAGAAGATAAGTATGTTTATCCACTGTATAAACATTGTGTTAATGCCTATCATCCTACAATGTGTGTCCTTGGAAATCTGAGTTATTCGATGCAGTTTCCAACTTTTGACTTACAAGTAAGTTATTATTTATTTGGTGTTTTACAGTTATATAAGTTGAGTGATTCACTTCTTTTGCAGGTTTTTAACCCTAGAAAGCTAATGTGTAGTCTGCCAGACGACGCGATTTTTGTCATTTGCATCCCCCTCCCACATCAGTCGTCGCTGTACTTTCAAATTTCTTCTACCTTCTGTTGACCTTGAAATAGAAACGGAGAGTCAGTTAAAAATAGTTTTGTAAGTTTTATCAGTGTGTTATAGTTCTCGCGTCGTCTCACAGACGAAACATTAGCTTTAACGGTAGTTTTAACTTGACGTTCTCGCAGTACCTTAGACCAAATATTTGCCTGACCTGGCTGTGTTTGAGTTTCGTTTTGTGTAAATACGAGTGTAAATATTTATTTTAAATGGTATATTGTATAATAATAGTGTAGGAGTCTAATAGTGTATCCTTTGGTTAGGTTTTTCATAACGGATAGTAAAATACTTTCAGACGAGCGAATTTCAAATTTGCTAAATGGATATGAATATCTTAGTGAATATGAAAGTAGGGAAAGTGAAGATAATGAATCGGATCATGCAGAGACTCAAATTGTTGAAGATATTGATGACCCTGATAAGGATCCAGATTTTATATTGGAACCAGAACCGGCAGAAAACTCCAGTTCTGATGAAGATGAACACCCTACTGTCTAAAATAAACAGCGTCAAACTGCTGATCCTCTGAGTAATACAATAGTGTTTGGCCCTTCAACAGCGGTGCAAAACGCTGTTGGTCAGAGTACTAGCTCATAATTTTGGGAACACTATGCAGAGACAAATTAGAAATTCCGCTTCCGATGTTGACCGCAAAAGGTAGAGCTGGATGGTACATCAATGTTTTGTTTTGATGGCGCAGAAACATTAGTGTCATACAAAACTAATAAAAATCGAATTGTCTTGTTACTGTCAACGAATCATGAAATGCCTAGGATTGATGAACACAGCAAGAGGCCCGTTATGGTAGAATTCTACAACTCAACAAAGGGCGCTGTCGAATAGCTCGACCAGATGTGTAATAATATGTCTTGTAGTCGTAAATGACTGGTCTCTGTGTATTTTCTTTGGTATCCTAAATATAATTTTGGTCAATTCACACGTAATATATGTGGGAAATAAATTAAATAAACAAGAAATGCCAGTATAAAGACGTTCCAGAGCAATGTGTGGAGAACACCAATTAAAGTACCGTTACCAGTTCACTCAAAACAGGTAGAGTGATAAAAATACATTATATTTGTATCAACCTTTGAGTATGTAAGTAATAAAATAATTTTGAAAATTTTTGAAGTTCTATCTCATTGGAAAATACCCGTAGTCTGAGAGACTACTGATTAGCTTTAACGTCTGGTACACAAGACATTAGCTTTCTAGGGTTAAAGTGAATCTTTTAATACAAAATTATTATGAATAGAAACTGTATTTATAAATAGAAAACTTACTATTAAGGACATAAACACTCAATGGTCCTGGGATATAAGGAAGGGATTGTGGGCTATGTTTTACCAAGGTAAGATATAGTACTGATGTGATCTAACCATCTGGATCCTATTTTTACCCAAAATATCTATTTTATATAACTATATTCTTGTGACCAAATTTTTTAGTAAACTTTTTTAACCAATAACACTTGTAAATATGTCTGACTTACTTATAGTAGCACTTACTTTTATAATTGTTGAGGACGACCATTTCAGGAGATGTGTCCCATTGTCAACTCAGACCATTATTCAAATTATAAAATTAAATGCTACTATAGGCATTTACACTCTTAAATATTTCTACAAAAAATAAACTATTACAATAAATTAAAATAGATATTCAGAAATCATAAATAAACTGTCCAAAATAAACACAAGAAACTTAAATTGAAATTTTCCTTACACCTCACTATTTTGAAGTGTAGTGAATTTATAATAAGGTAGATATCTTAGTTTGTTTATTATTAACTCTGAGAAGGGTTAATTTGCTATTGAAATAAAAATAGGGTAATAAAAACTTATTGGGTTAAATATAAATTCCCATAGGATTTTAATTAAGTTAACTTTCTGGTATATTCATGTGTAATATTGAGTTGATCCAGTATTGAAACAATTTCAGTGGTACTGCTTTAATTTTTTAGTGTTGCCAATTTATTGCAATTACTTTGAAATAACCTTTATTAAATTTTTAATATGGGAAAGGTTTATATTGTAATGATATTTCCTATAAATTATTATTGGTTACGTTATGATACGGTATTAATGTGATTGTACTTACATTTATTTAACACTTTTATATGTTTTAAACTTGCCTATAGTAGCACTTACTTTGCTTGTTGAGGACGGTCGTTTCGGGAGATGTGTGCCTTTGTCAACTCAGACCGTAACTGATCTCTTTTGCGTAATTGGGTGTGATTATATGTTTTAGGCACTGTATGTTGAAAGAGATATGAAGGGAAAGTTTTGTTACCTTGAGATGTACGTTACGGTATCGATGGATGGTTGATGCTCGGCTTATAATATTAACATTTGTTGATTCCATCTTCGTGTGAGCTACTAGTAATCACTAAACACTTTTAAATGTTTTAAACTTGCCTATAGTAGCATAGTTACATTTATATTAAAAAAATATATATATATATTATTTCAGGTACGATTTTTTTTGAAAACTTTAACCAGCAATATTTTGCCTAATGAAGAACAGATGTTGAAAGAAATCAGTGAATATATTCAAAAGAAAATGGAGGATGGCTGCAGAAAGAAAACATTTTTTGTAACAACATCCGAGGAAGATGCTGAATACTATGGAGATTTAGCTAAAATAGCAAATATTGAACCTGTGCCTAAAGTAATGATCAGTATTTTCACAAGAGCTTTAGACACTCTTTATCACAACTATCCTGACTTTAGAAAAGATGTTTATGAAATTATTGATTCTGAAAATTTTGTTGTTAGGTGTTCAAGTTAAATTCAAACATTTTCAAGACAATGCAATTTAAAACAGTATAAAATAAATATAATATTAATAATTATCAAAGAGAATAGATGCCAATCCCATATCTCTCTAATTTTATTCAAAAAAGTTAAATAGTTTTTTTGTAAAAAAAAATACTGTTAAATTAATTTCTTATTTGTGGAGGTTGACACCAAAAATATTTAAAATTTTGAATATAGGGACAAAAATAACTTATAACACACACACACTATTTTAAAATTCTTTTATTTTTTTAAACAGAAAACTATGTTACACTACTTTAAAATATACCTAAAAAGTATCTTGTTAGGATAGATTTGGTAATAAAAAAAACAAAATAAAGTCTGCTAAGAACCCAACTTGTCAATAAGAGAAGTAACCTCCATTTTGTATATGTTACTGCTTCACTGCATGGGAACATGACTTCAAATGTTGTATAACATAGTGCTCTGTTTCATGAAAAAATATGATTTGAAAAATTTTGTGAATACTGGGAAAAACAGTTATTTTTATCTTTTGTCAAACTTTTGTATATATATATATATATATAGCACCAAGATTTATTATTTCTTTCATTTTCCTAAAAAGTGTGCTTTGGCAGGTATAATTTTTTTTGCCAATACCAATTACTTATAGGAAAGAAATAATTAAAATTTGATATAATAATTTTAAAGTCTTAATTGATTAAAATCTTACTGAAATCAGTGATAGTGTTCAATTTCTAAAGCTAAATATTTTCTGAAACTAAAATAAATTTATTCTGAACATACAATATTATATGATTAATGATCAAGAAGCTTTGTATAGTATTTTCCAACCTTTGTCTATTTTTCTGATTTTACTTTACATAATTGCAAAGTGTAAAGTTTAAATTAAAAAAAGACACCCATTAACAATAAACAGAACAGGTAAAAAGTATTATATATGAATTTAAAAAAAATCTATATCGTTTATCAATAATTTGTGAAGTGGTCAAAGAGTGATGATCATTGTGAAACAATCAAAGATATATTATTTTATACTATAGTATATCTATTTGAAATGTAGATTAATATAGTACAGAACAATTTAAAAAATATATATAATTAAATACTACTTAATTAAGTGAATATATAAGGGCTTACTTACTGATGCGTTTCGAAATAATCGTTCGTTCTACAAAGCAAAGCCTCTGCTCCTGAGTAGTCAGCAAGTAATCCCTTATGTACTCACTTAGTTAAGTATTATTTAATTATAGTTTAATCAGTGCATTCAAAATGTCTACAACAAGCAACCTAAAAAAAATATTATTAAAAAAAAGTTATAAATTTTCAACAAACCTATAATTCACATTTAAGAGAAGGTACTTAAACCTCAAAATCTTAAAAAGTAACTATAGTTTTATAAACATGTTTTGTAAAATAAAAATAATAAGATAAAATAGAATACGATTTGCTTACTCGATAATACAATAAAAGGTTTCATTTAGACTCTGTTGTCCAAACCTCTAATGTTTAAACTTAATAAATTTAACAATAGATTAATAAATAACTTTCCAATCTTATAATTTAAGTAAATTTATATTAAACTTACTGAGACATAATTTTGTCCATATGACAGTCTTGAAGATCAGTTAATGTGATAAAAAAAAATGTTATGTCACAGTAAGTTTTTTGTAAATTTATTTAAACTATAGGTCAAGTAAGTCATTAGTTTATGAAGTTTAAACATAAACTGTTTGGAACAGCAGCTTAAAAATATACTTCCAGACCTATACAAAGGCTACATCATATCAGGGAATCAAAATTTTTAAAATTAAAAAAAATCACAGTTAAAATAAAAAAAAACTATGGATTATTAAATATTTACCAAGAATAATAAAATGACAAGTTCATTCAAAATTAATGAAGTTTAAACATAAACTGTTTGGAACAGCAGCTTAGAAATACATTCATACTTATGCAAAGGCTACCTCATATCAAGGAATCAAAATTTTTAAATTAAAAAAAAATCACAGTTAAAATTAAAAAAATATGGATTATTAAATATTTACCTAGAATAATAAAATGTCAAATTCATTCAAAATTATTTTATAGGCAAAAACTACTTTTTTATAAAAATTCGAAGAAAACGAATGTAAACCGAAATAAAACATTGCACATTTATTTTTGGGATTCATAGAACCATGTTATATTTTTCATGGTTGATATTTCAGAGTACATAAATCAACCTAGATTATTTATTGACTTTTGTAAACAACATCCTAGGGTACTTATTTAAACAAAATGAAAACAGTACAGTCAACATTGATCACTGTAACCAGTGTTATTTTTACCTACTATTTTTATAAATGCTATTCATTTATATAATCAAACCTACTTTCTAAAATTTGATTAGGAAAGTAGCAAAAACCTATTAAACACTTAAAATTATATCAGTCTACAAAAATATTATAAAAATTGTCTTAGCAGGATCTGCAGAATTTATTCATCTATATACTTTTAAACCTGTTTGAATAAAGTTTACCTTACAAATAGCTGTAATTGTTTGTAGAGTCATATAATGTATTATGTTTGGAAATTTTAGTCATTGTAAGTATATAAATATCAATTGATATAATAATTAGGGTAAGATAATTTTTAAGATTGACTCTTTACAAGTCATTCCAATACCTTATTGTTAATTTATTTCAGTGTTATAGCACTATTATTTTGTACTATATATTTTTTATTTTTTCTTGTGTGTACTTATATAAAATAAAAATATTTTCTATGAAATAAATTTGTCTTGTAAAATTTATGGTAAACATTTTTTTAAAATTCTTTATCTCATTATTGTTGTTTTATTAAAAAAACTTATAAAAAAGTATACTTTTGATGATTTACTCTACTTTAAACAACTCAGAATAAAACATTAAAAATATGAAACATGTATTTTGTTGTTATTTATGTTTTCCAGTAAATCTTTTAAACTCATAACTTTGTATCATTCCAGCGTATATAAATTTACAATAAAATAAATCAAAGGTATTTAAAAGTTATTGAAGGAAAACCAATAATGACTGCTTTGGGCAATCATCAGTGAGTAGATTAGCTGCCAGAATGTGTTGTTGAGATGAGTGGCACCAGTTTTAAAGGTCGATTTTTAATAATGTACAATAACAATAATGTAAGAAAATAGTGTATATGATTTTGTACTTGTTATTGTACTTGTAATTTCCTTTCCAGCTGCTATATTATTACATTGAAGTAATTAACTTTTTTTTATAAATCATTAAATTTTGTTAAGAGTAACAATGTTCCTGTGTATTATAAAAATAAGCTCGGTATTAAAGTTTTAAATTCTTGAGGCAGTTGTGTATTACGAATTAATAATAATAATAATATTACTATACATTTCTTTCAGTACTTAAATTTTAATTTCTTAAGGCAATTTTTTGCTTTTATATAAAATTCAATATGTATAATACAAAAACAGAACGTAATATTTTATTGCTTGGAAGGTTCGCTGCACTAGCAAAGTAGCGGCAAGTCATTTCTTTAGAGGGAGTGTAACGAAAAATATGTGTTTACTGTTGGATGCAATATTTTCTGTTTTTTGCGAAGAATAGTGTTTGTAAGTGCATTGTCAGTGTTTGTTTCGTTATTGTGAGTAATTTTGCGACTTACTATCGCAAAACAAATATGTGAGCGCGAGTTTCATAATTGTAAAAGGTAGGTAGAGTGCTTAGTAAGGTAGGTTTTAATTACTAAAACAGCTACATATTAGTATGCAACGTTCTATAAACCGTGCCTATATTTGCTTGAAGCTTGAAACATTCCGAAACATGTAAAAAGGCTATTTTCATTAAAATAAAAAATATGCCAACGCAAAACGGTGTGCTAGTTACGTGACGTCAGAGCTTTGTGACGTCATGTATCCCTCCGCGAGGCAGGCAGCCGGTTTACAACTGCTACATCCACGCTGAAAATTTTACCCAACTTTAATTAAAGAAAAAATAATGTTTCCAGGCCTAAAAAAAAAAATTTCCATGAAAACAGCCTTGGTAAAAATGCAGAAGCTCGGCGCCATACGATATTTTGGGAAATGGTTTAACACCACCAAATAGGACGATATCCACAAGAATTTATTTATAATTGACCGCGGAAAGTTATTTTTTTTTCAATTTAAAGTAGCGTAAAATATTCAGCGTGGATGTAGAAGTTGTGAATAGGCGCAGAGTGATACAAATGCTTCGTGATGTTACAACTGCATTTCAATGTATAAAATTGAAACCAAATCTAACCTGACTTGACACTTTTTCGGTAAATTTTAATATAGGTATACAGTATTGTATAAATTTAAAACCAAATCTATCCTAACTGGAGAAGTTGTTTCTCAAATATCTACACACGTAAGGTTGCGTGACGTACCACGGACAATGCGTACAACCTTATGCGCAGAACTTTGACGTAAGTATCACTCCGCGCCTATTCACAACTTCTACATCCGCGCTGAATTTATTACCCTACTTTAAATTAAAAAAAAGTAACTTTCCTACTTCAATTTTAAAAAAAATTCTTGTGGATATCGTCCAATTTGGTGGTTTTGAACAATTTCCCAAAATATCGTATAGTGCCGGATTACTGCATTTCAACCAAAGAAAATTTAAAGGTTTTTGTTGATGTCTATATAGCTGTAGCCCATTTCTATTACCTATTTAGCAAAGGGTTTTGTAGTTTTTAAATGTTTTAGTTCTCTGTATTTGAATTGAAAACAGCATTCTATTTTCACAATGTACAATTTATTACAAACTAGAGAGTAATGTTTATTGTAATGGCTATAAATTCATATTTGTTGTTGTTTATATCGCATGTAGGATGAAATGTAGTTTGTTGTTTAAACATTTACTTTGACCATATTATTAAATACCTTCCTTTAAAACTAGTGTAGCTCTATTCATCAATGATTCCTGACAGGCAACGAGATGCTGACAATGATTGCTTAGTGCATTTAAAACATTTTGCCTCTTTAAGATTATTAAAAATTTACTTTTTCATATGGTGTTTCAGTTTCAATTTAAAACAACAGTGACTTCCTATTTGTACTGTTAAAGGGATTGTATAAAAAAATTCTACATAATTATCTCTTTAAATTGTTAAATTTTGAGAGAATTTACATATAATAGAGAGTATATTTAGTTACGGGCTTCCCTTGGTAATTAAATAAAAGAGGAAATTTCAAAATTCTAATACATTCAATTAAGTGGATGATTCAATTTTTCCTGTTATAGATCAAGCATGTTTAGACGAGTCTGGATTCAATAATGATTAAGAAGTTGTTTTTTGAAAAGAACAGTTTACATTTTAATAACTAAACAAAATAGCCCCTACACAGGCAGTTTTCTTCGTCGATTCACAAGCGGCTATTCGTAACCTATCGCGCAATACAGATACAGACTGCAAAAGAACAATTGGAGACAAGAAAAGCCCTGGAACACCTGGCGAATGGGGGTTGGCTTATAGCTTTACAATGGATCCCAAGCCATGTTGGCATCTATGGAAATGAGAGGGCAGACTTTCTGACCAAGAAAGGCACATCCATGGCACAACCCATTTGCATGCCTTCGCTGCAAAGCACGAAGGCACCTCATACACCAATCAGCAGGAAGAAAATGGGGAAACCTAGTCAGCACAGGGCCCATCGACCACATACTTCTACGAGCTGTAGGCGTTGCCAAGTTCAGAATGCAAACCGGCCATGACTACTACATCGCATCGGTTTGCTCCCAACACCAGATTTCCCTCTCTGTGGACACGATACGATGGATGCGGATCATCTGATGAAGTGCAGCGAGCTCGACCATTCAGGAGATGATGATGACGACACATTGGTTCGACTATACTGGTTAGCGCGTCACCAAATGGCTCAACAGCCAAGGGTGGGCGTTGGCTAGTAAGTAAGTAAGTTTACATTTTAATACCATTGCCAATCAGCTATTAGATATAAAAGTATTAAATATAAAAATTATTTTAAAAACACCTGCTTGCATAATATCAATACAGTAGAGTCTCGATAATTTGAGGTAGATGGGATCGAGACCCTCTTTTCATTACCGAAAACTCGGATTACACGGAAATATGTTCCTGTGTATTAGAAAAAACAGCAGTTCTAATGAACTCTAATACTATATCTAGGAATGCACAAAAGAAGTTTATAGAACTTTATTGATTACAGTACTTATATAAATTGATGCTGCTTTGGAATACATGTTTATCACGGTTGCAACATTTTTGGAAAAAGTTCTGCATTTGCTTATCAGATAGTTTTGGTGCTACGGTGTCTTCTTAGCAGAAGCACATCTATTAGCCTGGTGTCTGTCTATTGTTTAATGTAGCACAGTGTATTCTTCCTTAACTGCAATTTTTATTAAAAGCCTACATTGCTTTCTTTCCCTTCAGTCACTTCCAAGAGAGATTGTAAAAGGTAACGTGTGTATTTTTTTCCATACATTCCAGAACACCCTGATCCATCGGCTGGATTAGGCCTGTAACCTTTGAGGGAAGATATAAAGCACGGATATCATTAGAGCACAGTTGATTTTTATAAATTAGTGTACGACACATTATAAAAATTTAATTGTCATAAATCCATACTGATACTAGTGCTACAGTGATGCTATGTTTTGTTGTACAATCCATTTAAGAGAGTTAGTTTTTCCCAAAGATTTTTAGTTAGACTTAAATCTGGGAAATTACCTGGCCATGACAGCACTTTAATGTTTCGAAAAGTGTTTTTACTTCTTTTTGTATGATAGCTAATGCTAAACTTATTGGAACAATGTATTACCATGTGGAAATTTCTTTAGAAGTTGAAAATTTTGATATACCATAACTTTTAACATATCATCTGTTGAAACGAAAATAGTTTAAAATGTAAAACAAGTTTAACTGATTGCTGGGTATGAACTGGTTAGTTTTTTCATTTGCTGCTTTTTGAATATATGAGGCCCCTGGAAATTCTGATTAAACAGAAAACATATATTTCATGTCCTCATCCGTTCACTTAGTTTTTACTTTGGCATATAAGAATAGTTTTTTGAACATTGCTGATATTAAAAGTTAATCATTAATTATTTGCTGAGTTTTCCATGTGGCATCAAGAATTCGGTGGCTAACAGTAGTCACATGCAAATTTGTTGTATTGGCCACTAATTCTCAATTTAAATCCACAGTAATTGATTTTAGATTTACTTGACTTTTTCTCACAATGACTGATTGTGTTGGAAATAGTTTTTATTATACAATCACATTTTCCTTTCCTTCAAGGTAAAAAGGAACAAGTTCCTTGAATTTTTTTCAAAATAGCGTATATACCTGGTCCAATATTACACTTTGAAGGTATTTGCTGTTGTATCATACAGGTATGTCTAGAAAGGGTAAGCAAATTTTATTACTTCTGAAGTTAATTCTGTTGTTGCAAAATATTACTTCCATAGGTTCAAAAACAAACATGATTTTAAAATGAAAAATAAAGAGCAGATCTAAAAAACCACTATTTATGTAATAAACCTGTTATATAGGTAAGGAATAAGAAGTTTATCACTTAGAAAAAACTACTACTTACTGATATTTTACAGCAGACACGTTTCACACTAGGTCAGTGCACAAAGTCACGCATAGTCAGTGCACAAAGTCATGCATAGTCAGTGCACTGACCTAGTGTGAAACGCGTCTGCTGAAAAATATCAGTAAGTAGTTTTTTTTGCCAAGTGATACCAAAAGTAGTAATTAAAAAAAACCTCAAGATGTAAAACACAAAAACTGAAAGAACTTTATACCACACAGGAAACTTACTAAAGTGACTGTGGCTAGTAGTGTGGCAACATTATAAAAATTAACAATACATTCCCTATATTCGGAATATTTTGCATGCAGTAAATAGTTATTCCATAAGAATATGAAGAAAGTTGTTAGTGAGAAATATTGATAAGTTGAAGTGTTTTAGACTGAAAGGTCAAACTTTTAGCTGATAATGCTTGTGCTTATCAGGGAGGAAGCATTTTAGACTTATAAACTACATAAATCATACTACTTAAATAGACCTGATAGAAAAACTCCAAATATTTATAGTTTGTAACAGCAATAAATTTGTTTTACTGTAATTGCTTTATGGAAGAGATAAAATTTCCAAAGTGCTAAGAAAATTTCAATAAAGGTTTTATTGAAATATTTTAGATAAATCATGCATGCTGGAGTGGTGGGGGCTGGACCAGCAGGTTTGTGTGCCGCGAAACACGCCACAGCCCTAGGGATGAAATGCATTGTCTTTGAACAGATTGATACTTTGGGAGGGACTTGGGTATACACTGATAAAATTGGTACCGATAGGTTTGGATTGCCTATCCACACGAGTCTGTACAAAAATCTCAAGTAAGTTATGTAAATTATATTTCTTAATCAGAATATGTTTCCTTTTATCACACAAGAAACAGAAATAAATTAATAAATGAATTTGGATCAATACCAGGATGTTTTCATGTAACTTACATGAATTCTATGTTTATTAATTAAAAAGATAAGAAGTAGCTTTTAGTATTTCAAAAATTTGTCAGGTGTAAATTTGTAGAGCATTGTTTAAAAAACAAGAACATGGAGCTAGAAATGGTCTCCCATTTTGTTTTGCATAATCTTTTACTACTATTTAAACAAGTAATATAAAAAAAATTAAATCAATTCCTACTTGAGCAAACAAATTATTCTAGTTACTTTTTATTGAATAATTACATTCAATATAAATAAAATAACATAACCCATGTGTTAAAACAGCTGTTTTACCAAATAACCTGACATAAAATCAGATGTTTTATGAAATCATATGTTATCACTTATTTTAAACGCATGAGTTATTATTTAAAAAAAAACTGTATTATTATCAAGTGTCATCCACTAAAAGTTTAAAAAAATGTATTACAACTTGAGTGAATGAATAAAATGTATTTTAATAATTATTAAAATTTGTGCAGCATATTTTTATAAGGAATATGTAAACTAATAGAAGGAATTGAAAAATGAAACTTTAAACAAAATAAACTTTGAGAAAAATGTTTTTTTAAAAAATGGAATCATAGCTTTAAAAAATTACAGTTATTTAAAAACAACTAAGTATATAAATAAATATATATATATATATATATATATATATTCTTGATATTTAACGTTATCCATTGTTTTTCCGTTGCACTGACTTTATGAAGTTAATATATTACTATGTAAGTAATTTTATTCACCATTAAGTGCAATAATTTTACTTTGAGTGATGAGGCACCTTTCGGTCAATTGACCATTGTCGAATCACTATATATATATATATATATTAGGAATGATCCAGTTTTTAAATTATAAAAATTCTAATATAAGCCTTCAAAATATGCATAGTACAGTATTAGGTTTCTGAATGAATGAGTCAAAATAAAATTAAACTAAAAAACATAAAAATATAAAATATCTTTAAGAAAATGGTTCCATTTTTACTCCTAAAAAATAAAAGAACTGATTCAACAAAGTGACACCTCGGATTAGAATCCCAATCTACCACTCAAGGCTACCAAAAATTTCTAGAATGTTTAAAAACTTTAAAAAAAAAATTTTTTTTATGAATGTATTATGAAGAACCAATTATAATATTGTAAAGGACTTGTCAAAATGAAACATATTACTGTAATAACATTGTAGAAAGAATATAGTTAACATAATGATATTTGGTGACAATTATTGTTTGAATGCATTTGGAATCAATCTGAAATACTGATGATAACTGGTGAGTATTATTTAAAATAGTTTGCTTCAAAGATTTAAAACTTTTACTTGACTTTTTACTTTGCATAAGTTGTGTTAAAAGGTTTTATTTGATATCAATTAACATGTTCTTTAAAAGAAGAAGATTTAAAGATTTTTTTTCATAACTTGCTATTGCAAATTCTCCTATCTTGTTTAACTCTTATTGACCAAAAACACAAGGTATGTACAATATGGTTCCAAAATAAATCCAAAATCTTTGTAAACAAACTATTCATTGATATAATTAGTAAAAATTATGAAACTTAAGAGGCAATATTCATCGTTTGAGACGATGAGAAAAGTCACTAAGATCGTGACACTAAGAGAAAAGTTAGAGAGGAATAGATTCATAATAAACCTGAGAGGTCTTAACAGAATCCAAAATGTTTGTGTGAAAATTGGATTGACAGCTAACAGTAGATGAGTCTAGGTAAAATGTGACTACAACAACGCCAAAACAAATGACTTGCTTGATCTCAGAGCGTGATATTGTTGTTGTGTACAGATGTCTTATTATTTTGAAAGTTGCTTGTTTAATCATCTTGAATTTACTGATTAAACTGTAAGAAATTATTGCGTAACTATGTGAATACTTTAGAACTTACTTGCTGACACGTTTTGAAACAATAGTTTCATTTACGAAGCTGACCCTCTACTGATGGTGATCACAAAAGGCAAAAGGTTGCAGGCATATGGTTTATGAGTGTAAAAAAGGTGGGTTAATTTGGTTGTTTACTATACAATGGGGTGTTGGATTTAAAGTGTTTTTGGCCAGTTAAGATATTTTTATTTCTTTTGTATGGTGTTTGTATATATTATATTTTTCTCTAGTTATTAATTGTTTACTATGGTTTAATATGTGGAGAATATTGAAGTTAGTATGTATGTTTGTGTATATATGTTGCGTAGCTGGATTTTGGATTTATGTTTTTATGTCGTTGATGTGTTCTTTGAAGTTTGTGTTGAATAATCTTTAGGTTTAGCCAATGTGGGGCATTCTTTACATGTTATTTTGCATATACTAGATAGATTATATTTGTCTGTTTGTTGTTTAAAGGATTGTAAGTGTTGTCTTAAAGTGTTTGTTGTTTTGTATGATATTTAGTAATTGAGTTATCTGAATGTGGAAGGAATTTTCTACTTGTGTTTGTTGTGGTAAGTGAGGGATATATAATTATTGTTTTTGTGTGGTTTGTCAGTGTGGCTGATGATGTTCTTTATGTTTAACTTTCTTGAGTATGTTGTCTCTAAGTGTATGTTGGTAGTCATTTTGTTAAGCGATGTATTTTATTGTATTGAGTTTTTGTCATAGTCTTTTCGTTGTTTAGGTATGTTGATCAGACATTGTAACTTATGGTTAAATGCAGTGTGTTTATATTGTGTGGGGTGATTCGATGTGTTGTGTATGACAGTATCGGTGGTTGTTGGTTTCTGTAGATCCTGAAATTGTGTTTGGTGATAGTAAGGTCCAGGAAGTTTATTTTATTGTTGTCTTCTGATTTGAGGGTAAATGTCAAGTTTTTATGTAATTGTGTAGTTATTTGATTTGCTGTTTGTTGCCGTTTTATAATAGTCAAATGTCGTCTACATATCTATGATAGTTATTTATTTTATGTGTATGTTTGTTGTTCTGTGGAATATATTGTTATTCATCAAATTAAATCACACTATTCCAAAGTATTCACTTGGTTACGGAATAATTACTTATAGTTATTATTTTTGTTGTAGTTTTAAATCTCTGCTGATATAGAGGGTAAATTTGTTGAACAGGGACATAGCTCTATAACATCATACTCGTATTAATGAGCATTTCATTAGCTATGAGCTAGTTCAAATATCTCTCACTGAGATAGGGTTTTCTGTGTATTTCTCAAATTTTCATCCTATACTCTTCAGCAAGGAGACCTAAGTACTGTGAATAACACTTACAGTAATCAACTTGGGTAAATATAGATAAGATTTTTTCAAATATGTTCAATTATGAACTTATATTGTACAGATTAAATATTGGTAATTTTAATTAAAATAATTCTGCAAACAAAAATATTGAAAAACTTTTAAAAATATCTGTGTAGCTTCTATCTTTTTTCACATAGGTAAAAGTATTAATAATGACTAGTTAGTGACTAGTTTTATTTCTGTTTGCTGAAAATATGTATACAAACTAAAAATTATTGAAATAAATGATTTGTAACTTCTTATTTAATTCATTATTCAAGTTGAAGTTATAATAATTGTTTATATTTTATGGTTTAACTATTTGATTACAACTGATATTTCTCAGCAGTTACTTTCACAATATTTAAATATGTTGTTCAACACTATAAAAACAAACTGGACTAAGTTATTTTTAGACAATTAAATAATAAAAATATTTAAGCTATTTAAAATCTGAGCTTTCTAACAAAGCTAATGATTTAAGTTATTTGTTTCAGATTCAACCTACCTAAAGAGCTTGTAATGTATCCAGATTTCCCTCACAAGGTAAAAGGGATATCGTACCTAAATGCTGAGCAAATGCTTGATTACTTGAATGATTATACCGATCATTATAACATAAGGAAATGTATTAAGGTAAAAGTTACTGAAAATTTCCTTCATTCAACACCAAATTTAAGGTGTTAAATTTTAATTCATAACATGAATAGGAAAATGTAATAAAGTTATCCTTGAAATATATCTATAAACATTTTCAGTTTTAGAAATAATTGATATTTTAATGCTCAAGTTTCTAACTAATTATATATTATATTTTATACAGATGTTTTGATTTTAGTAAAATAAAGTTTATATGCTCAAATAACTTTATTAAATTTTATTTTTTTGTTGATATATAATTAAACATATTTATCATTTATATAACTTTTATATTTTATTACTTGGTCAATATTTTCATGTGCTCAAAGTCTTAAGAATTTGTTAAATTCTGTAAGAAACCAACTAAAATATTTGCTTTTGGTAGTTACTTATTAATTGTTAGAGAAGATGGGTTTATAAAAACCTTAAAATGATCAATAAAATAACTTGAAATATTTGTCCTTATGGTTTTAAGAATTTTCATGCCATTCTCACATACATACAGAGGTCAACAAATTATTTAAAAAACTTCACTAGAGGACTGTTAAGTCTAACTATTATGCCTTATTCCTGTCATAATATTATAAATTAGGTAATTGTATCCTACATGAGTTTTTCAGCTTAACATTTTCACAATTTGTTAGAGGTATGTTGAAATATGTTGGTTATATAAAACTTCTGTCTTTATTTCTTCTTAGCTGGCACATTTCATATGTTCTAAATCTGCTCAAACGTTTTGAGTGTTTTAAGTTAACCTATGAGAGGGCGCATGCGGAGTTTTTCCCCACAAGTACTACTATTTGTTGAGAAAACATCTTTCCAGTTTCCAAAAGTTTATTTCATTACTCCACAATCTGCATTCTAGGTAAGGGCCCAACCTATTTATGTTAATTTTTTTCCTTCGTAGCGTTAGTGTGATTGTCACTCGCAGTCAGATTGCGTAGGTTTTGTGCAAAGCTCCTCGTGCACGTATATTTACATTACAAAAGACTTTGTATAGTTAAATCATTACTGTTTCTGTTGTTATTATTATTATTTTAGTGTTGTATGTCTTTTTAGTATCTTAGTTTCACATTTTACTGTTGTCCCTTTTGAAGTGGAAAATATTATTAAAATGCTGGGTAGTGTCGAAAAAAAGAAATTTAAGAAATACGGCTTTAAGGAAATTTTGTTAGACAGCTTTTTGATATTTCTGATGAAAAAGAGTCTCTGCCAGATGATGAACCGGACGAAGAAGGCAATGAAATTGTAAATGAAACAAATGAAGACGTAATAGGTGAATCTGAAAACGACGAAAGTGAACAATTTGTAAAAATCTATCAGGTTTTGACATAGAGAAAAATTTGCTAATATTCCGGGGGGAAGCGATTACAATGCAATTTGACTAGGGGGGGAAGCATTTCTTAGTAAAAACCAAAAAATACTGTAGCAAGGCATCTGAACCAGCAAGGCAATTGAGGGCAGCAAGAAGAAACATAGTTATCATAGTGAGAACTATGAGCTTAGAAATGAACAATTATAAGTTATTTTTTCAAGAAAGACTAAGTTGAGACTAAGATTCTGCTAGAACCCATATTTTACTCTAGAACCTATTGCGTTATAAAGGCAATATTTTTTTCTTCCATTAATTTGTAGAGTTACATATTTTGAGAATTCAAAATATTATTAGAAATATGACGTTTCAGAAAAAAAAAATGTATAGTATTGATTACTGAATTTGTTTATAATATACTTATTTAGTATTTAATTGCAAAGTCACACATATATAAAAACGAAAACCATTTAAATTTAAACAGTTTTTGTGCGGAATAAACCTCCGCAAGCGCTCGCTCCCATTTGAAACGCTATGCACCCCCTCGAAGGCTAACAGAGTACATAAACTGTTCTGAAAAGTAAAGGACATCTAAGACAAAACAAATATAAAGAAGGATAGTACACTAGGTAAACAGAACATTTCTCTATAAAGCATATTTCTAATGATTCTATAAAAAATGAAATATTTCAACAAGAAATTATCACTAATTTTAAAAATACTCAACTAACGAATGTTTTGAAACACGTCAGGAAGTAAGCAATTACGTATTAACTTAGTTAAGTATTTTTAAAATTAATTTAATCTGTGAATTCAAGATGATTACATTAAGCAAATTCAAGAAATTTTCACTTAATGATTTTATACTTTAAATTTTAATAATTCATATTAAATTGCTGAATAGTATACAAGTACTATATTCTTTATTTATGTTTTAACATGTCCATTAATAATTGACAATGTTATTACATTTTTTTATGAGGAGGAATGAAGGTGTGTATGGTATAAGCAAAATATATAATACAATTTTGCTGTAAAATATTCAGTTTCCTTATTTTATTATATTCCTCTCTAGTAATATATATTCATTGCTCTTCAACTGACCTCCTTTATTTGTATAATTCATATTAAGAAAACAATGTGTGTAATAGTAAACTCAATAGTAATGAGATTACTGGTAAACAAGTTTTATAATTAATTATAAAGGTAATTATAAAAATTACATCGTAATCCAGAGTTTCCTAACCGGACCAAAGGTGGTTTGTGAATGCTTTGGCACTGGTCTGTGGGAGAGTCTGGTGAGTATAAAAAAGTAAACATTTATAAATATTTTCCCATGATCAAACCAAAATTACGATATTTATTGAACAAGATTAAGTAAACAATTTGTCCTGATGAATATCAGACATTTATTGAATTATCTTTAAGACAATAATTATCAGAATATGACCATAACACAATAATAATTTTGGCCTGTATAAAATTAGATTCAATAACGTTATAACTTTTGAACACTCCCTATGAAGTCCTAGAACCACTCACCTTACCAAAAAAATGCTCAAAATCATATTGAAAAATAAGGTAAATTTTTATTGTTATTTTGAACAAGTAAATTTTGTACTTCTTTGAAAGACAATTTACAATAAAATTATTTATTAATTTTTGTAATTTGTAATGTAGCTTATGTTCTGAAAATTACAATTCTTATGTTTGTAATGTTGTTAATTATAACAGTTTCTTAATTAATACTAGTAATTATAGTTCATTTTTGGTGCTTTTATTCAATTATCTTTGAAATTGGTTACAACCAATATATATATATATATATATATATATATATATATGCCACTAAGAATATATATGATAATATAGGTAATGGGCGATCTGTTGTAATCACTTTCATTCAGGCTGAGTGGTTCTCAGACACCTGTGAGTTGAGAACCACTGTCCTATTCGGAAGTTTAAAAATCTGTACTATTACTATAAAGTTAATCACTATTATATTAATGTAAAAGTGATTAATTAAGTTTCACCGAATGTAATGGACCACAAAATTCAAGAGTACTATAAAGTATTGGCAATATTTCATTAGTTTTCTTAAGCAGACGGTTTTCAATGTGTAAAATGAAATATATAATTCTTGACGCTGTAAAAAAAAGACTCACTTTGAATTATAAGTAACTATTGTAAGTGAATTCTTTTGAACTTACTGACGCATTTCAAAACAATTGTTTTCTTGAATTTTGTGGTCCATTACGTTCGGTGAATCTTATTAATCACTTAAAACAATAGTTTATGACTATTCGAACTTTAAATTTAGTAAATTTGTTAAAACTTACTGAAACAGAACGTTTTTGATCGCTAGTGCCGATCTTCTCTGAGAAGACACTGATGAAGATCGGCACATAGCGATCAAAAACGTTCTGTCTCAGTAAGTTTTAACAAATTTACTAAATTTTAAGTTTGGATAGTCATAAACTATTGTTTTAAGTGATTAACAATTGTTTTATTTACTAAGCTGATACTCTGTGTAGAGTGTTTATAGTTTAATCAGTGAGTTCAAGATGATTACAACAAGTAATTCATTTTAAATGCTTTGTTTTATTGGTCAGTAATTTTGAAACAATATTTTTTTAAAAATATGTTTTTCTTTAAATTGTTTAAAAGTATAAATTAATTGAATTATTAGATAAATAATTAATAGAATTAGGAAATATCCTATTAATAAAATAGAAATATCCATTTTTATAGTTGAATCATCATGTGAAAAAAGTCAGTAGATCAAAGGATTTTTGGAAAATAGTTGTGATAGATCTGATACAAAATCAAGAAGATATCTACCACTTTGACATTGTATTTATTTGTAATGGGTAAGTTTAAAATGATATAAAAACCTAAAAACCTCTTTGCAATAAAATTTATAAATTGTTAGAAAAATTATTATCAGTGTTGAATCACTTAAACACAGTTTCTCTCCTTTACAAATATCTGAATGTGGGAGTTGAATTAAAAATTCACACAATACCAAATTACATTAACAGTAAGCATTATCAGAATTATGAATTTTTTTTATTGTTACTGAGAACTCGTAGCTGTACGCAAATTACAGGTATAGTCAATTAACTTAGAAAACTCAGTACCAAAAAACCTAATGTTGCACATGTAACCCTTCATTCAATATCGATGCTATGCCTTCACTATCTCTTACTAATAGCTGTATGCAGATCACACAATATCAAATAATGTAGGCAAACAATTTTAACACAGATTAACTAACTATTTTTGCTCTATCGAAATTTGTGTTAATCACAAAATTGTATCAAAATTGTTGCAATTGTGCTATGATTATTTTCTAATATTTAACCGTTGAACTCTGATAATTCCCTTTTCCAGTGTAAAAGATCAGAAAAGTCAAACCACTGCAAATTTGTAACCAGGATGGTTAAAAAATTGTGATTTTTAATTATTTCAATATGTAGTTAGAGAGATTTACCCTTTTAATAATGCTATCTTTTACTATGTTTTTCATATACAGAATATATTAGTACTAGAAATATCAGAAACTAGAATATGAAACTTTATATTCTAGAATATGAAATTCAAGTCAAGAAATTAAACTTTTACATGTTTTTAAATTCCTTCTATTAGTTCACACTCTTCTTATATACATATCTTGTACAAATTTTCAATTGTTAATAAAATCGTTTTTATTCTTCCAATCAAGTTCAAATACATTTTTTTAAACCTATAGTGGATGGCAATTGATGTTATTATAGTTTTTCAAATATTTATTCATCCATTTAAATTAAAAAATTTGATGTCTTAGCTGGATTTGAACTGTACATATCTAAATACCAGGACGTTTACCACTGAGCTAACTTTCCCAGAGCTAAAATTACTTGAAAATGTTCTATATGAAATTATAAGAAAAAGGTTCTACGCAATAGTGAAGCTTTACAAGAGGTGGATAGAATGAGAAGTTATAGACCACAATCAGCTTCTTAAATTATAAAGGGGAAAAAAGCAAATAAATAGTAACAAACAAAAATCATTTTTCAACACCATATAATGTATAAAGAGGTAAATGGAAAATTGTATGGAAGTGTATATATTTTAATGATTTAATCTACCACTTAATGTTGTGATTATGTCATGTATATAATAATTGTAATTATAAAATAAAAAGTAACTAAAGTAAATTTTTCTTTGTCGACCCCAGTAAGAATTGAATTTAAATAATTCTTTTTCTATGTTACTAGTTTTTAATGAAGGCATAAGCCAACTACTATTAGACTATACATTTATGCTTTATTGTGATAACTTGCAGTGTTATGAAGAAATGATCATTGAGTGTCAATATTTTTAAATATACAACTCCATACTATTTTAGTAAAAGTTTTCATTCAATACTATTTTATAAAAATATAACTACCGCATTATCCTTATTTCAGTTGTCATGTTTCGATACATAACAGTTTTGTATGGCCCTATTAAAAATGTCACTTCTGAATTGACTTTAGAAAAACTCTTCGAAAAAAAATTAAAAGTTGAGAAACAAACATACAAAAAATTTGATTATTTTTATTTGCAACTTTTTTGTAAATGGTTAAATATGTTCTGAATTAGTTTATTTTACTATGGTTTATGTTTGAGGGTCTTTTCCTATTGAAAAACAATTTAACAGTTTAGCCTGATTTTATAGGTTGAACAATACTCCAGTATATCCAGCTCTAAAAGGTCTTGCGGATTTCAAAGGCAAAACCATTCATACACATGACTACAGAGTTCCTGACCCCTTCTTGGATAATAAAGTTTTAGTCATAGGAGGTGGGCCTTCAGCTATGGACATATCTGATCAGATAGCAGATGTTTCAGAGAGGGTAACGTTAAATGAGTTGAATTATTGAGAATAACAGTTGCAAATTATTATAAACTAAATATAGGTTTTACACTTTTCTAGTGATTGACATAAATATGAAAACTGAAACCTTTTATAAATAATTTGACCAAAAAAAACATAGTTTCGGCTAGTTTTGGCATTCAGATGAAGTAAAACATTGAAATGGAATATTTCATAGATTGTATTATTGTTGAAATACGATTTTGAACATCAAAGGATATTAGTAAAAATCTAGGATAAAATATTTGCTTAAAAGCTTTATTTATGCTATTTGTAATTATGGGTTTATAAAAGATAGTTTCAATGTGTTTAAATGCATATATGCCTATAATGGTTTTGGCAAGGTTTATCTGTCTGAATGCTAGACCTATTACTGCAGAGATTTATTATTTCCATATAAATCTTAAGAAATTAATAATAATTTGAATGCAATTTTTTCAAATTTGAATACGAGTATATAGGAATCGGTCTATACTAATTGAAAATAAAAGCTCTATAATTTCTTAAATTTGTTTGGTTGCTTTAATATATTTCGTAAGTTCAAGTTGCTGCAAATTGGAAACCAATTGTAGTATAACCAGAGAATACCATTTCATTCTAAAAATCAAAATGATTTTAAAAATCTTCTCAATAAAATAAAAAAAGCAACTTAGTTCAGCAGAGATTACTTAGTTTATTATTGGAGACTACAATATATTAACCTTTCTATTGAAAGGCTTATTGATTCTGGATTATTGGGGATAAACTTAAACTATAAAATATATGATATACTCTAACAATAAAACTACAATGATAAGTTTTTATCAGATAATTATTTCTTAAATTTGTTTGGTTGCTTTAATATATTTCGTAAGTTCAATTTGCTGCAAATTGGAAACCAATTGTAGTATAACCAGAGAATACCACTTCATTCTAAAAATCAAAATGATTTTAAAAATCTTCTCAATAAAATAAAAAAAGCAACTTAGTTCAGCAGAGATTACTTAGTTTATTATTGGAGACTACAATATATTAACCTTTCTATTGAAAGGCTTATTGATTCTGGATTATTGGGGATAAACTTAAACTATAAAATATATGGTATACTCTAACAATAAAACTACAATGATAAGTTTTTATCAGATAATTATTCTATATATTGTGTTTAAGTTAAATTACAAATTCACTGCTTGATCCAGGTGACTAGTTGCCTCTTGCAACGAGTAGGCCATCTAGAACTGAGTGGATTAGCTATAGTTTGTTTACCATTTTAATCCACAGTTCTTGGACAAGGATATTGTCCACTTGTAGGAAGAGACGATATAATTGTGTGCATGGTTTTTTAAATTTATAACATGGTAAGATTTGTGTATGGTTTTAGTGAAAACAGTATAAGATATTTTTTTTTCACAACAATTGGTAGTAGACAATCCACAGAAACTAATATAACAAAATAAGGTAGTATATTCTATCTCTAGATTACTAAATTATTATAATATATGATTTTACAATTTCACTACAATAAATTAAATATAATGTGATTCGCAAGGGTTATAATGTAACATAATACTATGTCAATTCTCCGTTCTCCATGACCTCCCAGATCCATACAATGGAATCTCTGTAGAATCATTCATTTAAAATTGCACTCCTTATCCTTGGCTGGAGGTTATAACATGAAGGTTAATGAATTCCCTTCTCATGTTGTGTGCCTGAGGTCTCCTGAGGTCGCCTTTTGTAATACCTTTAGTTACTCCATTACTCAGCATCTTCTGTATCTCAAATGCCCCAAATCACTTATGCCAATCAAGCATGAAACGCTGTAATCTTGTTGCTCAAGGCACAGTTCCTACAAAGCACCAACTGACCAGGTTCCAGCTTTAAAGGTTTTTCCATGTCCACCCTTTTTTCAGGAATAACAAAAGAATCAATAGCTTCTTTGATCAGATCTACAGCTAAATTATTTTTTATGTGTCTATTGGCCTTGGTCCCATGATTTTTGCTGCTTAGAGTCTTTTTTTCCCTTCCAAATACTTATTGTTATTTAATCACTTTAACATTAGTTTTTGACTATACGAACTTTAAATTATGTAACTTTGTAAAAACTTACTGAGACAGAAGATTTTCGATCACTCTGTGGGAATCTTCATCAGTGTCTTCTGCTTGGAGTTATTGGTTAAGCGGTGACTGTTTTAAAGGCAGGTTTTTGATAGTATCAAAGAATATGTGTGATTTGTATTGGGTTTGTTCGTTTAATATGTTTGTACTTTTTGTTTTTGTGTGTTTGTAAATTTCACATTGTTCTAGTGTGTTGAGATATGGTCCTTTTTTTTGATGTGTATGATTTCTAAGTAAATGTCTGTGTATTTGTGTGCTGTTTCTTTTATGTGATTGTAAAATACTGAGTTGGTGTTCTGTTTGTGTTCCTCGACCCTTTGTTTGAAGCTGTGGCCTATTTTCCCAAAGTAGAATTTGTTGCACTTGTTGAAGTTTAATTTGTATATGCCTGGTGCTTGTAGTTTATCTTTGTTGTTGGTGTCATGTAGTATTTTGTATTATAAATTGTTATTAGTTTTTTATCCTGTTTTTTGAAATTTGCGGGCTATTTTGTTCGTTGTTTTATTTATGTATAGTAATGTGATGTATTTTTTCCCTCTCTGTAGTGTTAATTTTAGTGTTTTTGTGTATTTTGTACCATAGTTTGTCTATTATTGTAGTGTTGTATCAATTTGTGTATGCTAAATATTTAATTGTGTCTAGTTCTTTGTTTATGTTTTCTGTGGTCATTGGAACTTCTTTAAGTCTATGGAGCATGGATCTGAAAGTAGCGTGTTTGTGTTGGATAGGGTGGTTTGAGGTGTTGTGGATAAGCGTGTCTGTCATTGTGGGTTTCCTGTGAATGTTGAAGCTGTATGTTTGTGTGCCGTTTTGTCATGGTGAGGTCAAAAAAGTTTAGGGATCGGTTGGTTTCAATCACTGACGTGAACTGGAATTTTGGATGTATTTTATTAGTTTAAGTAAGGAGTTTTTCGCATTGTCGGTTGTTTTATTTCTATGGTGTTTAATTTGAAATAAATTAAATTAAATTTAATTGAAGATAACAATCTACAGGTTTTTTAAACTCTCCATTCTGCTCTCACTGGCAAGCTTGGCTTTGATTACTGTTTACATCCCTTGTACCACGTGCACCAACCTCTCTCTCATAATTTGCTTGCAATAATGCCAATTTGGATGGCAAATATTCTTAACATACATGAAGTGGATCGACCTACACACCTGATTCCTGATACTGTTGAGGATTAAGTTCTGGTTTTTGAGCATGAATAAGCAAATTGAGAATAATTTTTTTTACTGATCTCAACTTTCGCTTACCCTAGTAATACTTGTGGCAATAATTCTTCATCATGTTGTATTGCTACTCTCTCTGTATTGTTACAGTCTTGAGTGTGGTTGTACATAAAAACAGCTTCTTTTGGTTTTCCATGGAATTATATTAGGCTTTCCCTAACTACGCTTGACATTGTGGAATCTACCCCAGTGGTTACTAAATTGATTCTTGGATTATTAA
Organism: Prosapia bicincta; assembly: GCA_036971475.1. NCBI lineage: Eukaryota > Metazoa > Arthropoda > Insecta > Hemiptera > Cercopidae > Prosapia > Prosapia bicincta. Next base: position 231,181,345 of record JBAIZL010000005.1, read on the forward strand.
TTTAATACACCATATGATTTTACATGTTACATTGCAATAAATTAAATGTAAGTTGATCTGGGAGGGTTTAATACAATACCGTATTGATGGTAAAGGTACCTTCAATTAGGTAAAGGATTTAGTAACTAAAAATTCAATAATAATTTTTCAGCTTCTGGGGAAAGTATCCATACATGGTCAGATATAGTGAATTTGTTAAATTAGAAAATATATCTTAAAATCCAAAATAATTACAATTCTTATGGTTTCCCATGGAATTCCATTAGGCTTTCCTTAACTACCCTTGGGACTTCAGACACTGTGGATTCTTCCACAATGGTTTCTAAATTGATTCTTAGATTATTAAATTAATACACCAAATGATTTTACATGTTACATTGCAATAAATTAAATGTGCATTGATTTGGGATTTAATACATACAATATTACTTCAAATAAATAAAACATCTAGTAGCTCAAAATTCAATAAAATTTTTCAGTTTCTGGGCAAAGTATCCAGATATGGCCTGACAATGAATGTGTTAAATTAAAAAATATATCTTAAATTTCAAAATAATCACTTGGTTTTTCAGCCTAAGGGTTATTATAAAACCAAAATAACCTTTTTTTAGGTAGTCTTATCACATCATTCGGAAAAGTATAGGAACACAAAATTCAAAGATAATATTTTCCAGAAGCCAGATGTGAAAGAAGTGAAAGAATATTCTGTAGTGTTTGTAGATGATACAGAAGAAAAATTTGATGCTATTTTATTTGCTACAGGTTAGTTAATACAACCAGTATCTATTATAATATAAGGTGAAATATTAATATTTTAGTATAAATAATTAAAACTTTTATTAAAGAAGGAACTATGACCTTCACAATTATAAAAAAATGCAATCACTCAAATAAAAGCATTCAATATAATGTGTGGGCATTATTTGACCAAGGGTAAACATTTGGAGAATTCTGGAGAAATTGCGGCTGATCTCTTGGTATACAAATCCTAATATATACAAAAGGCACACATACCCAAAGTTGCTTCCAGCTATAAAAAACATAAGTATCAAAAAAATTAAAAGTTCGGATAGTCATAAACTATTGTTTAAGTGATTAATAACTATCACATCTTATACAAAACAACAAATACGCTTAAAATACTTGTTCAACCTCAAAAACAGTATACAAATGGAATCCATTTGGAACATACGATTAACATATAACAACTACAGCTTCTACATTGGTCAAACAAGTAGAGGATGTAAATGACGGGGAAATTAATTTCAGTAATAGAAGACCATATTAATTCTATAGAATTTAAAGTTCTTGAATAAAACAAGTTCTTGAATGAACACTATACAAAGTGCACAGTAAAGAGATTTCGATATATTAATGTGTAAAAAACTGTATTTAAAAAATAGTGTATAATTGATGCAAATAAACAATTTCGGTCTCTTAAAGAGTTTGATATCATCATTTTAAAGTGATATTTTTTATTTGAATGATGTCTAAATTTTTTATCCCAACTGCGGATAGATTTTCAAGGACTAATTAATAAAAACTGTTTTGGATTGGACTGTCAATATATTCAGTTATATTTGTACCTGACTGCCAATTTATCATCAGTTGAGTTTCTTTTATGTAGTGATACTCTGTATTATGTGCAGGGGCGTAGCCAGAGAGGGGAACGCGCCCCCCAAAGCAATTAATTTTAGCAAAAAATATTAACATATAAAACAGCGCTAGTATTTTAGTAAAACAACTTCCTGATGACCTAAAAATTGTGTAACTTCAAGTGACAAATAGCATAATATATGATTTATAGAGATAAAAATGTTAAAAATTTACCCAGGGAGGTTCCACCCCTCTGACCCCCAGGTTGTACTCCCCTTCCAATCATCATCCTAGCTACCCCCTGATTATGTGTTACTGACTTATACTTCATTTGAAACTATAAATTGTACAATATAGCCTGGAAACCAAATGAAGATTGTGTATAAGTTAATTTTATACAGGTGTCCCAGGGAGAAACAGAAAATAATTCAGGGCTTGTTCATCGCATGTTCAAAAGTTCATATAAACATACATCTGGAAATGCTTCATAAAAGTTTTAGATAGCAAACAATTTTGCCTGAATTTCAGAATCCTCGTTACAATGAAACCATGCTACAATTTTAGGGATGTTAATTGAGATATAAAATGTAGTTGATATTAAGTAAAATAAACTGACAAGTTGAATAAAACAGTTCCTAGACATGTAGCTGTAGTAATGGTTAAGATTTCTGACAAAATATACAAACAACGACCTCGAAAAACATCAATTTATTCATATAGTATACCATTTAGTATACAATATTAAAAACAAAAGACATAACACCTAATTTCAATTGTTGATTAGCTGTTAGTACTGCCAACTTACTATAAATAAAAATTTTAAAATGACAGATATGTGGAATTTATAGTTAAATTTAGATTTAACAATACTATTTTATTTTATATAAAATATTTTGTCAGATTTGACTATTTGTTGACGGTTTTGATTTAATTAAAAATTTATTATTTTTTAAAATTATGGGTGAACTTTACACCATTTTTAACTATTAAATTCTTTCCAAATTTTGATTATAAATTATATGGATTTATTATTCATTAAAAAAAGTGAATGTACTTCAAACCTAAAAATTACTGTAGTTACAAGTCTTTGACTTATTTTATTAAATTTGTCAGTTTATTCATAAAACATCCACCTAATTTTGTACGTTAAATCTCTAAACATTTTAGTATTCTTTTATTGTAACAGGAAAACTGCACTTACACTTTTTAAAAAATGTTTTAACTTGCCTATAGTAGCACTTACTTTGCTTGTTGAGGACGGCCGTTTCGGGAGATGTGTCCCTTTGTCAACTCAGACCGTAACTGATCTCAAGGTTTACGTAGGTTAGGGTGGGGGTGGGATATTTTGGTGGTGTGGGTGTATTTTGTGTGTATTAGGAGTTATGATGTCAAAAAGTGTGTGTGAGTTGTAATGTAATTGTGTATTGAGTATGTGTGTAGGGTGTAGTTTGAAGTGCCTATATATTTCGTATTGTTCGGTTGTGTAGCGTGAGCTCGGTGTGTGGTTTTTATAGCAGCTGGGTTGTTATTTTTGTTTTTAATTTGTATTTTGGCGTAATTGGGTGTGATTTTATGTTTTGTATGTCAACATACAGTGTCTAAAACATAAAATCACACCCAATTACGCCAAAATACAAATTAAAAACAAAAATAACAACCCAGCTGCTATAAAAACCACATACCAAGCTCACGCTACACAACCGAACAATACGAAATATATAGGCACTTCAAACTACACCCTACACACATACTCAATACACAATTACATTACAACTCACACACACTTTTTGACATCATAACTCCTAATACACACAAAATACACCCACACCACCAAAATATCCCACCCCCACCCTAACCTACGCAAACCTTGAGATCAGTTACGGTCTGAGTTGACAAAGGGACACATCTCCCGAAACGGCCGTCCTCAACAAGCAAAGTAAGTGCTACTATAGGCAAGTTAAAACAGCCTTCCAGAGAAGAGGATACCCAAAAAAACTCATTGAAAACCAAATTCATTCAGCACAATCCTCGGTTTACCATAAACCACAAACAGAACAAAATAAACTGTCTTTAATAACAGACTACCATCCTGGTCTACATAAACTCAACAAGATATTGAGAGATGGCTTCAAAATTCTTCAAGCTACCGTCCACACCAAAAATCTTTTCACCGATCCACCGCAAATTTGGTACAAGCAACCTCCCAACTTGAAAAACATCCTAGTACATCCTAAACTACCAGACCCTGATGCAGAGAAACCACACAAACTTCCTCATGGCTCCTTCCCATGTAATAGACCTAGATGCAAGACGTGTCCAATACACCCCTCAGCAAATAGTTTCAACAGCCAAACAACAAAAATGGTCTTCAAAATACAGGGTCATCATAATTGTACATCGAAAAATGTCATATACCAGCTACAATGTAAACTTTGCTCAGCACAGTACATAGGCCTGACCACGGATGGTCTGAATATCAGAATGAATGGCCACAGACATGATGTTAAAATTATGAATATGGATAGACTAACAGCTCAACATGCTGCGAGTCACAACATCACAACTTTTGATGACTGCTATACCACAAAAATAATTAAATCACTCCCCCCTGATTGCAATCCCTCAGAACTGAGAAGGTGGAAACTATCATACCAGTGGTATACCAAGTCCAGAGAATCCCCTAACCTCAACATCAGATAAATCCATTCATTTTTTTTTTTTTTTTTTTTTTTTTTTTCTCCAAATAACCTTATCTTTTTCCCCCCCGACAGACTTATATAAACTATAATCACTCATATGTTCATGGAAACAATATATATATCTTTAATCTGTGCATCTGTGACATCTGATTTCTACTCTACACAATCTGTGATTACAATTATTTTATTTCATTCTCTCATATTTCTTTTTGTGTTTTCTCTTCGATTGACAAAGACCACTGTGTGGTTGAAATATATCATTGTTTAAGTGCTTTTATGTGTTTCTATTTCAAGACTACAGAGTGGACTCTTACCAAGACTACGGAGTGGACTCTTACCAAGGTAAGTCTGTCAGTCTCCCAGTCCAAAAAATCTATATATATATATATATATATATATTTGTCAAACACCATTATTTATACAACTATTATTTTGTTATTCGTAATACTATAGGTAAAAAAAGAAACAAATTATATAATCCTATATTAAAACATTAGATATATAATGTTAATTTAAAAACTAACAAACTTTAAACACTCCATAGAACACAAACATGCCAATTTCCACTCTATGATCAAAGACTAATTAGAATATTCGTAACCATTAATAATGAAGACAGAACAAATGAACTTAACACAATCAAATACATAGCCAATATAAACGAATACAAACACATCCTGATAGACGACATGGTATGCAAAAAACAACACACACAAGTACAACATAAACCACAAGAACAAAGGTAGATAAGCCTAAGTTATTACATCAAAAGATCACATAATTTAGCTTCGTCCTTCTAAAACCTCAAATATAAAGATGCTTTCAGAACATTTCACACCACCAATATACTCCTACAGAATACAAAAACATTCCAGAATAAACACGATATAGCAGGACTATACAATATCACATGCAACGACCGTCCCAGTTTCTACAAAGGTCAAAGAGGAAGAAACTACAAAACATAATGCAAAGAACATATTACAGACATAAAAGGACACCAACCCAAATAAAATTTCACCATACACATATAGAATAAGATGCACACATATACCAAAATTGACGGAAAACTACAAATTTTACACTTCCTCAAGAAAAACAATAAAAATAAACATGTCAGAAAATTTTGAAATATAAAAACACCACAAAAACCAACCCAACACATACTAAAAGATAAAACACCCATAAACACTATAAGTGAACACATAATTAACAATCATTGTATGAACAACACATCATAGAGTACAAAAACACCACCGATTACAATCAAATAACACACCTGAACAACAGTCTTGCCCATAACTAACAGCATTGAACAATGCACTGATGAGTCTGTTGAAAAACATCAGTAAATAGTTATTTTTTTGTTGTTTAGTTATGAAATACTTAAAGTTGGGATAATCATAAACTAATGTAAAAGTGATTAATTAAGTTTCACCAAACGTAATGGACTACAAAATTCAAGAATTAGTAAATATTTATGAAAAACATCAAGATGTGCAACCCAAAAACTGCATCGGCCTATATATATATATATATATATGCCCAATCCAAATTAAAAAATAATCAACCTTTAATGGATTTTACCTCTGACCTTGCTGCCAACAAACTATAATTGGCAGTGCTGCATGTAGCAACAGCACTGAAAGAAAACCATTGCTATTGTAGTATTAGAAAGCTATATTAATTTATTATAAGGTGATCTTAATAAAAAAAAAAATAAATTCGATACTATATTTATTTGTTTAATATATAATCCCATATAATGTTCCAATGGCCAGCCATTTCTCGCACAATTTAATCCATTACTTATTTACTGTTATTTACTACGCTGTTTATTACTTCAGCATTGAAATAGTTTTTTCTGTCTATTTTGTAATAGGCCTAATAAGCGAAGATATTATAGGATGTGCATTACATATATATATATATATATATATATATATATATATATATATATATATATATATATATATATATATATAAGAGAATGAATATTTTTTCAGCTGTAAACAGGATAATAAAAGGAAAAGAAAAAACAAAACACTTTAAACAAAAGATTGACAGTTGTAAAGTTCACTTGAACAAAAGGAATAAAGAATATATACATGTTTTAAACTGAAAAATATAATACATGTTATTTCACATTAAAATAAATTATATTATTAGCAAATTAAATAGGTACATTAAAAGTTTTATTACATTAGAGCCTCAGTTAAGGTCAAAGAAGGATCAAATTTTCATTTACAGTTTTCTTTAAAAAAAGAAAATTGTAGATGTTTAAACATTTACAGAAATTATCATTTTCCAGAAAAGATTATTTGTAAGACCAAAATTTGAAAACAAAAATGTGAATCATGCAATTAATTAGTTCTTATTTTTATATGAAACCACATGTTTCATTTCTGTTTAAGGTTATACTGTGAATTACAGTTTCTTGGATGAGTCATGTGGTATATCCATCAATGACAGGAATGTATTTCCACTATACAAATTTATCATCAATGCAAATGAACCAACAATGTGCATTATTGGAAATTTAATATTTTCAATTCAACTACCAGTTTTTGACTTACAGGTAGAAATATTTCAAAGATTAATAAGTATTAAAAGTGATTTTAAATAAAATATTTTTAATGTTTTATAACTCATAGATAGATTTCAAAATTATAAATACATTTTGTAGAAACTGTGTTTTTTCAAGGTAATTTAATTTTCTATGCCTTGAGATAAACTCACTGTTAAATAAATATTTATAAAACCTTAAAACAATAGTGATTCAGTAGTTTATAATTATTTACTAACCGTGGTTATTTCAATTTAATATGGCGCTCCATTTTATTTTCAGTTTATTCTGTACCAATTTTACTTCACAGTACTTGCTTAGTGAAATCCTCAACACAACAAAACCACTGATAAAATTGTAAATTACACAATAAACTATATTGAAAAGGACATGTAGGCCAACAATACTAAATTACTAGGTGATTGCATAATGCAAAAGGTATTTGAAAATGAACAACACAAAAGGGTAAGGTAATTTTTAAAGAAAACAAGTACTCAAACCTTTTGCAATGGGTTGCTTGAGAATAAGAGACCATAGAAAACAGAACCTGGGAAAAAATAAATTAGGTATTTAAATGATAAGGAGATAAATGTTGAATATAAAAGCTCGAAAAACAAGTTTCTTGAATAGTTATAGTTGGGGAGTCTAGAAGTTGGTTGGCATTATGGCTGTAGTAAACGGTTATCTTGGCTGTCTTCATTCTCAATGATCATTATAGAAATGAAATCCTTTGGTAAAAAAATGAGATAAACTATCTCAAAAGAGATGGAAAATAAAGAATCACTTCAAATTTTAGTAGTTGTAACAATAATGAAGAATCCAATGAAAAAATGTGTAGCCTTCACAAAAACATTTTTAGAACAGAAAAACATTTTAAATTCTTCATCTTAGTCCTTAGAACTAAACTATCAAAAGATAAACCAGAGAAATTCATGGATCAAGTCAGATTTATAAAGATTCTTTAGGAAAATAATCCATAAAGGGTCTAAAACAAGAAGAACTTTACCGAACTTGATGAAAGGAAATTGAAAGCTATTAAAACATTTGCACATTTGAAAAACAAAATGAGAGAGAGGGGAAGAGAAAACCTCAAAGTAAAATTAAAAGTAGCCAGTTAGCCAATAATTGAACCAGGCACGAACCAAAGTATTTGTTTAAAAAAACAGAGTACTATTGTAAAACATTTTAATATGAAATATGTCTACTGTGTAAGAGAAAAACAGAAAAATGTTAAACAGACCAAATGCATTCAGAACTCTTTAAACGCATGGATGGAACAGGAAGACAAGGACTACTAATTATTTGAAACAAGGTCTAGGATTGTATCGTAATATAATAAGTATGAAAAAAGTTACTATTTTAGTAGTATTAAAAAAAATAAGACTCCTATAGCTACAGGCAAGAAAAGGTTGGTATCACTAACTAGAGTAGTATCTTATCTATTAAACCGATGTTTACCACCTGTCACCAGGTGCCAGAACTGTTCTCTTGAAATCCAAAACATATCCTTTCTCACAAAACACCATAAATGGAATGTATTGGTGTTAGTCAAGATATTGAGGAAACATAAGTTTCTACCAGCTTAGTAAGCTAGCCAGATAAACAGAAAGATTAGATGAGATACCTGTCTTCTTATTTACTCTGTATTTTCAGAGACTTGTAGATAAACCACTAAAGTGAAAAAGTTAGAGTTGACTTTCTCACTTAATGAAACTCATTCTCCTACAAAAATTACCTAAAATATGATTCCGACATTTAGGTGACCAAGGTCAATCTAAATATAGGAGACTTGGTCTCACAATCCTGTTGTACCAGTATGCTGTAACAGACCAGAGAGGGCTAATTGTAAGGCTTGGTTTCAGTTTTCGTTACGCCAACTAACAAAAGTACACAAGTGCTCCACCCCAGCTAAAAGTTTTGCCTGCTGTAACAGAATCACAAGGACAAATTTGAACCTTCAAAATGACCTGGATTTCTGGACCACTAGATAACTTTTCTGGTTAGTTTAGATCAGGTACATATGAATCTATTTATCCATTGCAGAGTGACATTAAGTAGAGAATGAGTCCCTAAAATAGTGATGCGAGCTGTTTTATAACAGAAAGTCAAGTCCAATCCAATCGGATATCGAACCCTCCATCTAAGATGAAATGGCTGGTAAACAGCAACCAAGAGCTTCCATAGAGGTTTAAGACATTAATCCTTTCATCACTTCCAATGAGCAACAGTTTTTATCATTTTTAATCACTTAAACAATAGTTTATGACTACCCTAACTTTAAATTTTGTGAATTTGTTAAAACTTACTGAGACAGAACGTTTTCGATCGCTATATGCCGATCTTCATCAGTGTCTCATAGCGCATATAGTGATCGAAGTGGCACATAGCGATCGCAAACGTTCTGTCTCAGTAACTTTTAACAAATTTAGTATTTGTTGATTCCATCTTCACATGAGCTACTAGTTATCCTAAACACTTTTAAATGTTTATAAACTTGCCTATAGTAGCACTTACGTATGTTTGTTGAGGACGGCCCTTTCGGGAGATATGTCCTATTGTAAACTCAGACCGTAACCACGAATTACGGCCGTCCTCAACAAACATAAGTAAGTGCTACTATAGGCAAATTTAAGTTCAGATAGTCATAAACTATTGTTTAAGTGATTATTAAGATTCATCAAATGTAATGGATTACAAAATTCAAGAGTTTTTATCAGTTGAGAAACCCTTTAAGTTTAAGTATGTAATTAAACTATGACACTTATTTACAAATTTTAAATACAATTGCTATTCTGAAAAATTAAATAACATAATAACTAAGTTAAACTATTGCATATAGTAAACTATGTACATGCAATATCAGTTTTTAGTTTTATTCTTAATTACTGTATTTTTTCAGATAAGATTCTTTTTAAAGTCTTTAAATGGTAAAGTTTTACCAAATAAAGAACAAATGATTCAAGAAGTCTTAGAATACACAAGTAAAAAATTGGCAGGTAGTGATAAGACAAAAAAAATATTTATAACAAATGACGATGAAGACAATGAATACTTTGCTACATTATCAGCCATGGCTAACATTGATCCAATACCACCAGTGATGGGACCATTGTTTCAGAGAGCTAAGGAGAGGCTTTACACCGACTTTCAGGGATTTAGGAATGATGTGTATGAAATTATCAACTCTCAAAATACATTTCTTCATATTATTCCAAATAATGAGTCTTCCTAATAGCTTAGTACTCAATAAAGTAATAACACTTAAACATAAATGTAGCCTGATAAAAACCATGACAATCTATGTACAATAACTGCTTGAGAGTTATACATTGCCATTTTAATGATGAAATGTTAGAATGTTAATTATAGACGTATATGTATATTATTTCCCCTGGACAAAAAATTGCATACAAATTATTCCAATTCCAATAATTAAAAAAAAAAAAATGTGTTCAATAGTTCATTCAAAATAATATTATTATTAATAATATAAAATCTAAGTTTTAACTTCTGTAATACATAAATACAAAAATACTTTATGGGTCTTGTTGTCCTTGATGATTGGTAAAACTTTACGCTTTAACAAAGTAATAGATAATTCTCATGAGACACTGACCATTTAGTGCAGTCAAAATCAATATGTCCCAGTATGTTTTGTATACATTTACTGTAATTATAAGTTCTAGAACTTTTTTTTACCTAATTGAAAGTAGTGTATTAATTTTATTTTGTAAACATAATGGTCATGTAGCATCTACCAGGCATTAGTAGGAGTGTTATATGCAAATTTAATTGAATAGTTATTACTACTGGAAAAATCTATCTTACAAATTACATATAAGTGAAATACAATTTGTATATTTAGTTTTAATCTAGTATTAGACTTACTAAACGTAACAAAGTAATAAACATACCAGTATGGTATAATTTAAAAAAAATTGTAATAACTAAATTATACAAAATTACAATGGTATATATATATATATATATATATATATATATATATATATATATATATATATATATAGATATGTAGTATGATAATAAAATGCTATAATATTATATCAGTTAATTAATGTATACATTCTAAAAATTGTTCATTTCTCATCTGGAAGATGACACAGATGAATTTACTCTGCATTTAAACAAATCTCTGTAATGTATTTAAATAAAATTTGTTACATTTATATTTATTTGTTGATTCCATCTTCATGAGAGCTACTAGTTTTCACTAAGCACTTGTAAATATTTACAAAGTTGCCTATAGTAGCACTTACTTATATTTGTTGAAGACGGCCGTTTCCCATTGTAGGTTTCCCGGAGATGTGTCGAATTGTCAAATGAGAATGTAACTCTTACGGTCTGGGTTGACAATGGTTAGAGTTACGGTCTGAGTTGACAATCTGACACATCCCCCGAAATGGCCATCCTCAACAAATATAAGTAAGTGCTACTATAGGCAAGTTTGTAAATATTTACAAGTGTTTAGTTGTTACATTTATTACAAACCTAGTGAGTCTTTCTATTGCCTCCATATATATATATATATATATATATATATATATATATATATATATATATATATATATATAATTAAATATATAAAATTAAATTATATATATATATATATATATATATATATATATATATATATATATATATATATATATATATATATAAATTCAATTATAATTCTTGTATTTGTATTTTGACTTAGTCCTTTATTAATACACAAGAATACATATTGCGATATTTATTCCTTCAAGGATGGAAAAATATGATGAATAGTTATTATCTGAAGTACATCCGTTCATTCTGCAGTCCTTAAATTCGCAGTTGTTGGGTTCACCTCGTCAATGCTGGATGAGATTCTAGTGAAACGTCGGAACTGCGAATTTATGGACTGCAGAATGAACGGATGTACTCCAGATAATAACTATTAATCATATATATATAAAATTATATAATGCTGCTTCAAAGATCCAACTTCCACCTATTTGCTCTTGACTAATTTTTTCCTTTTGCTTGAAAAGTTTGTGGAATGTAACTAAATGCATGTTTTCCATGTTTTATTCTATCCATAAAGTTTAATTGTTTTTGAAATAGTAGTTTTTTAAAATGATCCATTTTTAAAAAAATATTTACTTATATTTTATTTTCCTTTGTTCACTTATTTCTTCGTTCCCTTGACTTTTAGTCATAATACTTTTAGAAAGACTTTCCTGTTCCAGTCATTCAGGTGGCATAATCAAATAAACTTTAGTTATAGGGATAAGTACTATCAAATAAATACAAAACACTTATTATTTTATAAATTGTAAAATATTAAACCTTTAGTATGATAGATACCGCATGAGTAGAATAGATTGACTAAGAAAAGCAAAGGTTTATACTAATGAAAAGCTGTTAGAGGAGAATATTTTAAAGGAATCAATATCCCTACAAATTAAAAACAATTGGAGGAAAAAGAAACAGAACAGATAAAAGAAAAATTTAGGTCTGTCAATAAATAAGTCTGCCACCATACCTTGATTCCAATATCTGCCCATATTTGGTAGTTTATCAACAAGAGGAGGCATTAAGCATTATTGAAGTTAACATTTATAAAATTAAATATTTTTTAAAAGTAACCTTAGGAATCAACTTTGTATTATTCTATACTTTTGTCTCAAACAAGTTGGTTTCTTTGTCAATTATAGGAGTAAATATAGAACAGAATTTGTTACGAAAGGCGTCAAAGTAAATAATGTATTAGCATGATTTGTAACTCATATAGGGTTTTTAATAATTTTAATTTTTGTTTATCTGAATCATCATATTGAAATTATGTAAGTGAAAACCCACTATATAATTTAGTATTTGATTGGGATGTACAATAAATAGCACATCTGAAAGACAGGCTTTTTGACTGATCACTTTCTTTCCAATTATACAGATTTAGTTTGTAATATTGTTTGATTTATAATTTATTACTTTTCAGTAAATAACAACAAAGAAAAGTAAGTTACTAGAACTGCTAAGTTAACTACAAAATTCGTGTTAGATGTTGGGAACAATTTTGAAAGGATTGTTTGACACAAAACTTACAGTAGCAAAGCATTTTTTTTAATTTACTGTAAAAATATTTGTGCAATTTGAGGGAAATAAGAGCAAAAGAGACAATTTTGAAGTAATTGTCAGTTTAGCTTACGTGTTAGTTACGTTTGACAAAGTTAGGTTAACCGCTAATTTCCTCATCTTAAAAACAGAACATTTTTTAAATATGGACTATATTACCTCTTTCCACCTTCACTTATGTTCTTATCAAACACCTCAAAGTTTCAAAAACTTTTCTACTGGTTTTTTATTTTCAATTATAAAAAACCTAATTACTAAAAACTCTGAAGCATAGAGATGATAAGGTATTAACAACGTTGAGCAGATTAAACATTAAACAAACAAAAAATAAAAGTTGTTTGTTGTAATCATCTTGAATTCACAGATTACACTATGGTTAAATAATACTTAACTTAGTGAATACGTAAGGGCTTACTTGCTGACGTGTTTCGAAACAATCGTTCCTTTTACGAAACATAACCTCTACTTCTGAGTAGAGTGATAAATTAGTATGCTGAGAAATAACAGAAAGCTCTTAATTTTAGTTAAATTTTAATATATTAAAATTGTAAGGAAGACATATCTCAATCCATGAAACCGTTCCATGCCAAACATTTCTATAACTAAAAAAACATGCTTTAAATCACTTGCAAATTTAACACTAGTGTAACTAGTATTTACCCACCTGTTGGTACTAGAGATGTTAACATTTTATTAATTCAAGCAATATTCATAATTGAATGTTAAACATATTTTTAACTGCACAGTAATACATTTCTAAACTGAATATTGCCAGTAAAACATTATTGAGTGTAAAATCATAATATATTCAAACGTGTTATACAATTTGATTGAAAGTAGTAAGTTATCATGTTAACAAATAAAATTTATGGTACTTGAAAAAGCACACATAAATAATCTTCACTTGAGTCATCTTATATTTAGGTCAGCGTATAGCTGTAGTTATTTAAACTGCGGTTGCTTGGGGTCCATTAAAGTATTTTGTTGATATGTAGTTATACTGAAAAAAAAACACAATTTTAAAAACTATGGAATCACCAGGTTAGGGTTAATGGATATATTTACTTTATATGCAATATATTGAATTTTTGTAAAATTAGGCTTTACTTAATTTTTAGTTTTTCTTACTTCTATTTGAGAAAAAATATAAGCAAGTGCAGAAGAGTTATGTAAATTTATTGCAAAAAATGTATGATATTTTTAAACTGTTCTGAATTGACATTTTAATTAAATGTTTGTTAAAATTATTTCATGTAATTATATTGAAATGTAGTTTACTTATATTTAAATATATAAGTTATAAGAACAAATAAGAAATACAAGATAGAAATATAGCAAAATTTTTCCTACTTTTATTTTTATATGAATCTCCAATAAAAAGGCCTCATTTTAAAGTGAGAACAATAGAATTTTTACCTTTTAAACATCAATAAGGATGGGAGGTCATGTATTGTAGAATCAGTTACCGTTTTCAAAGACATCTATTATTCTGACTGTTCATCTGTACAAAATTTCTTTTCTGAAAGAAAAACATATCATATTAAAGTTTGGAAAACAATAGAATTAGTGTCAATTCATTGCAATATAACTTTTCCAATTCTAATTTCCACACACACACACACTCATACATAGACACACACACACACACACATATATGTGTGTGTGTGTGGGGAGAGAGAGAGAGAGAGAATTAAGAAAAGGATGTAAAAGTTTGTGATCTATAAACAACAATAATTGTTACAGTAATATTAATTTTATAATGTACAAAATTTTAAATACAAATTGATTGGGGGAAATTTATTGTTATAATTTTATGAAATTCTTAGGCAATTAATAAAAAAAACGTATATAAAAGAGAAATAATGTTATGGCCACATTTTGTAAGCCGCAATTATATATTTGCATTATTAATTTGTATTATATATTTTCTGATATAAAATATTAGCAGCTGTTTTGTACACCCAGTATTCACAAATTGTCTGTCAGATTATATATATATATATATATATATATATATATATATATATATATATATATATATATAAACAGGTATCTCAGAAACTAACATCATAAAGTTCATGAAATCATTACCAAAAGCTGAGGAGGATAGAATAGAAAAAACTGTATTTGAAAACCCTATTCAACCACTATATAACCAGTATTTAGATGATATACTTTGCATATTTTTCTTAGGAAGAATATATTTTTTATTAGATAAATAAATATTGCTTAGGAAAGATATCTATGGGAAGGGTTCCTGTATCACTGAATTTTATAGTTTTGTTACATATATTTCTTACATCATTAAACATCATTATATTATATTATACACTATTATATTAAATAATTTGATATTAAATATATTTATTGTGAATTCACACAATAAATAATTTTGAATTAATGTTTTAAAAAAATAAGCACAGTGATGTTAGATATCTCTCAACAAAATCATTTTAAAAATAAAAACAGATAATTCTTTATTGGAAGTTTCTAGTTTAAATCCAAATAGTTCCACCCACAGACATGAACTTACTAGCTACAACAAAAATTATTGCAGCCCCAATTGCAACACCAACTGCAATCATATGCCAATTCTGAAGCTTCGCCATTATAAATGATTGTATGTATGCAGTAATTTAAAAATTAACTGGAAATTTTCTACTTAATGTTTGTGTCTGAACTCTAATTCCTTATTTTTGTTTCTATGGAAACCTCCTAATAATTGTTTTGATATACATTTTGATATCCTAATACATTTTGATATCTGGCAGGCCACATTCACAAAAAATAAGTGTTTAAATAACATAAGAAAACATAACTGATTTTAAAAAAAGAACCCGAATTTTTATATTAATTGATTCCACCTTCACGTGAGCTACTAGTTTTTAACTAAAAACACTTGTAAATATGTTACACTTGCCTATAGTAGCACTTACTTTTATAATTATTGAGGGAGATCGTTTCGGGAGATGTATCCCATTGTCAACTCAGACTGTAACTGACTTCATGGTTTTTTGTAGGTTAAGGTGGGGGTGGGATATTAGGGTGGGGATGTAGGTATTTTGGTGAGTATTGGGGGTTCTGATGTCAAAAAATGTATGCGAGTTATAATGTAGTTGGATGTTAAGTATGTGTATAGGGTGTAGTTTGAAATGTTTGTATATCTCATATGGTTCAGTTGTGTATTGTTCATTATTTTTGTGTTGAGTTGGTATAAATACTTGCCTACAAACAAGATAAGTTCTGGGTGTTAGTAATTATAAAACTATTACTGTCGCCTCAGTATCCGTTCAAATGTGTTGCTGATCATAGTCTTCTCTTATTTTAAGATAGCTGAATATTCGAATGCATAATTAGCTTTTGGGAATATAAACCATAAATACAAAGGAACATTAAATTTTAATTATATATTAAGGCTCTTTCGGTAGTTCACCTCTCCCAATTTAATCTGTCCATTTGATGACGTTAGTCATATATATATATATATATATATATATATATATATATATATATATATATATATATATATATATATAGATTTTTTGGACTAGGAAACTGACAGACTTACCTTGGTAAGAGTCCACTCTGTAGTCTTGAAATAGAAACACATAAAAGCACTTAAACAATGATAAATTTCAACCACACAGTGGTCTTTATCAATCGAAGAGAAAACACAAAAAGAAATATGAGAGAATTATTTATTAAATAATTCATTCAATTATTTATTCAATTCAATTATTTTATTTCATTCTCTCATATTTCTTTTTGTGTTTTCTCTTCGATTGATAAAGACCACTGTGTGGTTGAAATATATCATTGTTTAAGTGCTTTTATGTGTTTCTATTTCAAGACTACAGAGTGGACTCTTACCAAGGTAAGTCTGTCAGTCTCCTAGTCCAAAAAATCTAAATAATCTTTACCAACCAAAACTAACCTATATATATATATATATATATATATATATATATATATATTTGCTTCCATCATACATTTTCTGCTTGTTGTGTGGAAGAAAATGCTAGGGAGTGAGCAAGTGCATGGTTAGCTGAACACAACAGTACATGAGTTGTATCAACTGTAGAGGCAACAACTGAGCACAGGCACTTGAAAGGTAGAACTGGAAATGTAAGTTCAAGTACATGTAGCTTAAATAGTAAGACTGTATAGGTAAGGGATGAGCTTTTGTTGCTTAAACGGTAGTACTGTAGAGGTTGGGGCTAAGCATATGTTACTTTAACAGTAAGACTGTAGAGATAAGGGCTGAATACTTTTTGCTTGAATGGTAGGGACTGTAGATGTAGGGACAGAACAAATGTTACTTGAGTGGTAGGTACTGTAGAGGTAGGGGTTGAGCACATGCAGCTTGAGTCGTAGGGATTGCACAGGTAGGGGCTGAGTGTGTGTTCTTGAATGACAGAAACTGTAAAGGTAAGGACTGTATACATGTCACTTGATTGGTAGGACTGTAGAGGTAAAGGTTGAGCAAGTGTCAGTTCAAGAGTGAAGAGTTGAGCACATATTGCTAAAATGTTAGCGTCTATAGAGGCAAGCGTTGAGCAAATGTTGCAAGAATATTAGCGGCCATATAAGGAACAGTTGAGCACATATTACAAGAATCTTAATGAGCGTAGAGGGAAAAGTTGAGTTCTTGTTGCAAGAATGTTAGCAACCATAGATGGAAGAGTTGACCACACGTTGCAAGAATGTTAGCGACCACAGAGGTAAGAGTTGAGCTCATGTTACTAGAATATTTGTGAGTCTAGAAACAGTGATTCCATATTATTTGAATGGTAGCGATTGTAAAGACAAATACTGAGCACATGCTACATACAATATGTTGCAAAACATCCACTTTTACAAATGTGTGACTATTTTTCAGATTTATGATAATAATTTTGGGAAATTTACTTGAATTTTCTAATAGTTATTCACACGATCTACCAGAACATCTGTTACACCTATATATCCTATCTACCATAAGAATGATCTGTTACTATTTATCATAATATTGTTCAACGATTTATTTCTTAGTAGTGAGTTTAATTTACAATTCTTTGATTTTATAAACCATTGATAGTTATAGACAGATTTTCTTAATTTTATTCTATCCACAAATTTCATGCATTGTATTTATCATCTGCATTAGGTTCTATATGAACTTAAAATTTCCTAAGTTTTTCCTTTCATCTTTGTAGTCAAATAGAAATACTTTTATTTATAATATTGCAAAAATGGAATCTGCCTAGATTTTCCCCTTCAGCATATTTTTAGCAAATACAAATTTTTAAAAAACAAGTTTTTTGTTTGGTTTTAAATATTTCTATATATTTATTTAAAAAATTATTAATAAACCCATTAGATGGTTCTGCCTCAGAAAGATATAAGTTCAAAACGCAAGTTGTCGCTAAGGAAAGGGAGTTTATTCTGTAACATCTGCTCTTGTTACAAGCAACAATTAGCTTGATTTAATACCCCCTTAATGTAGCTGTAACTTTAGAATAGGCCGTTAGGTATCTGCAATAATTATGTTTTGATAGTAAACCAACAACGTAAAATTACATTAAGCAAACATAATAGGCTCAAGTTAAATGGTTTAAAATATCTTGCTTTGATAAACGTACAATTGAAATAAATTATTCGAGTTCAGAAAGAAATCATTAAAATTCAAGTTGTAACTTGAAAACTGCTACTGCAAATGATACAAATTTCAGATTAATTTTAATTGAAAAGAAGAAAAGAAAAAAAAGCGAAGGAACATTTATTTATTTCTATTGTTCTCACTTAAATATCCTAGTTTATCAAGGATAATAATTTCAAAATACCGTTCAAAAAATTATAACTATATAGGAAATAAAATATAGACGTTTATATTAGATTTTAAGAGTCTTGTTTGATATTTTAAAATGTATGAAATAAGAAATATTAAAAAAGGTTATTCCATAAAAGAAAAAATCAAAGAAATGGTAGAAATCCAAATAATTCAAAGTTTATGATCAGATCTGTGAGTATTTTTTAATACGTTTTAGATGGTTCTGCTTAGACTCTAGACAATCTCAAAGCTGAAGCTTTCACCAGTGTTTATATTTTTAATTTAACATCTTGAGAATTTGTCAAGTACCCTTTGCACATAGGGCATATTGTGTGTAATATTAATTTTTTAAATAATAATTCAATTATTAAAAATAATAATTTAATTATTAAATAATAATTATTCAATTATTAAAAAAAACTGTCATTGAGAAAACAAAACTAAATATATCTGGTAGTATTTTAACAGTACGTTTAAATTTATAATAACAATTATACTAAACATTTTCTTGTAGATACTATTGTGTATTATAATCAAGAAAATATATAATATAACACTGCTTGTGTTAATATAAGAACTCTTTTTGTATGTTACAAAATAAACCATTAAAAAAGTATTTAGTTAGTTTAGTTTCCAATTCTCTTAATTCCTATTTTTAATAATCATTCACCTGGCTCATTAATGTTATTAATGAAATTGTTTTCTGGGCGCCAAGTCTATACTATTATTAGGTCATTAGGTCAACTTACTGAAGGATCATTAGAATGTCCGGTCTTAACGAAACACTCATTGTTTACTTATATAATTGAACTCAATGACACTAAAATTTACTAAGTTCAAAGTAGTTTAAAGAACAATTCATCTGCAACAGGGGTGCTCAATCTTTTTGGAATGGTGAACCAATTGTTTTGGAACAGTGTTCATTTTTCTCAAGCCGGGCCGCAGGATTAAAATTTCTCAAGTTCAACAATTGGAATACGTATTATATAGTTGTGGTAAACATTAAAATTATATAGCCTACATTTTATATTATAATGTAAGCGTACATCCCATACACAGCCACTTTATAATTTATGATAGCCTATATAGGTACTCGTAACAACGTATCCAGACATCAAATTATCTATTTTGTTAATGTTACAATGTTGATACTTGCAGCAAGTATTTAAAGTTTACTACACTTATTAATCATTATACACCAGGTTCAAAACATAAAACAACTTTTAATTTGAAAATTAAAAAAAAAACATGGAATTAATTCTGAAAAGTTTTTATTTTAGTGGGCAATTTGACACTGTTTTCCTTTTGATATTTGTTCAATGTCTATTTTAATGTTTGTTGTTACTATTTTCAATGTTGATTCCAAGTGAATGTCAGTTAAACGAGTACGAGCTTTAGATTTGATAGATTTCAATAACGAAAATAAATGCTTACAAATGAAAGTAGCCTACTACCGACCAAACACGAAATTTTTAAAAATAATTATCGCAGATTAACCATTTCTACAAGTAATTTTTGTGGAAATCTAATAATGGAATTTCACAGAATTTTAAATTTAACTGAATCATGTGCTGCAGGTCAATCAGTTCAATTTGAATATTGTGTGGTGCGTCCATACAATCAACACTGAACAGCGATGCAAAGATTTCAAATAACTTTTCAAATTATTAAAATCATGAAATCTGTTTTAAAAATCTTCTTTCAAACATTGTATTATATTGTTATATTTCGGGAAGTCCAAGGTGTTATCAGCATCTGTTGAATTCATCGCAATAAGCGAAGGGAAGTTAACCAGAACTCCATTTCCCATTTGGGCGCCCCACACTGACAATTTCTTTTCAATCGCTTTTATAAGACTCAATGACGAGTGAATTAAATTGTCTTTGCCTTGAAGTTTGGCATTCAATTCGATCATATGATGCATAATATCGACATAAAATGTTAAGTCACATGACCAATCTCTATTTTTAAATTTGAATACCGTAATACCAAAGTCATAAAGAAAAATATCAATTTCTTAAGTTTTAGAAAAGACTAAACATTTTTCTTAAAACTTTACCTGCACTCAACCACCGAATATGAGTATAATAAATTACTTCATTGAGTTGGCGATGAACAAGTCCTTTCCTACGAATAGTATTTACAACTTTAGTAACAACTTTGACAACATGATCCACCTGTAATGATTTCGAACACAAATTATGTCTCATTTAAAAAAAGTTAAAAGTTATGAGCTCATTTCCATATAAACTATATTCTTTTTTAAGGTATGACACTAAACCTATGTTTTTCCCAATCATTGATGGAGCGCCATCAGTTGCCACACCGCACAGTTTATCCATACCCATTTTCAATTCAAAACGTTCGAAAACTTTTATTTTCTCCGGGTAAATATCGAAACCTGTGCCCTTCATAGGAATCAAACATTATAGCTCTTCAGTGATGTTAAAATCTGTATCAACGCCTCGTACAAAAATAGTTAAGCTGGGATGTATCTAAAATGTGAAGATTAGTCCAACGCGATCGAAAACCACTTGAATTTGGAGATTCTCTATTTCAAAGAATTTTCAATATAGGTTGACATATCTTCCACTCTACGATCTATTGTCATTCGGCTAATCTGTGAAACTAATTGGGTTTTATCCGTAAATAATATATCAGCTACGGCCATTAAACGTCCGTTAACTAATTCTCCAACTGCAAAAAGTTTCAAATGTTTCATTAATATTTTCGAAATTTCGAAACTTGCTTTAACTACTGATTCCGAATTTTTACTGGCATTTTTGAATAAATTTTGTTGACTTGTTAATTTCTTTTTCAAATCGTTTGAAAAAATTAACCGTCACCGTCGGGACCGTGGTCATGACGGTTGAGCGAATAGACGGATAACAGAAACACTGTATTATTCCTTCAAAACCTAACCTCAATCAATTATATTATGGACAGACATCACTCTCACAGTAATGTAATATATTTCGGAGCGAAAAGAAAATAAACACGATTGTAATAGCAAATGAGTTTCATTTATTACATGATAAAAAGATCCGCAAAGTAGCTATAAATGTAGCAAAATAATGTACAGTAATATAAACTTACAGGTGAAATAGTTCGTGTAGTTTAACAAACAAAGCGAACGCGTCACTGAACCTTAATACTTTAGCTGCCGGTCATAATATCGGCGTTTTCACAAAGAATTACCAAAATATTTTAAGCTTATTTTTAAATAATGTGTACTTATTCTTTGTTCCATTATCATATCTAAGTACGAAAATACGTTTCTTATCATATTATTTATAAAAACACGTGTCGGGACAATTGGTCCAATGTTGATTTTGATTTAATTATATTTTGTTATCTGTGCAAAACTGTCTTCATATTTTTTGTGTTTTGTGTAAACAATAAACGACAAAACCACAATTGCATGTTCCAGTTACCCACATTAAAAGCTGACGCTATAAAACTGTTTTGGCGCTTATCACTAAGTCATGTAAACGTGTCACATTTGATTGTATTGTAAGTTTATAAATATTTTCGATATAGAACGAAAGTGTAAACATATGCTCTCTCTGATATAGGAATTCACGTTATAATTTACTTTCTAGTAAGGATGAGTTTATCTAAGTGTATCAATGTTTGTACTTAACTTCAACCAAGTCAGTTTTTAAGGATTATTTTACAATTAAATATTTAGTTCATATTTCCGACTTATTTTCTAGGTTTTGTGAAATTTTGAAAAAAATAGTGAAAATCAATTTAATACGTTATTAAAAATGATTTATTTTATTATTAAAGTATATAAAAGTAATCGCCTTTCAATGAACCATTTTTTATGGTTGAATAATAATCTCAACTTCACTAAAATTTTTAACAAATAAGTGTGTTGGCTCGTAACTTCTGACATGAAGCTCTTAGATAACATCATGTTTTTATTGCCGTCGGCGTTTATCAAACAAAAACCATCGTTTCTATATCTGTAAGTAGTGTGAAGCTTGTTGTTTAATACTGTGAATTAACTTTTTCCAAAGTAGTAACACCAGCTGAGTAGTACGAATAAACACCAAACGTTACTAGACAACAATGTCGCGCCACCGACGGTATTCGGTTAAAGGTACTGGCCGTCAGCGTCGGGTCAATTGGCTCGACACGGCGCTAAAGTGGTAAAACACTTTGTTATTACAATATTATTGTGTTATTTCAGCAATGACGATTAACAGAAACTGACCGTTAAAAGAGTGACGGTTAAACGAGGTTTTACTGCATATAATTAATTGAATATATTTATAGGTGTAAGGTTAATGTGTTATGTCTTGAACCATAAATTTAGTTACTATGACCGATCCCATAATCTACATGGTCTTAGCTATAGACTTCTCCACCTCCGACTTTGACGGTTAGGCTAACCTCTCCGCCTCCCAGAACTCAACTCCTCTCTCCGGCTCCCCAACGCGCAACTACCTCTCTCGATTTCTTGGTTGCTCATCGTTTCTTTTGACTTTCATTTCTCCCTGTTTTTTCAATCAATGACTTCCATTCCCTCGTTTCGGTCATATTCTGCCTGTCATCCTTCTGTTGTCTTGGTTAATCAGAAATCCTTTATGGTTTCCTTTATTTGGTTTAGGAATCTACGCCTTTCTCAGAAAACCGCTACTTTCAGAATTGTACGTACTTTTGAGATTTGCCAAATATATATATATATATATATATATATATATATATATATATATATATATATATATATATATATATAATCATAAATTAAAAATATTTCAAAAACAAGAGTACTTTTATTGCATATATTATTCAAAGCTTTTCGCCAATAAAATAGTACCAGCATCTCCAGAAAAATAATTATCTAACAAAATATTTTTACAAAAATTATTATACAACATTATAATTTTTGTAAAAATATTTTGTTAGATAATTATTTTTCTGAAGATGCTGTTTTCACTATTTTATTGGCGAAAAGCTTTGAATAATATATGCAATAAAAGTACTCTTGTTTTTGAAATATTTTTAATTTATTAAATATATTACAAGGAAACATATCTCCATATTTAATATATATATATATATATATATAGTAGTATAGTATAATATAGATTATATATGTGTGTGTGTATATATATATATATATATATATATATATATATACACACACACACACACATATATAATCTATATTATACTATACTGTTCTTTAATATAATAAATATTATACTATTATATATAGTACATAGCCTAAGGTTTATCTAATATAAATATAAATATAAATAAATATTTATATATATATCTTATAGTATATATAAGATATAATAATATGTATTATATACTATATACATAAGCCTCCAAGTGTAAGTTAACAATTTAACAACCTTTAGTTAACAAAAAGTTTTGTCGCAAGTAATAGCAAAAATGTAATAAGTAACAACCAGCTCGTCATGAACAGCACAAGATTTATATATATATATATATATATATATATATATATATATATATACATATATATATATATATATATATATATACTGTATATATAAATTCAATTGTCGTTTCATTGGAAAAAAGTTGCATTTTGCAGAGGAAATTGTTTTAGCATACTATCCAAAACTACAATATCTTAGTGAGGAATGAATTATTCAAGTTCTATTTAAAAATTGTGTACTTGATTATATAAATTTGTTAATGGTTCCGTATACTATATTAACGGGATACTCATTGTAACACAGACTTAATGAAAGCATTTTATGGTTTAAAAATTGTTGAAAGATGATACAAATAGAGATAACACCTATTTCATTGTGGCAGTAGAATACAATAACTTTGAAATTAGCCTCGTTTATAAAAAAATTGTTATCAATGATCATGTAGTAGGCGGCAGTCGTTATAACTTTGGTGTCTGTAAACAATATTTATTATTTGTTGTATAAAATAGTTTAGTTTGAAAGATAGTTATTGCTAAAATAGCATACGCTATAAGTTACTTCAGGTAAGTTTAGAATGTTCGCTATAAGAGTGCATCAACGCCCACCTAGAAATGCGGTCAGCTAAGTGCGAGACCCTTAATGCCTGATGATAAGCGGGAGTAAGGACAGCTACCAATATTCGCCGTATTCAGCATTATAAGTGATTATTAAGCCATCAAAAATTATAAAGTAATTTGTGCGTCGACTGGGAAATTGTTATACTTTCAAATATCCAGCGCGTTAACGCAACCACTCGCGCCGAAGAGTAGTAGTGGACAGTCTTCGATCTCTAAATGATCAGACCCAGCCATTAAAAGTAAGGATTTAAAGGCGAGAACAGAAAAAGTACAGGATAGTTATAGAATTGAAACTAAAACAATATGAAGTAAATAATAATATTCAAATACTTACTTACTCACTAGCCAACGCCCACCCAGCAGTTGAGCCATTTGGCGACTCGCTGACTAGTAGAGATGGGTATCCCTGAAGATGGGACTGTTGTAATCCTGGGCCCGGTCCAGGGCTGTGCAATCATAAGTTCACCACCACACAGCAGACACTCCTGGGTCGGTAACACATGAATGCGGTGGAGGT
Organism: Prosapia bicincta; assembly: GCA_036971475.1. NCBI lineage: Eukaryota > Metazoa > Arthropoda > Insecta > Hemiptera > Cercopidae > Prosapia > Prosapia bicincta. The sequence continues at coordinate 231,206,689 of JBAIZL010000005.1, forward strand.
GCGCAGCAAGGTAATCATGACCGGTCTTCAATCTGAAGCTGCAACGCTAACAGATCGGGGCAAGTTTTGGTCAATTGGTCTACCAGTCACAAGACTTTCCCACCGCTTTCCTGCTGAGAGCTCCCTCAATCGACCGTGATTCCTTTTTTGGAGGACGTCTTTGTTAGGGACCTGGAAGAATGTAGTGAACTCAGATGCTCGGGCTGGGGGAGGCTTGTTCCCTGCTTGGCTAGTTGATCAACCTTTTCATTGCCAGTGATGTTTATCCAGTGGCTCGGCATCCACTGGAAATTAAGTACCCACCCGACATTTATGAGAGCATTTAGTTTTCTTCTACATTCTATGATTCTACTACAATCGGTCCGTGAGTTTCCAGAGAGATTCTTGATGGCGGTCTTAGAGTCAACAAGGAAAACGGCCTTACCCGGAGCAGTCAGGCTCTCAAGTTCTATTGCTGGCTTGGTTCAATATTCAAATAACTAACACTGATTTAATGGATAATAAAGCCAAGAATGAAAAGGTTTAATTTTATTTATTTTTGTGTTAAATTACTTTAAAAGCGGCAAGACGGACAATGGCTGAATTAAAACCATCTTTAAAATTCCTCGAAGATTATATCTAGTATGTACATATGACCTATCTCATCATCTACAAGGAATACTGGCTTGATTGTGATGGTCGCTTCACAAGACTGACGTAATCACACATCCTCATGTTGTATTAAACTCGCTGTTGGTTGGATCTCATTGCTATACGCATCGGTCCACTACAACCACCGTGTCTTATACCCCACTGTGCCCAGATGCGACATACTAGACATTCTTCAGGCCCAATCTTCCATCAACGCGCATGCGATGTAGGGTTTACTGCAGCAGTGGGGGAAGTAGTATACTTCGTAGGTATACTTTAATAAAGGTAGATAATAATTCTGAATAAAATTATTACCAAATCTATCCTGACTGGATACTTCGTACGTATATTTTAATAAAAATAGATAGTAATGTTGAATAAAATTATTACCAAATCTATCCAGACTGGATACTTCGTAGGTATATTTTAATGTAGGTATAAAAGGAAGAAAACTCACTATGTAAAAATTAAATTTAACTTTGCCATTTTTATTCAAAATACATTTATAAATTTTTTATAATACCTAACCTAACCTATCACAACGAATAAGATTTATTAAAACTAGAATGCTTTAAAAAAAAAAATTAAAATCGAAGTTCGGGATTTGATCCCGAAACTTACGATTAGTAATCTTGTACCTTACCCACGAGGCCGCGAAGTTCTACTGTTATCGTTGATACTGTTTCTCTTATTACATTGTGGCTCATCGCCCCCCCCCTACATTCTCTCCCCACTCAAGGAACTGAACTGAAGGCTGCGCATGCGCGTTGATGGAAGATTGGGCCTGAAGAACGTCTAGTGATGCGACATATGGGTAGACAGCTGCTTGGCCTTCCCCCTCCCCTCGTCTTTTGCTATATCTTGTGAGGTATATATTGCGTGACACTCGAACTGCGTCTGTTTTTGCGTTTCAAGGTATTATGCAGTGACCAGGTACCCAGCAAAGTGATACCCGTAACATACCGTGATTGAATACTAGTTTGAACAAGAAATACGTCTAACTATACGACTCTTGAAAAACGTATAGAGCACTTTTGGATTCGGACCAAACAAGGTAAATCAGAAACATAATTTCGATTTTATAAGAGTTTTGATGATGCCATAAAGTTCTGTTGTTAAAACCCTATAAGCTGAGAGTAATCCATTGGTGCAGGTGCGTCCTAACGTATACCAACAGCATTGTCTTGTTTTGAACCGTCTATGCAAATAATGTCACTATGTCGATCGGTTCTACAGATTTGCAAAAACTCAAGACAAAATCGTTGCAAATGTTTTAAATTAAATTAAGACATCTCATAGACTAAATATTTCTTTGCAAAATTGAAGTTTATGAGAATAAAAATTAAAAGTTAACTCTTAAGATATTGTTATCTTGTGTAAGCCTCTAGTCTGATTTCCTATATAGTTCTACTCGTGAGTAAATAGCACTTGTAGATTACATGTAAGCTTATTAAAAGTTATTTTTTATTAACTACTCTTTAAATTTACGCCTATTGAAATTAAGAATAGATTTTATTAACTTATGCCTAATTTTAAGCATTATAATGTTATAAAATGACACTCAATGTCTTAAAACTTTCATTGGGGTTATAAATTAACTCCCATTGCTCCAGGAACGTCATGTCCCCCCTCCTGGAAGGAATTTCTAGTTACACTATCGTTGGTAAAGGAAATGATTTAAATAAAGAGAAGGGACTCAGGAAGTCAGTTTAAAGTGTCTTAGTGTAGTATAAAGTTTCTTTTAAAGGCTATGTTTGATAAAAAACTGTAAAATCAGTTGAAAACCCTACAGATTTTCAAAAAATCATGTAAAATAAAGTTTCCATAAAAAATCCCTTAAACGCTCAACTTTTTATAAGTTATGAATGAGAAAATGAAAAACAAAGAGAAAGTTTAGCTTGCAGGCATTGTTGTTTGGCAAATAAATGAACAATTTTTAAAAACTTTACTTCAGGAACGCGAGTAGACAAAAGCTCCTCGTGTGTGTTTGCTAATTACCATTGCGTTAACGTATTTACAACTTCTTGCTCAAACAAGTTTTAACTCTTTAATGAGCCCTTCGCCGTCACAAGTTTTCCTACAAATAAGGGTTCAACAAGGAACAGTTTAGTCTGAGACAGAATGTGATTGTTTAAAAGTTAAATTCGTGAAACTTCTTATACTAAATTATAAAGACTGTCAATAATAACTTATAAATAAGATAATTTTAATAAAATAATTATAAATTATATTATTTTAAAAACTATCGATTAATATTGATTGAAATTTATTCACATTGATTTAATTGTGATAAATTTGACGTAACAACGTTTTACCAACTTAACTAAATTAGTTATAGCCAATTGGTAAGGTTTGTTTAAAATTATTCAAAGTTAATTTTGAATACAACTTAATAAAATCACTACTTGCCGATACTTACAGATGTTGAGGGTCAAGGCTCGCGGAAACGAACAATCCACAGATCAAATCCGAAATGCTTATGGGGAAAATATTGTCACGTAATGGTTTAGCTAAATGATGTTCAATTAAATATAGAGTTATGAGTTATATAGAGTTATATAAAAACTTACAGATGAAAAATAACTACAAGCTTGAAAATAATTTAGTTTTAAGTAATAAGTCTGATACTGAGCTATTTCGTGTAGTTCTTCATTGAAAAGTAGGTGATCGAATACATCAAATGTGAAAATGCGTAAGGGTTTTGTCTGAGAGTTGCGAATTGTAAGTCTTATCTAAGAGTGAGGACTCTTCGTCTTATTTCGATAGGCTTTTATCTGTTAACAGGACTTATCTAAGAGTGCGGACTCTTCGTCTTCTTTCAATAGGTTTTTTACTTGTGAACAGGTCTTATATAAGAATGAGGACTCTTCGTCTTATTTCGTTAGGGTTTTACCTGTGAACAGGTCTTATCTAACAGTGAGGAATCTTCGACTTCTTTCGATAGGGTTTTACCTGTGAACAGGTCTTGTATAAGAGTGAGGACTCTTCGTCTTCTTTTAATAGGGTTTTACTTGTGAACAGGACCTATCTAAGAGCGAGGACTCTTCGTCTTATTTCGTTAGGCTTTTACCTTTGAACAGGACTTATCTAAGAGTGAATAAGTTCTTTTAGTTATTGTGCATTGCTTGACGAATTAACGTCGAGTTAAAATCAGAATAGTATTTGGAAGGGTGGGAAAAGGGCTGACGTGGCCTTGCAAATTGTCAGACGATTTTTCCATTTGCCTAGAGCAAGTGCAGCTACGCCTTTGCTTCACTTTGTACCACCACTAAAGCTACACAACACAAAGAAGACGACCTACGAGAGAAACGAAAAACGTGCTAGCAGTGTAATTGCCACAACAATGCCGAGTCTCTGATTGGGCGACAGTGGTGCGAGTCCCTAGTTCGTGCTTCGACCTTGACAGAAATACATTTCTAATTTTACTCTGCTGAAAAATTCTGTTTTCATATATTATTCTACATCCCAAAGAGAAATTGTTAAGATTGTGAAGTGGAAATACTGTTTAATTAAAGAAATAAAGTAAGATGTGTAGTTGAATTCCAATTCTCAACATACAATGAAACCGCCAAACCACAGTAATAAGATATTAATAATATATATATATATATATATATATATATATATATATATATATATATATATATCACAATAATAAGATAGCCTATACTCTATAGCAATAATATATACAACAATTGCCCTCTGAAGCTGAGCAACCATGTACGGGGGCGTGTAGATAACTATATTAACTGGAGACACAGTTTGTTTTTATTTTATATTATTTTCAGGGTTTAAATATCCAGGTCTTCCGTCTGTCATGCGTATCTCTTGGACGCAACAGAAGAAACTCAGATATATGTAACATTAGCTTTGCAAAACGAACAGAAGAATGGGGTGAAGGGAAACGCCTGGGAATCTGACGGTTGTAATGTCACCAAGGTGAAGATCCATTCTAGATATTAATATCTATAGTTTGGTTTAAAACAGAATAGGAGGTATGTGAAATTGGACAGAGGGAGTGGGGGATTTCGCCATCTGAGCGAATAGGAAGTACACTTTTTGCTACGTGAGTGAGGCTTGTTGCCAATTCAACATTAAACTTCCGTTCGTCGCTCAGTTTCATCGTAGCTGTGGTGGGTAATTTACTAATGCTGTAGCTTGTTTCGTTCACCGCTGGCGACGGCGCGTTGAGAGTCACTGCGTTCGAACTGACAACACCGCATCCCACGGACCCATTCCTATTCTACTTTAAATCAAAGTATAGTACTGATTGCGTTGCCAACCATGTGAGGAACTGCGGAAACAGCTCGCGTTACTGCAGCACATAATATAGGGGATAATATCGGTTATACAGTTGTTACCAACCATTGAACACAAAATAAAATATTTAATTTCACAATTATTAACATGATAAACAGAACTATGTCCCGCAACTTATGTTAACAAGTAATTACAAGTATAGTCATGACAGAACGATAAGGAATAAACAAAGCATATAGAGTCATTCCTTATCTTGGTTCAAACTCCACTTGTTCCGGTTAATCTGTGCTGTCCATTTTGTTTACTTTAACCTTAAAACTTAACTAAACAATACAGACTAGAATATATACAATATATTTATTAGACTACTTTATTAGAACATTATTTACAAAGTCAAGATCTGCATTTGAAAATAATCAACTTTTTAATAATTGTTCACTTTAGGCGTCTCAACTGATGATGCGTTGTAATCTAAACCAACTTTTGTTTTGCTACTACTATTTAAAAAAATTCAAAACTTTGAAAACAAAACCGTGCCGAAAGGCAGTATTTTTAATTACAATAGTCAAAATCTGACGTTTTGTATACGGTGATCTTCGGCCGACGTTAGTCCAGCCCAGCTACTATTTCGAGTCGACGCGTTGTAATGTTACTTGAAAATATTTGTCCATCTGCAACGCTTAGATGCCTGCATCTTGCATCGCGAATACTACCACGCCCTTTTTAGGTTATACCATAAAACCACCTATCTATTACATTGAGGGTTGGCGTATTTATTAATGATTATAGAATGGTATTATAGTGATTAATATGGGTTTGCAAACATATTCTACTAATTAATAAGTAGATTTAAATCTACTTCCGACCGAATGAAAATATCAAAAATGGCATTTTATGTTACGAATTTTCCGTTTAGAATATTTTTTTTTTTTGGGGGGGGGGTGCTTTAGCCCCAAAGCCTCCCCTTAAATTCGCCACTGAACTACATCATCAGCACATGATCGGAATGCCCAAAACACATTCATTTTGTTAGAATAGAAGATCGATAAGCAAAACTGATTTGTCTTTCCCTGTCGCTAAATCTGCTCCACATTGAATAGGCTAAGTAATGCAATTATAAAGGCTTGTTGTGTGATTAAGTGAGGCTTCAATGGTATTACTAGATGCATTCTGCTTCAAATCCTGCACATAGTGAAGTAGCCTTTAGAGTGAATAGGATTATCTTTAGAGAGAGAGAGAGAGAGAGGTACAGAGAAACTCTCTCTCTCTGATACGGCTTGAACGTGTCTAGAAGGGGGGGGGGGTGGTTACAGGATATTGCTTCGTAATAATAAAAAAGAATTTTCATTTTTCGTCCCACTATATAATATTGAAAGAATTTAGCTATTACTTAAAACTAATACTTTGTAGAATCGATTACAAAAATTAAGTGATGGAATTTATTAAGTGAAATTAGTAGCTTTTGTTATTTATGGTTGTTTTTTGAGTAGATTTTAGTAATTTAACGAATATAATGAATTTTTGGTAAATTACTGCTTATTTATAATTTTGTTTATTTTGATTTATTTAAGACTCACTTATATTGACAATTCTAGTTTAAAATAACAGTATTCTTTTACAAATACTATTAAAAAAACATAAACAAGTATATTTATCGAAATGTATAACACATTACCTTACACTCTTAAAATAAAATTTAACGTTGTTAAACGTTGTGATTCAAATTAAGAAAACAGTAAATCTGTCCTAGTTTTGTACGATGTGTTCTTCTTTTGCACAATGCACTATGCAGTGCGTATCTCAAAGACAGGCAACATCACCCTCAATAGGAATCATGGGATGAGCTATAAGTTCGCCATTACTATCTCCCTGAAAAGTTTTCTTTTTAAAACGTTTTTATTAGTCTGTCTGCAATCGAGTTTAAACTAACTTCCCGATGAGCGGGATACCTGACACTTTAAACACAGGTCAGAATTAGATTACAATGAAATATTCACTCGGTTTCATGTCTCTACAATAGTTGTTTAAACAAATCGAAACAGCTGTTCTACAACATTCACTGGCTTTAAGTTTGTTCAAAGAAATTAGATTTGCTTGAGGAGTTAGAGACTTTCACGTACGTTCATACTCAATTAAATAATTGCAGTACGTTGTTTAAAGTATAAATTAAAATATTTAATCAAACGATAAAAAATATTGAATAAGAAGACTTTGACCTAACGATTAACCAATTATTAAAGTAATATAACTTGCGTGTTAAAACATCTGTTCTACAATAAAACCTATAACGTAAAATCAGATATTGTATGAAATTATGTTACAAAATTGATTGAAAAAGTTCACCTGGACATAAGGCTAAAAAACAGAAAATAATAAATTACATAATTTGTGTTTATCATACCAAATTTTTAAAACTAACTGAAAAGTATAAAATAATTTTTCATGGTCCTTCTACAATTTTTAGGGAGAAATGTTAGTGGCGATGGATATATTTGTAATACTTGGAGAGAAAAACAGGCAATTCTTGATAGTTAAGGAGTAAATAAATTAAATTTCAGTGAATCCTATTTCGAATTCACTGTAATTTAATTCATTTACTCTCCCTTAACCATCAAGAATTGCCTGCGTTCCACGTTTTTCTCTCCAAGTATTACAAATATATCCATCGCCACTAACATTTCTCCCTAAAAATTGTAGAAGGACCATGAAAATTAATTTATACTTTTCAGTCCGTTTTAAAAACGTGGTATATAAAAAATGAAATTTTTTTTTAAAGAAATTAATTTTTTCTTTAGTTTTGACTTTTAATTTCTAATTTGTCTAAAATGTTTAATCATCTTCCTTTACTACACAGTGTAATATGTAATTTCGCTGGATACTTTGATTATCAAAAAACCTTTTTATATATAAATAACACTTGTGGTTCTTCCATATGGAACAAGAACCAATAAACTACTGGAAGAGCTTACTTGTAGAACTAGCAACATAAAATTGTCCATGTGAGAAACAGTCATCCCTCACTCAAAGAAATTCTAAATAAAAATTCTCAATAAAAATACTAAATGAAGAAGTAAATTCCTAAGATTATTTTATACCACTAATTCCATTAGATTATCCTTCCAAATTCAAATCATGCAATTTCCAGAACAGATTGCTTTGCGATGGCAGTTGACAAATCACAATCACAGTCTTCAAAAATATCTGGAATTGATTTGAGAGATGACTGTTTCTTACACGGACAACTTTATGTTGCATGTTCTAAAGTAAGGTCTTCCAGCTCCAGATGGGAT